>VYXF01011514.1:118429-180682 GCA_013397295.1 Polioptila caerulea
GAGCCTCCGTGGGGTGTCCCAGCCACAGCAGTGACAGATCCCGTGGGGTTTGTGCCTCGCTGCCCCTCAGCCCTCCCTGGGGCACACAGGAGCCTTCTCCAGCCTTCCAGCACCCTGTGGGGTCAGTATTGCCTCCACCACATCATTCCCAGCCAGGAGGATGGGAAACCAGGGGGGTTTTACCTGCACCAGCCCCTGCCAGTCCCTCCCAGTTCCCTCCAGCACAGGTTCCCTGGGCTTTGGGCACTTTGGGCTCCCTTTCCCACCTTTCTCCAGCCTGGCTCAGGGCACCAGGCCCTGGCACACCTCAGTTCTGGTGACAGCTGTCTATAAACACCCCCAAACCCACTTCAATTCTCTGCCTCCCATTTTGCCTTCGACCTCCCTTGCTGCCACGCGTGCAAACGGCTTCAAAAGTGAGATTGTGCCAGGGCCAAACCCATTAATTTTAACGTGGGCTCCCAGTGCCATTGTTTCCAGACTAGTCCTGTATTTCCTATGGATTTGAGGCAGATTATACTTAAATTTTGCCATTGTGGCCCATTCTCAGTTACCACACAAGGAAACTTCAGCCCGTGGTTGGGTTCCCCATAACCATTAAATTAAGTGTGGAATTAATGAAATAACAACTCTCCCCAAAGCTTTGTTGGGGCTGGGATTGCCCCTGAGTGGCTCTGAGGAATCCTGGGCTGGGGTTTGTGCTGATGCTCCCGTGGAAATCCCAGCTCCCTCCCACCCTGGGGCAGGAGCAGCTCCGTGCTCAGGCACCCCTTGCTGGCTGGGGGGGCTCAGTTCCCTCCAGAACAAAGGTTCTCTCTCAGAAAGTCCCTGCAAAGCCCTGGAATTCTCTGGCACGGGGGCTCCTGGGGGAAAGGAGAGCTCAGGGTGCAGCTCAGGGCATGGTGACAAGGTGGGGGCTCAGTGCTGGCTTTCAGGGGTGCCAGGTATCCTGCCCTGCTGGGATGGCCGTGCTCTCCTCCAGCAATCTGCCTTTAATGGGGTTACCATTGCAGAGGGAAAGCATTTTATATGGAACCAGGTTTACATTATCCTGCTATTCGGAGATCTAGCTTGCAATGCTGTTCAAATCCTTTAATCCATAAATAGGATTCCAGCCAGAGCTGGGCTGCCTTCCAAAACTGTAATCTCCAGTATATGAATTATTACAAAAAGATTAGGGTGTTTCAAGTAATAACATTTCAAATAAATCAGCTTTCATGAAGGAACAACAAACTAATATCGGAAATAACAATATAAAGACATTTATAGAGCCACTTGCTGGAATAACTTCTCTAACCAGGGGGATTCTTTGCTCATTTACATTTTTAAAATTTTTTTTATTTAATTTGAGGAGCAGACCTTTGCCTTGTCCCCTCTGTGCTGGGCAGAGCAGTGAAGGTGCTGCTGTCTCAGATGATCCCTTGGTGTCACGGCTCTGCTCTTTGGGGACACAGGGACCTGCTGCTGCTGCTGCTGCTGCTGCTGCTGCTGCTGCTGCTGCTGCTCTCTCCAAGCCCTCAGCTGTCCCTAATGGTCAGATAATCCTGCAGGCCACAAACGCTCCCCCAGCTCCATTTTAATCACGATGAGCCACGAGTTTAATTATGATTCCTGGTGCATTTGCAAAAGCCCCTCCCTTCTGCACCCCTCACACGCAGGCAGAGCTTAATTCTCCCCCCTCGATTATTTCCAGCCTCTTTTGGCCACGGTTCCATGATAAATTCCCTGTGCTTTGCTTCCCTACCAACTCTATGGCCTCTGCAAATCTTGTGTGGCTTTTTAGAGAAAACTTATTCCAAACCTGTGCATCCTAAAAATAAACCAAGCCTGGGGCCAATTAGGAGCCCCTGGTTTGAATTCAGGCCTCGTGACACCATGAAAAAGGGGGGAAAGCTCCTGCCTGGGGGTGCTGGGCTCTGTTCTGGGACCACCAAACCCCAAAAAGTCCTCCTGGCACCCCATTCCCACCCATTGTTCTGGTCCTTGTAAATGAACCAGCCAAGACTTCCAAAATCCAATCACACCAAAGGCCCCTGAAATTCGATCTTTAATAAAAGATACTCTGGGTATCATCAGAAACAGCTCTCTTGGATGTTTTATATATGTAAAAAAAAGGAGTTTGATGGCCTCCATAATTTGTGGTGAGTTCCTTCAGCCACTCAGCTGTGATTTACACAGGACATTTTGCCCTTTATGGGATAAATTGCACCAGGACACACAGGAGAGTGAAGAGCAAGTGAATCAGGCTTCCAAAGGTCTCCTGACAAGGAAAATGGGACACAGAACAGATTTATATTTCAGTGGATGCAGGGCAAACCTGGACCCACGCAGGTGATTTCCAGAGCAGCACTGCGAGGTCACAGCCCCAAACCCTTCTGGTGCTCAACTCCCCCTCCCCATCATTAAAATCACAACCTCTGCAAGCCCCTCCATCACTCCAGGCTGAAAAGTGCTCAGTGGAAGGTTAAAAAAAACAAACAAGGCCCACCCTGCCTGCTCTCCTTTTTACTTCTAATGGCCAGTACCACAAACAAGCCATAATCACAGCAAATACAGCTCTTTTGACCAGCCTATAATTTTTTTTTTTTTCTGCTGTGTGTGCCAGCACACACACACAATGTTATTTCTCCCCTGGAATTCATCTTTCAGGCATTTCAAATTGAGCTGAAATTTTGACATGCAGACTGTCAATTCAGGGAAGAATTATTATTATTCTTCTGAAAAAATGAAAGAGATCAGGTCAGACTTTACCAGCAGCTCTGTCACCCAGTGTGCAGAGAGCCCCCAGTTCCTCCCTGCCCTGCTCCTGAGCACCTTGCACTCAAACAAAGCCCAAAAACTGCCCCGGGGGCTTTTCCCAGGGAACTGGGCACACCAAGCTCAGGAACTCAGTGGAAAAAATCAGAGATAACTCCACCAAACCCCAGAAATGAGGAAGCAGAAGCACTGTGGGTGCAAGGCTCCAGCAGAGCAGCACCAGCCCAGTTTACACCTTTCACTGGAAGCAGCCACCCCAATCCTATTTGCTCCTTCCCTCAGCTGAGTCACCTCCCAGCTCCACCAAACCCCAAATGTTTTATTTCTTCACCTCCAGGGCACACACAGCAATGATTCCCTGCACTCCTTTATCTCCTGCTCTGACCTCTGTGGCTCACACCATAAATCTCTGGGCTTTCCTACACTATTTTTTCTCACGCCTGTTTTATTTTTTTGGCTGAAGGAGATGAGCTGTTCCAACCTGCTCTGGGCTGAACCCCCAGGGAATGTCTGGTTCTTTGTTCAGATGTGTCCTCTCCCCCAGGAACCCCCTGTGACCCCCCAGGACCACCAGGAACCACCAGGAACCCACCAGGAACCCCCCCTGACCCCCCAAGGGAGCCCCCCTGCCTCGGCTGACCATAGGACAGGGTCAGTGCCAGCCCTGGGGGCACCTGGGTGCCACTGGATGTTCTTCCCAGCCCTGCAGAGGACAATTCTCCCCTGGGACAATTCTTACCCCCTGTAACAATTCTTATGAACTCTCATTTACTGGGGGGTGGCTGGAGATGATCTCTGAGTCCTTTCCAACCATTTTTGTGATTTTTTCAACTCTTTCTCACCAAGCTGAGGGTGAATTCCATGGCAGTGGGATTTATAGTTTCATGGATAACACATTCTGCCATCCCCACCCTGCACACAAAACTGCCAGGCCCCCTGGTGAACAGGAATAAAGTTGTTTCCCTGGATTTGCCATTGTTTTTAATGCCTTTCATTAGGCCCTGATTGAGGCAGATTAAATAAAAGCCACCTTGCTCAGCTTTCCCCTCACTCCTCCTCTTTCCACCTGACTGGAGGAGTCAACGAGGCTTTTATGCATATTTTACACTGGGATGTGGCATTCAGATAAAATAATAACAACATCTGACAAAGTTTATTGTATTAAATAGAAGGTTGAGAATTCTTTTAACCTACCCTGTGTGCAGAGCTGGCTGTACAGTAACAACAGAAAATAGCACAGATCGCTGTGAAATAATTTGCTATTCATTTAGCTGTCAAGCGTGCTTTGGAACAGAAGTTCCAGCACAATTCAGCTTTAATAAATAGATGCTTAAAATACACTTTGTACTCTGTAACCATCTCCTTGCATTAAACTTAAAACCTCAATCAATAACCCCAAAAATCCCGACCCTACAGCAGCTTTTGCCACTATTGAGCCTTTTTGTCCCCAAACCTGGCCACGAGCAGTGCCACAGCTCTCTGCTGGGAGCTGGGGTTCGTCAGCATTTCAGACAGGCTGTAATTAGCACCATGGAGCAGGGGGGGTCCTGGAGCTCAGGCTCGAATCCAAAATTCCCCGGGTGACATTTGTCACCGGCGGCAGAGCGCGGCTGCTCAGTGCCGGCAGGACTGGCACCAAAATCCTCTCCTCCCACTGTCCCAGGATGCTCCCAGCACTTCCAGGAGATTCGGGGCAGCTGATCCAGCGTGGGGGCAAAGGCCCAAATTCCCTTTTTTATCTGACCAGGTCTGAGCCTTTCCAACCTCCTGCAAGCCTCACCCACCACGGCAGCCCCTTGTCCCCCTGCAGCCGCTCCCTGAACGCTCCCAGCTCCTTCAGTCAGCATCTCACCAACATCTGAAGTCCCTTTTGCCACTTTCATGCATTTTCTCAGTAACTTTTTCATTAGTTAGTCTTTTTTAATAGAGTCCCTTTGCTTTGATCCTCACAACTTTCCCTCCCAGTGCCTCTGATAATTTTTTAAAGGCACCACGGTAACTTTGAAACCTTCGCCACGTCCTGGCTGAGATTCCTCCCAAACCTTTAGGAATTGTAAATGTGACCTTGCTAAGGAAATGCAGGAAGTGTCATCTCTTCTAACATATAAGACAGGCAAAGACTGTAATTTATAAGGCTGAGTACAAAGGGCTGTTTTTCTTTGAGCTAATTAACTGGAAGAAGAGGATAACTAATTAACTGCAGAGACACCCAAGGAAATATGAGGTTGCAGCAAAGCCCTGTGACTGTGGATGCTCCTTTTCATCTCGTGGATGGATTGCTGGGCCTGAGCTGTGCCAGGGGCAGGGGCACGGACCTTCCCTGCCCTCTGTGTCCGTGAAAACTCCTGCCCTGGAAGTTTGGGGTCTCAAATCCCGTGGGCTGCCGTGAGAACCCACTGGGATGGAGTCGGGGTTGCACTTCCCAGGGTCAGGCTGGAGTTAATTCCCCTTCACACCCCCCGATAATTCCAGTGGTTCCTTGATCCCCCCCAAACTCAGGCTGCTGTGATTGAGGCTTTCAGCCCAGCTCCTGGCCTGGCTGCAGATTCCAAGGCATCACCCCCAGGTTTTTGGAGGTGCAGCCAGGGAAACTGAGGGATCTCCAGTGGTCACTGCCTTCCCTGCCTCCCTCCCCTGGAAATCCATTAAAAGGCACTTTTAGGGGAATAGGCTTCAAAAATAAGGAACCAGTGTGCATGCACTTGATAAGACCCTCAGAATTAATCACAATAAATGGCACTGTTTAATGGAGACAGTGGTACCTGCCGTGGCTGTTACCCAAGGAAGTGGTTCAATTAAAAGCTACCAAGATATTTAAGAATTTTCTAGGCAGATACAGTTTCTTGCTGGATTCTTCAATCTGGCCCGAGCTGATAAAAGGGCAGCAGGAAAATCTGTGCAGGGAAAACCCCTTGTCCTGAGGAGAGAACGATTCTCTGGGCTGGCTGCTGGCAGCAGGGATTTGCTGGGTGTCTCACAGTGTGGGGCAGCTGCAGCCCAGTTCTGTCCCCCTGTGTCTCTGTTTTGGGGGGATTCTGAGCGACTCTGAGTCCCCAGGTGGGACTGTCAGCCCTCCAACTTTTCCTGGGAAAAATTCCAAACCCTCTGAACCTCAGTTTCCTTTCAGTGCCTTTGGTTAAATCCCCCCTCCCTCAGGGGGACATGCCCGTGTGGCACCGGTACCCCCAGAGGGTCTCACCCGGCAGTGCCAGGCTGGGCTCAGCTCCAGAGGGAATCTCTCCCTTCCAGAACACCCCAAATGCCTCTCCTGGTGATGTTTTGCTGCCCAGCACAAGCACTGGGTGTCAGGGGCCATAAAAGTGAGAGAAACCAAGGAGCAGCACAGGCACAGCTCGTTATTCCCTGCTGGCTGCTGCAATTATCAGTCCCTGTACCACGGGAGAGGAGTTCCATAAATCCCAGGGATCTGAGCTGCTCCTGGGAGTGCTGGGGACCTTCTGCCAGCCCCAAGCTGTCAGGCAGCAGCAGGCTGGGATTTAATGGCTGCAGACACATCCTGAGCTGCCTGGGAGCAAGGCTGAGGCAGGGGGGTGCTGGCTGGGAGATGCTCTGCAGCCCCTCCGAGGATGCAGCTCCGAGAATATCGCAACCAGGAGGGTGCTGCACTCCATGAAATTCCATAAATGCCCCAATTCCATCTGCTGTTGGTGTGTTCCTCCATGGAGTCCCAGCCTGAGCTGTCCCTGGGGCAGGAGGGACCCCAAACATACCCCAGGACTTGGGTTTTTGGTGATTTATGAGGGAAAATCTCTCTGGGAAGGGACACAACACATAAAGCTGGACCACGAGGGGATTTTCCCATTTTTTGGCCACAGGAAAAGCAGCCCAGGATCTTCCTGAGGAGGAGAGGGAGGTTTTCCTGCCCTCTCCCACCCCCAGGGTCCTGTCCAGGCTCTGATCTCTCAGCTGCTCTCCTGCAGCCACAGCATCCTCATTTTCATCTGCTCTGATATTTTCCTTTCCTTTGGTACCCAGGGCCTGAAACAATTTGTCCAGGTGCTTTGCTTTTTCCTTGCTATTCCCACAGCAAAGTGAATCATAAAAATCCCCAAAATTAGAGCAGGGAAAAGACCTTTCAGGCCGTTCCAGTCTCCCCTCAGGGCAAGAGCTGCCAGGATTCCCAGAGTCTGTTTGCTGGAGCTTTAATCAGTTCAATTTTCATACTGTGGGTCACAGAGGATTAGACAAGAGGAAAGGCTGGGGAAGCAGCTCATCCTTTGTTTTTATCAGCAAAATTCTATGCTGGGCTAAACCAGCAGGAAACCAGGAATATTTCGCTGAATGCTGGATAATTCTGGGTTCCTGTGCCAGGGAGATCACACAGAGGTGTCCTGAATGTGAAATCCAGCTTGGCTTAGGCTGCTGCTGTGGCTGCTGCTCCCAAGGACTGATCATCACCTGCGCTTCCAGCAAGGCTTGATGTGACTGGTCCCCCCTGGCAGCTGTCCTGGCCCAGAAAATTCATTAAATCACCCCAGGATGGGCTGCAGGTAACTTTGCCAAAGATAACGGGAGGATTTAGAACTTAATTCCCTCTGTCTGTCAAACCCAGGTGATACCTGTCACTGGTGACCACGGCATCCAGCTGCTGGCTGTGCTCCCTGCTGACATTCCTGCCAGGATTGCCTCAAAACGCCTCTGACCTGAGAGGGAGCAGCTTTGGGGCACATCCCAACACATCCCAGCAGCTCTGGGGCTTTGCAGGGCTGCCCAGGGTGCCCAGCCCTGGAGCCAGGCGAGTCCTTTCAGAGCAGGTGAGCCAAACTCTCTGCATAAACCCAGCCCAGCCTGTGCCAAACGCGTGTCACTTAAAGAAAACGTGGTTTTGGAGATGCCAGGTGAGCAAGGTGGGCACACCAGGGAAAAAGGGCCAGGAGAATTCATCTCCTGATTGAACAGAGCTGTGTGGGGCTCCAAACTACAGCACTGGGTGCCTGCTGCGAGCAGGGATTGTGCAGCTGAAGAGGCAGAGAAATTCCAAGAGAAATTCCAAGAGAAATTCCAAGAGAAATTCCAGTTTCCAGCCCCAAATTGCTGGGAGAGGTGGGGGTGGCAGCGGGAGGAGCTGCTCTGTGCCTGCTGGGCAGGAGCTGGGGCTGGCACACCGAGGGTCTGGAGTCCAGCTGCATCCCCACGGATCCTCCTTCTGACAGGAGATTCCAGCTCATTCCAGCAGCACGAGCTTGGGGCAGGCTCGGATTGTTCTGCGTTTTGACCTGGTTTTGTAATTATCGCTCCTGCAGAGAAAGACGTGTTGTTTAAATATCCTCTGATTTGCTTTCAGAGATCATAAACCCTCTTTATTATCTGCTGCCATGTATTACAGACAGATAATGACTGACTTTTGCCTTCCCACTCGGAAAAGTGCATTTAATTTGGTGAAATAAATGGAGGCATTTGTTCATCTTTAATACCATTTTCTGTGCTTCGTTCCCTTTTTACCTCATGGAGGAGCCTCCTTTGGAACCCTCTCCTGGGGTTCCTCCTGCTGCAGCTCCTGGGCACAGCTGAGGGCACTGCTGTGGGGATTTCCATCAAAAATCCCATGAAAAATCTGCTGCCAGGGTATCCCAGGGAAGTCTGGCCTCAGGTTTGATCTGTTCCACTCGATGCATGCATGGCATCAAGGATTCTCCCAAATTCCTGCTAATTCTGGTGTTTGTCAGGGCAGGGTGAGGGTCAGCACTGAGCCCACACTCAGCAGGATGGGCACAGCCAGGAGCTCTCTCCAGTCCTCTGAGGATGAAGGGAAAACCTCTCCCCAGCCCAGCAAAATGTGCCCAGCCCTGGGGATCACTGGGCTTTTCCACATTTCCTCCATCTGTGGGTTGGTTACACTCAGACATTCCCATGAAAAAGGGCTCCATTCCATCATTCTGAGCAGATCTCAGCTCTGGCTTTATGCAGGCACAGCACTTTTTTCCTGGATATTTGCAAAGCTTTTAAAAATATGAAATAGTTCCTGCTCGTGCTTTGGTGAATGTATCAATTATTTTTAATTTCTCCAAACTGCTACTGTAGCATACAAATAGAGCAGAAATGAGAGGGCTTTTTTTCCCCTCAAGAGGAGGCTTTGAGCATCCCCAGACAAATCCAGAGGGGGAGGAGAACTGTAACAGTGGCTTGTTCCCTACGTACTTCTAGCTGCTTTTAAGGCAGTTGCTGTTTGTACATTCTATTATCTGGCTAATTATTCGTTCTCTCTCAGGCACTGGGGTTTGCACTGGGTATTTTATTGTTGTTTGCCTTGCAGGGTGTTTGTTTAAAGAGCTCTGCAGACACCCAGCAAGAGGCAGGTTTGTCATCCTCAGGGAATCCTGGCGTGGTTTGGGTTGGGAAATCCAAATCCCGTCCAGTGGCAGGGACACCTTCCCCTGTCCCAGGGTGCTCCAGACCCCGTCCAGCCTGGCCTTGGGCACTGCCAGGGATCCAGGGGCAGACCTGAGGATGGCATTTCCCACAAGTGCCCAGAAATTTGGGGCACTTTCCCTCATTTTGCTGGCTGTAATTGCTCTGAGGCCTGGAGCTGCTGGCAGATTAAATTTTACAGCCTGTGGTGCCTCGATTCAAAAACTCCTTGCACTCCACTCCAAGGATTCTGCCAGTTCAGATGTAAGGGATGGGCACCCCTTATTCCCAAGGAAATGGATTTGCCAGCCCAGGGCAGAAATTGGGGATTAAACCCAGCCGAGAAGGTGAGAGGGAGCAGGAAAGGGGGAGACAATCAGGGAAATGCAGCAGAATTCTGCATTTCCCTTCTTCCCTGGAAGCTGGGGAACACTTCTAACCCACAGTGCAATTACTGCCAGAGGGTAAAACATGAATATCCAGGGTCTTTGGTGCTGGCAGAGCTCTGCTCAGGAGGGAGCAGAGAGGTTTGAGCAAGGATCAGCCAAGCCAGACTCCCCTGTGCTCAGACTGGAATTCTGCACCCACTGGAATTCTGCCCGGAGAACTGACTCAGCAGAACAGAGTTTTCTACCCCAAACCAGCCAGAAAAGCACCCAGGCCCTGCAGGGAGGGTTTTGCTGTGTTCTCCCCAGGAATCCTGTCAGATTTGTGTTTTAAACCCCACTCCAGCCCAAACTGGGGATAAATCCCAGCAGGGCTCAGCTGACCAGGTCCCTGTTGGGGGGTAAACACAGCACGGATGAAGCTTTCTCCTACATGAAATTTTTCTTTAAAAAAAAGAGAGGAAATTATAATTATGCTGGGAGACCATTTCATTTGCTTGTTAAGTGAAATTTGAAGGGGAAACTTTAATGATGGTAGGAAGAAAATCAGATCTTCTTGTTAAAGTATGTTCCAAGAGAACTCGTGCTGGACAGCACATTAAGCATCAAAGACTCATCAGTGATTCATAGAAGAGTTTTTTTTCTCAGTGACATGAATTATTTTCCTGGGAAAAGATATGAAGATATCTTAGATGAAGAAGAGGAGTGAAGACATTTTATTTCTGTGCTTGGGAAAGAAATGGTGTATAAATAAACCTTCGATTTAAAGGCCGTTTCAAAAACAACCCGCAAACTTATATTTATTTTTCGTTCTCTTAGCACAGAAAAATAGGTTCTAATCCCTCAAATTCAGCTTGGAATTGCAAATTGGTTGATGTGTTTGCAGCTGAGCTGTGGGGAAATGGATATACAATGTAGATTGGTTTGTATTTTTCCTTGATAACTCCTTGCTTAGAGGATGGAGCACATTTATCCCGGGTTGGGTGGGATCTGCTCCCACCTCCCAGAGCTGATCCTGCTGCCCTGAGGTGCTGTTAATCCCTCCTTGATTTATAGGTACTTATCACCTATTGATAAGAGTTCAGCTGAAATCAACAGTGCTGGAATAATAATATTATTGTTGCTAATAACCCCCTTTCTGAGGCAGGATCTCGCACCGTTAATTAGGCATGACATAAATAAATTAAGCCTCCTTCACAGCAGCATTTACCGGAGGTTCTCTCACAAAGAGGGACACTGAGGCAAGGAGAGTTAATCTGCTTCCATTTGCACACTCCTAATTCCGGAATAATTCCCCTGATGTGCTCTGGAAGGCGCCTCAGTGATTCCCTAACCCGATTTGGGAGGGGAGGCAAAGCGCATTTCCACGGGAGATCCCAGAGCCCAGAGCTGTGTGAGGCTGCTCCAGCCAAGCCTGGCCTCTCCCAGTGCCCCCAGCAGCATTCCCAGGGCATTCTCCTGCTCCCAGTGCCCCCAGCAGCATTCCCAGGGGATTCTCCCTTCTCCCAGTGCCCCCAGCAGCATTCCCAGGGCATTCTCCTGCTCTCAGTATCCCCCAGCAGCATTCCCAGGGGATTCTCCTGGCTCCCAGTGCCCCCAGCAGCATTCCCAGGAGATTCTCTGTGCCACCCTCAGGCCATCACCCAATGTCCCCAATCCCTTTTCCCCTCATCCACCACCTCAGGTTCCCAAGTCCCATCCACCAACTGAGGTTCCCAACTCCCATCCATCACCCAAGATTCCCAAATCCACCCCTGCACTCCCTGCAATGTCCATCGCTCTCTGAGGTCTGAGCTGAGCAGTGTGAGCTCCTGAGCAGGCAAACCCCCCCGAATCATTGCTCCCCTCCTGCTTTAGGAAGTGCTGGGAATTCCTGGGAAGGCCATTTCTCCCCGCCACCCCCTCTCCCCTCCGCCAGCCCCCAGCTCTCCTCCCACCCAGGAGTTATTAGATGACATAAAAGTCGCTTTGCTGAAATATATTATTCAAACTGAGTGGCTTAAAATTGAAATGCTCCCATGGTCATGAACCCTGGCTGCAGTTAAAAATAAATCCCTTTATCCGCGCCGCGTCCTCGGCTCCGCGCTTTCCACCAGAACTCCTTTAAAATACTCCGGACTCGGAGCCCGAGCGAGATCAAATGTGACTTTTTAAAAATAGGATGCCTGCTCCTCTGCCTTTGCCTCCTCGGGCCGACAATGGGAGATAAATTTGCTCGGCAGGCCCCCTTTGAGGGCCGTGCTGCTGAGGCAATTTGCAGTTTGCTGTGGAAAAGGCATCGCACGCCACATTTATCACCCCCCGCCGCCGGCGAGGATGCAGCCCCCGGCAGCCGCCGAGCAGAGGTGCCGAGCGCGGCTCCTGCCTTATTATTCCACATCATAATGGCTGCTCAGGGAGGCAGCAGACAAATATAGAGTCTGTTCCAGAAAGGCCCAGCTGGGGAGCGGAGGTGGAGAGCCGGGGGGCGGCAGGGAAAAGTGAATCAATGTGTTCGGCAAACGAGGCCTTGCCCTCGCGCCGCTTCGGCCTGGGCTCCTGCTGGGTGGCATCGCCCCCCAGCCAGAGCTGGGCACAGAAGGTGCTCAGGGGTGGCACTGGGGGTGGTTGGCAGAGGTGTTCCCTGTCTTCCTCCCAGGGATGTCCCCCTGCCCAGCTCCTGTCCCCTGCAGGTGACATCGCTCAGCCAGTGCCACCTGAGCGGCTCAAAAGAAGGGCTTGAGCTGGGAGTAATGAAATAGAAGAACAAAATAACGAAAATGCCCAGTCGCTTTAGAGGTCAAGGCACTGAGAAGTTAATTACCAGCCTGCAGGCACAAGGGAAGTCACCAAGGGATCCGAAATTCTGTGGTTTAACCCTTGGAATTTGGCCTCCATCTCCCATACACACACGGATCCTTTTCCTCCACCAGAAACTAAAAGCCAATCCATCCTGTAGAGACAGCAGAAAAAGCTGTATAGCAGATTATAAACAGATTTAGATGATCAGAGGACAGTTCTGTGCTTTTATATGGTTATTTTTTAAGGTTTAAAATCAAAAGAGAGATAACTTTACCAACGAGAGCTCACAGGCAGACACTCCTTTATCTTGCCATCCTACACACTCCCAACCCAGAGCTTTGCTGGAAATCTTTGCTGAGTATTTTGGGTAGCAAATGCCTGGTGAGGAGACATTCTGAGCATGTCAAGTGGAGGAATTTTTCTCACATGCCTTAAAAAAAAAATTTAAAAAATAACATTCCTCTCATGTTTTGAGAATTTCACATCTGTGAGGGTTTTATTTTTTGAGGGTTTTCTTTTTTGAGCTGGAGAATGAAACACAGGCTGCTGTCTGAAGATGTGGGGTTTGATCCTGGGCTTGCTTCATCTCGGGGCCTTGGCAGTGTCCCTGCCTGACACTTGTCATTACCATTCCTCTCCATCCCCCTTCCCCTCCCTGGCAGCTCCTCCAGTCATGTCAATACTCATTTTTCTTTGCCACAGTAAGTTGGTTAATCAGACCCTTGAAAGCAAACTTTCAGCTGGGTATTTGTATGCAGCCCCTCGACAGAAATGCAGATTTAAGGAGGCAGCCATATGCAGGCGTGAAGGGAGCAGCTGTTGTACAATCAGGGGTAATTTAAAATCAGGGGGAAGGTGAGAGAAGGACGACACGAAGCCAGAGTCAAGGATTTTTTTGTTGTTGCTGCAAACACAAAAATGATGTTTTACTTCACACCTCCCGGTCCCACCGAGAAAACACCGCTTGTCTTCTGGGTCACTGCCACCAAATGCCACCTCCCTGTTCCCAGATGTCACTTCAGAGCTGTGTGGTTTCCTGAGAATTCATCCCACACGTTTTCCATCTTCCAGCCTTTTGGAAGAAAGAGAATTCCTTGAAGTTCATCCCCCTCTGCACTGAGTGCGCAGAAAGGCACAGCTCCCTGGGAATTGCTGGGTCTCTGTTTTCCTGGCCAGGAAAACCCAGCAGAAATGGGATTAATTCCTGTGGAACCCATGGATCAGTGGGTCAGGATGAGGTGAGGGCAGAGCTCTGGGCTGGCTCCACATCCAGGAACCTCCCTGCTCCTTTCAGAGCTGCCAGCCTTCCACACCCACAGAGATCAAGTTTTGCCTTCACTCATTTCAAAAGGATCAAGAAAGGAAAATAAAAGCAATTTTTTATTATTTTTTTTTGCAATTCAGTGCAATCCTAATCAATTGTGACAGGACCTAGAGAATATTTTCACGGTGCCAATTACTTAAAGGGCAAAGATGCCGGAGTGCCATTAAAGGAACAGCTCCTGCAGCTCTCGGGGACACGGCAGAACAAGGTACTAAATGTTGTTCCACTCATTCCATGAAATAAAGGATTGGGTCATTAACCTTACCAATGTCAATGTGTTGTCACTATCAAATTCAGCTAAATGAGTGTCCAAGGTAATGGTGAGGAGCTCACTTCGAACTGACAAGGCATTAATACATTAGTGGCTGCTAATGACAGCAGGCTGGGGAGGAGCTGGGATGGGGGACAGGGGACAGGGGACACGGGACAGGGGACAGGGCCAGCCTGGGTGGGACAGCCACCAATCCGGTGGGCCGGGTGGCCAGCAGCAGATTTATGCACTCACACATGCACTCTACAGCCCATGAAATGGCTAGATGGGAAATTTATGCTAGCAAACTGCAGAGCTGTAAACATGCATTACAGGAGCAAATGTTTGCAAACTTCCCTCGGAGCAGGGTTCCAGCTCGGGATATAAATATCCCCCACGAGCTGCCCGCCGTGAGAGGCACCTTTGCTGAGCTCTCCTGGAAATCCTGCACCTGCAGAGATGGGGGGACCCTGCTCTGTCGGGGTCTCCCAGGGAAGGGGGGAGGCTCCCACACCCCCTGTGCCCCAGGGACGGGGATGCTCTGGGGTCTGGTGCATCCCAGAGCCAAGGAATCAATTCAGGGACGGCTGAGCTCGGTAACCCCTGGCAGTGACCTGTGTGGAGAGGGGAAAATCATTTCTGAGGAAAATGGACTCTGCTCCAAAGAGAAGAACATTGGCCCTGAGGAAATAAAATGATCAAAATACTTGGCCGCTGTAAGATTTTGGTGTTTTCAGGTAAAAGGAGAGGGAAAGGAAATGTTCCCTCCTGATCATTCATGGGAACAGGGATAACTGTGGGTACAGTGTAGAATCTTTGGGTGTTTTGGGTTGAAAAGGAGCTTAAAGCCCATCCAGAGCCACCCCTGCCATGGCAGGGACACCTTCCACCATCCCAGGCTGCTCCAGCCCCATCCAGCCTGACTTTGAGCAATTCCAGGGATGTAGCCAGAGTTTCCCTCAGCAGATGTCCTTCAATCCTTGCAATCCTACTCCAATTTTCCAGTGAAATGGAAGGCAGAAAACACACAGATTTAAGATGTGCAGAGGTGGAAAAAACCCACCAGGATACCGGGCAGCACTGCCATCATTCCTGGGCCGACTTCTATTTCATAATTAATAACTTAAATGGGGTAATTTAAAATTGTTAATTCTTTTCACAGAGCCTGCACGGGCGCAGGTGATGTCAGACACGCTGTCACCAGGAAGGTTAAATACTCCTGGTAGTTGCTAATTACCTAATCACTATTACCAGCTCGTATTAATTCTGCCCGAAGCGCAGATCGCATTCTGCCTGAGCAGGGGGATTAAAGGAGGGGCTGCACAGAGACCCCCGTTGGCTGCATTGAAGGAGAGGAAAAATCCCCCGCTCAGGGCCTTCGTCCCCAGCACTGGGAGAGCCTGAGGGGCAGCAAGAAGCTTTAAGGACACGGGGAGTGGGTTCCAAGTGCCAGAGGGCTGGGAAAGGTGGGATACTGGGAGGGAATTCTCTGTGAGGGTGGCGAGGGGCTGGAATGGAATTCCCAGAGCAGCTGTGGCTGCCCCACCCCTGGAAGTGGGAGCCTGTTCCAACATTGGACAACACTTCCCGTTAGGAAATTGTTCCTCGTATCCAATCTCAACCTCCCCTGGCGCACTGTGAGGCCCCAAACGCTGGGATTCGCTGAAATCCCTGCGGATCAGCTCCCTCCTGGGCTCCCTCCTGTGACCTGGCCATGGCAGGGGATGTTTGCTCTCCAAACCAGAGCTGCTCCTTCAGCATCCCCGCATCCAGGTCCCCACCTGGGTTTGTGTCCCACTGCCCTTCCCGGGGCTGGAGCCAGCCCCAGGCAGTGTCCCCATCCTGTCACCCCTCGGGAGGAGTGGCAGGAGCCTCATGGACACACAGCTCCAGATTTCCACCTCTTAGGGAGCTGCCAGGAGCACTTCCAAGGCAGGGAGAGTTTATGGCTGTTTTTAGTGCTGTGCTATTAATCTGTACATCTGATTCAAACTGTGTATTAGGGGATGGCAGCTACGGAGCTGCAACCTTTTGAAATGCTAATTGTCAACCCAAAGTTTAGAGAGACTCTTTCAAAGCAAAGTTGCCACTATTTGGAGGCTGTGCTCTAAATGCAAGAGCTCAATTATCTGGAGTGTCAAACTTCTGACACCTTTGCTGATCCATAAAAACAAGGGAGATTAAAGAGTTTCCTGGAGGAGAATCTCATTTTTATGCTCAAGGTTATTTACTGAATTAAACATTGTGGCCAATCCCAAATCCAGCTCAATGATCAGTTGTATAAATATATATTTATGGTTACCCAGAGCACCCCAGTGGGGGGACAGCAGCAAGTTTGTAGAAACATTCTCAGTCTTTTACTGGATTGTTCCAAGCCAAGATTGAGTTTTTAAGACTTTGAGAAGAGGAGCACTGGTGACTCTTTTCTCATTGTCTTTTTAGAGACAACAAAGCTTTTCCTTTATTGTTGCCTTGATTTTCTCTGCTGTTAATGCACGGAAGAGCCCAGGTGTTTCTTAGGGGACAGAAGCTGAGAGTTATGTAAAAGATGAAAGATGCAGCCTGGAAATGCAGTTTTGGTGAGGATTTGCATTTGCAATTCAAGGTTCTGAGGAGCTGTGGCTGCTGTGTCTCCTGAGAGCAGAGGAGGAGACTGTGGGGATGAGTTTTGCTGGTTCTGCACCAGGAACTGCAGCTCCCTGTGCTCGCCCAGGGACAGCTCCAGCCAAACCCTTCCCTCCCCAGAGCAGCAGTGCCCTGACAGCTGGAGGAGAAGCTTTTTTCAGGGAATGAGAAGTGGAAAAGGCCTATCTAAAAACTCCTGTGCAGGGCTTGAGTGCAGCTTAAAGCCCCCTTGTGTCGAGGGTGTGATGGCAAAGGTTACCTGGGGCAGGGAGCCCCAAACGGGCCCCTGAGCTGGGGCTGGGCTGCCCCAGCCCTCCGGAGCTCCAGTGCCTCACTCAAATGTTGGAACAGTCTCGTTCTCCTTGGACTCTGGCCCCAGGAGTCCAGCTGAGTTCCAGCTGGATGACAAGGTCTGGCTCAGCCTGGTGTGACTTGGTTCAGGAACACAGCGTTGTCCTGATGCAAAGGGACATGGCAGGAAACAGCTGGAGCCTTTGCAAGGGGAAACTCTGCTTTTGTCACATCCAGGGGATCATGTTACACTGCAGAACACCTAAAAATCCCACAGCAGTGAAAGGTCATGAGCTGCACCAGTGATGACATTGCTCATCCGGGATTTGTGTGTTGTGTTTTTGCTCGACGCTGCACTGAGGTAATTTTTCAGGATCTTTCATTTTTTGGTGTCCCTCTAGCGAGGAGAGGGTTCCACCACAATCCCTTCTGAGCACAGGCCTTCTGCTGCCCCCCTTGCAGAGGTTTCAGAGATGGATCTCCTTTCCCCTCAGAGAATCACAGAGATCCCTGCAGCACGAGGGGCTGAGGCAGCCTTTGCCTCCTGAGGGGACTGGGAGGAGATGGTGTCTGTGTGACCACAGTCAGGCCCTGAAGAGAAACCCTGAATTAAACTGACTTTGAGGGCGTTGCTGCAGGAGGTGACACCCCAAAAGTGCATCTGCCACCCCCAGCACTGCCCAGGCCCTGCTGCTCCATCTCTGTCAGCAGAAGCTTAATGGGGACCAGCAGTGGAGTAAAGCATCAGGATTATTAATTAAGGGTTAATATGCCTGGCTGAACTTCTGTCTCCGTTGTTAAGTGGGTTGGAAGTGCCAGGACTGATTATGACTCCATGAACGTGCCTGGGGTGCTCAGAGCACCCTCTCCCCACAGGATTTACCTTTCCCCAGGCAGGGCTGTGGTGCTGGGCTCTCCATCCCCAGCCCACCCAAAGCCAGCCCTTCCCCGGGAACCAGAGCAGCCCAAACTCAGCCCCAGCTTCCTTCACTCGCCTGGCTCAGCAGTCCTGGAGCCACAGAAAGACTCAGCCACAGCTTTATTGGCCTTTATCATCAATAGCTCTTTCCTTAATGGTGTCCTTAAGGCGTTTTTATCCTGCTTGAAAAAGGACTGAAGGTGTGCTGCCCTTTTCTCCCTGCCCTTTCCGAGTGCCTCCTCTGAAGCTCCCAAACGAGGCCAAATGTCAGTGCCAGCTTCCAGCTCCAGCTGCCTCTGAGCCTCAGCCTGTTCCCTGTGCTTCCCCCACTCCTGACACCCCTTTGGAGACCCCCGAGGAGGAGCCAGGGGGGAATTCACCCCTCTGGGAGGAAAAGCTGCGCTCCCACATCTCCCAGCCCTGCTCAAAGTCACCTCTGCAGCAGCCACACACCTCAAGGAGGGGGGACAGCCAGGTGCATCTGGAATTTAAAGCTCCTCGGGTTTCAGAAGGAATCATCACAATTTCCTGGGGAGCTCCAAGCGGAACACGGAGCTGCTGTTTCCAAGGGAAGCTGAAAGTTTTCACCAGGCTGCACAGAGGATTAGCAAAGTGCCTCCCTCTCTGTTTTAAAATGCACAAACAGGGCTGAGAGGCAGCACTGAACAGCTCCAAGACTGCCAAGGAATGCAATAAATCAGCTCTGTACAAGTGAAGGACTTGAGCCCTTGGCATAGATAATTTTATATTAAAAATCCTCTGATGCTGTTCTGGAGCCAGGGCAGCAGAAGGACTTGGAATGGGGATGGACACAGGGCCTGGAGAGCCAGGCTGGACACATCCAGGGCTTCTCCTGCCTCCCAGAGCCAGGCTGGGCTCAGGATGCCCCTTTGGAGCCCTGGGGATGCTCCTGGAGCAGGACCGGGCAGGGGCAGGGAGGAGGGATGGGCTGGGCTGGTTGGTGGCTGGGAGCTGTCCCATGTTGGACACCTCTACCAGCAGCATTACTGTATAATTAATAAATAACAATTGATCAACCACAGCCCTTTGGATCGAACCCCCTGCCAGCCTCTGGGCAGGACACCCAGGAGGGAGTCAGAGGAGTTCAGGCCCACACTGAGGGCACCCCAGAGCTCCTCTTCCCAGGCTGGACAGTCCCAGGCTGGACAGTCCCAGGGGCTCAGGGACCCTATGGGGCACTGCAGAAACCTCACATTCAACACAGATTTAGGAGGGAACCATGAGAGGATAAACCAGACCGTGGAAAACCAGGGGACAAAGGAACAAAACATTGTGAAATGAAGATCATGGCAGAAAAGAGCCTAAGGAGCTGTTGTGATGTTTGAAGATCTAATCCATCACCTTTTCTTCTCGCTGGCCTTTTAAATTTTTCTCTTTTCCCCCTTCTTTTTCTTTTTTTTCTTCTTTTTGTTTTTACAGGGCAATTTCATAAAAATAGATTTGGCTCTGAGGCATTGGTACCATAGGGAAAAGCAGATAAAAGGCAATAATACAACCAATGGAAACAAACTTTACAGCATTAACTGGTCAGCAGCACAGGAGGAACCCCTAGCTGGTAGGCAAACAATGTCATCTTCTTAATTTTTACTTCTTTTTTTTCCCCCCTCTGGCGTATCAATGCGTAGAACTCAGATGTGAGGTTTCCAGGGGACAGATAAGAAAGACAAAATGAGTCATTTCAGAGCAGCAAGGCGACAGCAGACTTGTGCTTCAGCCTCCTGCCTTCCTTCTCCTAAATCGAGCTCCAGGTGCTGCTGCAGCTCAGCCTGGGCTCTGCAGCTCTGGGGGTTTGTGCCTCTCCCCAGGGAGTGCAGAGACCCCCAGACCCGAGCAGCAAAATCAGCTTGTTCAATAAGGATTAAAAACAACCCAGAAATGCCCCTCATTTCGCATTTGTTGGGTCACATTTCCAGGTTTATACGGGGCATCTTTATCGACTCCAGAGCGTTTTCACCCCGTGCCTCCAGAGAGGATTTTCTGTCTCTGCCTTGGCAGCACGGGGAGGGCAGGGAGGTTAATCTGGGAAGGCAGAGCAAAGAGAAATCCTGGGGGGTTCAGCCACCTGAGGTCTCTCCATGAGACAGAGATTTGTGTTCCCTGTCCTTTTCCCGGAGCCCAGCCATGCTTCCCTTGCCTGTGTTGCCAAACACACCCCGGGATATAAAATACACATTAATTATCAATGGCTCAAGCAGCTGCTGTTAATGAGCAGGTACAGGGTGCCCTGGCTCTCCAATATTAAATGATTTGCCCTTGCAGAGTTTGCTTGTGATGACTTTGGGGGAGCTTTCCCTCAGGGGGATGGGGCATGGAGGGCTGAGATTCCCAGGATTTCCACACTCCTGACTTGGGTTGGGAAACAAAAATACTGCAGCCTGTGCTGGAGCCGGGCTGGGGTCTGGGCTGGCCTTGCCTGTCTGTGTGTCTGTCCCTCTGCCTGTCCTCCCTGCCCTCCCCACACCTCCGACATCCAGCCAGGACAGGAGCTCAGGGAGGAGGGAGAGGGAAACTCCTCTGCCCGTGCTGGGCTTGCTGCAGAGCTGCAGGACCCAGGGTGGCAGTGGGACAAAACCTGTGAGCACTGTGAGGCAGCAGGGCTGGCAGCAGGGCACAGCCTCACCCAGGGAAAGGAGGAGAAGCCCTCCTGCTGCTGCACCTCGTCCTGACAGGAGGAACAAGCCCTCATTAAGGCAGGATTGCTTCCTGGGACACGGCACTAATGAAGTATGAAGGAAATCAAAGCCTTGCTGCTCACAGTTATTAGCACCAATCCAGATGTCTCGGGATTGTTTTTGCAGGCACAATAGATGATTTTTGAACGATGTGCCTAACAAGGGCGAATCCTGCAGCCAGAGGAAGCCATCTATTAAATGAACAAGTATATCTTCAATTCCTTCAAAACAGAACAGGCTTTAATCAGCTCTTCAAAGCCAGGGCAGAAATGTTCCACGTCTTTCAGGAGGAGTTCCTGCAGAGGGGATGGTGGTTTTGCACGAGGCCTGGAATCCCTTTCCAGGACAAGCAGCCCCAGCAGCCCGGAGCTCTCCCCAGTGATGAAGTTTGTCCCTCCTCCCTCGTCCCCCCCTCCCCTGTGGTCCCCTGACTACAGCTTCAATCATTAGCTATCGAATTAGTGCTGGCTGCAATCTGCAGCAATGCTTATTTGGGCCTGCAGGCAATTCCCCCACCTTTTAAATGCTACTGGGGAATGCTTAGAATCCCTTTTTTTTTTTTTTTCCTTTTTTTTTTTAAATAAACCCAATTTCAGTTAATTTAATTATAGCTGGGATTTAATGTTTAAAAGCCATCAGCTTAATAAGTGCCAGGGATGTGTATCATTGTTATCAGCATCTTTGAAAACTGCTGAACAATGTCTGTGCCATTTAGGGATGCAGAGATGGAGCTGGGAGATAGCTCCATGCAGCTTCCCCCATCCCAGAGACACCTCCAGGCTCTCCAGCCTGAGTTCCTGCACTCCCCAGGCTGGTCCCACATCCAGGGGCAGCTGCAGAGCAGGGATTTCCCCCCTGCTCCTGTGAGCCTGCTCAGGGCTCAGAGCCACCTCACACCTCTAAAGGTCAGCCCAGCACGATTTTCATTTATTCTGAGCCAAAGGTGCCTTGAATGTTCAGGTGTGCAGGGGGCTGAGCTTCATCCTGAGGCCAGGAGCCAAGAGAACTTGTGCCTGGGGAGGAAAGTGGGTGTGCCCACAGCAGCTGACACCAGGGCACCCCAAAACCCCTGCAGGTCCTCTCCTGGCTCCAGGGCTGCTGAGGGATGTGCTGCCTCCACCTGAGAGGACCAGCACTGATCTCTGCCCCTCTGTCCTGGAGCACCTCATTCCCAGAGCCCTGCGGAGCCATCGTGCCTTGGGAAGAGTGGATCTGATTCTCATTTGTGCCAAAGTCAGGGATTCACAGTTCCCAGCCAGCCAAAGGGGTTTGGGAACCCCTCGGAGCCCTTCCAGGGCCAGGCTGGAGCTGTGCCAGGACTCAGTTCCCTCCTGAACACACTCAAAACTCTCATTGTCAGCTCAGGGGGTTCCTGCTCCTCTGCCCAGGGGGAAATCACTGCCCAGGGAGGAAATCTCTGCCCAGGATGGAAATCTCTGTCCAATATACAAATCTCTGCCCAGGATGGAAATCTCTGCCCAAGGTACAAATCTCTGCCCAGGATGGAAATCTCTGCCCAATATACAAATCTCTGCCCAGGATGAAAATCTCTGCCCAAGGAACAAATCTCTGCCCCAGGTGCAAGGCACAGCTCAGCTCTGAGTCCAGGAAGGGCCTCGGTGCACAAATGGCTCTGCTGAGAATAACAAATTATCATCTTATCTCCACTGATGCTGCATTTTATTGCTTCTTAATATTTTTCCTGGGCTGCCCATGGCCTTTTATCATCTCTCCTGCACTTGATCACAGCTTTATGGCCCTGCTGTTCCCTCCCCATTTTTTTTACCCTCTGTCTTATTGGTCTCTATTTCTCCCTTGCAAACAAAGGCTTTTTGCAGCCACCTCATCCCAGCCTGGCTGCAGATATTCCTCAAGGTTCAGTTGCTTTCTGCATTGTTATTTGCAATTTATCTGATTCCAAAACCTGACATTATTCTTGGCTGTGATATACAGTTGCCTGGCTCTTGCTAACCATGTGCAAGCACATTATTCTGCATTGACAAATTTTATTTATTTATTTTGCCGCCCTGCCCTGTTCAGAGCAGCATTCACTGAATTACGGATTTTGATGTCTGCAAATCATAACCCCATCACGCAGATAAGACAGAATTCATTACTGCAGGCCCTGCCATCTCATGGAGGAATTTAGGTCAGGCTGCTTTGTCCTTGGACAGCATCTCTGGGTTCCAAACCCAGCATCCTCCTCCTCCACAAGTTCTGTCTGCGGCACCAGGGACACCTCCCACTGTCC
Source organism: Polioptila caerulea (assembly GCA_013397295.1). Lineage (NCBI taxonomy): Eukaryota > Metazoa > Chordata > Aves > Passeriformes > Certhiidae > Polioptila > Polioptila caerulea. The sequence goes on from VYXF01011514.1 coordinate 141,076, forward strand.
AAGGTGCTCCCAGCTCCATCCAACCCCACCTTGGAACCTCCCAGGGATGCAGGGGCAGCCTCAGCTGCTCTGGGAATTCCAGCCCAGGGCCTCCCCACCCTCTCAGGGATGGATTTCGTCCCAAAATCCTGTCCAACCCTCCTTTCTGTCAATGGTACTGAGGTCACCTTCCAGCTTTGTTCCCCTTGGACTGGTGGCCTGGAGGAGGAATTCGTCATCAGCCCCATGGGCTGCTCACTGGGGGCTGGTGGCAGCTTTGTCCCTTCCTGCCCAGGGCTGCCGTGTGTCAAACACAAATCAGAGACAGAGAATCCCAACCAGGGGAGCCCTGCATTGCAGCCATGGAGCAGCCCCCTGAACGGGGACCTGAAACCTTTTTTTAGTTAGAATTCAGCCGACAACACAAATTTAGATTATCACCAGAGCCATCGAGCACGAAGCAAGGAGAATAAATCACAATGCAGCTGCTTAGTGAAGGAGGTGGCGAGGGTTTGGTGGTGGCGCCGCAGTTTCCTTGGGCTACGTTTCATATTTCACTCATTATGAGCTCGCAAAGGGAGATTTGGAGACTGAAGGCTCAATTTGCAAAGTGACTTCAAGCAGGGAAGTGGCCCAGGGACAGGGACAGGGACAGGGACAGAGTGGCCCAGGGACAGAGTGGCCCAGGGATAGGGGACAGAGTAGCCCAGGGACAGGGACAGAGTGANGACAGAGTGGCCCAAGGACAGAGAGGCCCAGGGTCAGAGTGGCCCAGGCACAGAGTGGCCCAGGGACAGAGTGACCAAGGGACAGGGACAGATTGGCCCAGGAACAGAGTGGCCTAGGCCCAGGGACAGGGACAGAGTGGCCTAGGCCCAGGGACAGAGTGACCCAGGGACAGAATGGCCTAGGCCAGGGGACAGGGACAGAGAGGCCCAGGGACAGAGAGGCCCAAAGACAGAGTGGCCTANCGAGGCACAGAGAGGCCCAGGGTCAGAGTGGCCCAGGGACAGGGACAGAGTGGCCCAGGCACAGAGTGACCGAGGCACAGAGTGGCCCAGGGTCAGGGGACACTGCAATCTCTGCAGGCTCCCAAGAACCCAGCACCACTTGATGCACTCTGGTTTATTATGCAGGAGCCTGCTCACAAATTTGCATTTCCTGCGACAGCAGCGAACGTGCTTCCAGCAAAGCCAAGCCCACAAAGAGCTCCTTGCCTCGCTCTGAGGGATTGCACTTTACAGCCTGGTGGGGATAAATAAATGCAGAGCAGAGACAGCCCCACATGGCGAGGGAGGAACGATCCTCCCGAGCCTCCAGAGCAGCTAATTGGTGTCTAACCTAAATCATAAAGAGCCCTGTAATTATACTGCTCGGAATTAACACAGAGGGCTTCTAAAAAAGTCCATTTTTGGAGTTAATTTACTCGATTCCAGGCCTGTCGCTCCACTCCCAGCAGTAAAAGCAGGGATGCTCGCTCCGGCAGGGCCCGTGCCGGCTGCAGCAGCACAAAAAGCTCTTCTCAATTCATTTTTATGGCCCCTCTCTAAAAGCATTCCATTACAGGGATGTTACGGAGGATGAAGTTTCCAAGCACCACGGGCACTTTATTTGTTTGTTTTGCTGGCTGGGATGAGCAGGGCCTGGCAGGAAATGTTGTTCCAGCCCCGTGGGCTGCACTCAAGGTCAAGCCCTGCTTGCTCAGGGCTCCCCAATTTTCCCTCCCTGAGGGGTTTTTAGACAACCTGGGCTGAAACTTCACTTCTGGTGTTGTATAGAGGGGTTTTGGGACATGAAATGGGATTTTTCACTCAGTTAGGAAAATTTAGAGAAGGTCTAACATGGGGTGTGGCCAGCAAAATATTCTGAGCAAAAGGAATTTTGGTTGTGCTGTTTAAATAAGTAAACAAACAAACAAATAAATCATAAAACTACTGAAAAAAGATTCACTGGAACTGAAGCTCTGAATTTGCAGCTGCCAAATAAAGCCACAGGTTTTAACCAATTCTTTTATGGCATTTGAGCCTTAAATAATTCAACAAACTTGGACAGGAATTCTAAGCCTTTGTTCTTACCCCAATTTACAAGATATCTCTGGAATACCCAACCTGCTAGACACTACAATATTTCCAACTATTAAATTCTACCCAAAGAAAATATACAGAAGAATTCTTTTTGAAAGCCCATTCTGGGTTTGTTTCTCCAGGTGATTACGTGAAGTGCAGAATCAGAGCTCACCCACTGTCCTGGCCAAACTGGGAAGTTCCACTTGGAGTAATTGCTACCCAATAAAGAAAATAAATAAAAATACACAGCCAGGTCCTTCTTTCCAAGTCTTTATGTTCTTTCATGAACAAATCTTTCCCTGTGGTGTTGCACTGAGCAATTTGATATTTTATTGCTTTTAGGGTTAGAAATTCACTCACAATATTATGGACTCAAGGAAAAAAATTGGAAGAAAAGATTTGTGTCTTCTTTGGACAGTAAAGCCAACAAATCTCTTCCAGCTTGGTTAGAAAATACAATTAAGTAGACTGTAGTGGACTCTCTGGAAAGAAAATTGAGATGTGAACAGCCTAAAAGCCAAACATGTAAAAATCAATCCTTCCCAGTCCTTTGGGATATGAGTGTTAGGGAAAAGTTTGCTCTGATTTTCCAGTGCCCTGTGTGAGTGTATAATTCTTCAAGCAATCAATATAAACCCCTGAAATGAGAAACTGGAGCTGTCCAAGGCTGGCCCAGCTCACAGGTGAGGAGGGGCTGCTCAGGATTGCAGGCTGCCTGTCAGCTCTGGCACTCAGAATCCCCAGACAGTCCCCGAGGGGCAGGGAAGGGACAAATCCCTTCAGCCTCCATCCCTGCCCAGTGTCCAGCCGTGGGGACCTCCAGGGCTGGCACCTCTGTCCCCAGGGCAGTGCCACCCTGTGCCACCCCTGCCCAGGCAGGGACACCTTCCACCCCCCTGGGGTGTCCAGCCCGGCCTCGGAACCTTCCAGGGATCCAGGGGCAGCCACAGCTGCTCTGGGAATTCCATCCCAGGGCCTCCCACCCTGCCAGGGAACAATTCCTTCCCAATTCCCATCCAACCCTGCCCTCCTTCAGCTCATGCATAGATATATAGATGTAAAACCCAAAAACCCAGGATCTATGGATTCTGGGAACAGGACACAGTGAGGACAAAGCTCCACAGGTGCCATCCCACCCCCAGCAGCCCCTGATGTCCCTGGCTGCCCTCACATCTCAGTTCTCTGTTCTTGGGGGCACCAGGGGCCTCCAGCAGAGCCAGAACAAGCAATAAATGAGGATAATTCTGAGGGATGTCAGGAACTTCATCCCCAGGCTCGCAGCTACTGCAGGGGCAGAGCCAGGGCCCTCTCCACGAGGAGTCTGGACCTTTCACGTTTGGGCTGCACTTGAGGCTGTGCTGCTCCAGTCAGACCCCATTTTATGAATCATCAGTTAAATATATGTAAAAATCAATTACATCCTCTCAGTGTGCCCTGCGTCTTAACCGATGCCATCTTTCATCTTCCTAATGATCCAGAAGATCTGGAAATAATTAAAAATCACTCTTGAGGGGCCAACCTTGTCTTTCCTTCTTCTTCTGCAGAAGAGGAATTTCATCTTCCAGGGAGATGTGACATCCTGGGCCGGGGCAGCAGGGGTTAAACGAGGGGATTAGTGCCAGAGGAAACGTGGAATTCCAGGGACATGGGACTTCCCTGGGAGCAGGGAAATGCAAACCGAGGTGCTGGGGGAATCCAAAGAGCTTGGTGCAGTTTAATGCTCACCTTCATTTCACAGGTCCTGTAGGAGTCAAACAGCTGATTGATTTCCAGGTGAACTAAAAATCCAGGTGATTTCAGCTCCCCAAATATAATTTCTCCAGCAAGATAAGGAAAGATGAGCAGACCTGAGGAAGCAGTGGCTCGAAATTCTCCAGAGTTACTTTTAACTTGGATTTAAACCACTCTTCCTTTCTCTAAAATTCCTTAAATAAAATGGCACTGAAATGACAGCAAGCCCATCACTGATGATTGCTAACAAACCACAGGATAAGTGGATTTAGCCATTTCCAGAACCCCTGCACTTCCTAGACAAGCTCTACAGAAAAAAGGGGGGAAATCAATACATATTAGATTAGCTGCATTTCAGCTGGGACTCAGCGTTTCAGACCTGGCCAGTTTTAGGCAGATTAAAATCCCAGTGTTGGATGCTTCCTGAGTTTAGGGGTCGTGGAGCTGAGCCATCAGAGAGTCCCTGGATCAGGGAGGGGAAAGGGCTGGAGCAGATCGTGGTGTCAGGGAGGAACTGAGGCTGCAGCCCCAGTTCAGGGCTCAGCCTTTCTCTGCTGCTGAAAGCCCCCATTTCTTCCCCCCCCTGCAGAAGGAAGGCTCCCCTTCTGCTTGAATATTCTTGCTCTCCCACAAACAGGGACCTGCTAATTTCTGATGTTATTCTTCCCCTGTGGTTGGGGGTAATGTAGGAATAATTCCTCTGACAACATTTAAGTTAATTTTCCTTGAAGGTATTTAAATGCAGCTCTGGAAAAGGAATGCCAATGGCTGATGAAGAACTTCTGAACTCCATTTCAGCCCAGATGATTTTTCATTCATTTACAGATTTTTGAGGCCAAAATTGTTTGGAGTTATTGCATCCACCCTCCTGCACAACACTGGCTGCTGACTTTTCATCCCCTCTCACCCTGCCCTTGAAGCTAAGGAAAATTAGAGGAACTAAGTGAGAAGCAGAACTCCAGCAGATTCCCCGGGGTTTTGGGCAGTGATTCACTCCATGGACGACCTTCACCGAGTCGCCCCTGCTCCCCAGGTGTCACTTCTGTAACCTGGAACACGCTCTGCCCTCCCTGCAGGATGCACTGAAATGTGAAGGGGACCCAGCGAGCCCTGCTGCCCCAGCCTCACCCCAGCCCCTGCCCCAGAGCTCTCCTCATGCCCTGGCAGCAGAACAAAACGAGGCCAAGGTTTCATTCTCAGGCTGTGATGAAAAACTGGCTCAGGGAAGGGAGTCTGGGGAGCAAAGTGCCCTCCTGGCCCCGTGTGTCCCTGCCAGCAGGGCCCTTCCCTCACAGCTCTGTGCATCCAGCAAGGCTTGGGATGAGCAAAAACACCCCCAGAATTCCCTCAGATCCTTCACTGGGATTTCTCTGCACTAAAATGAGGGGAAGGCAAGGCAGAGAGAGGAGGGAATGGCCTCCCCACACCGTTATGCAAAGGAGGTTTTAACCTGGCTGCTGCTGGGTGACTCCTGTCTGTCAGTATTTGCATAAAAAGGAGTTTGGTTCGGCCCAAGTCAGAGCTGGCCTGGCCTCCCCATGCAAATGCATTGAAATGAAATACATCCAGAGCTGTGAATGATATTCACAGGGAGTGAAGTCCATTGGCTATGAGTGGGTGCTTTGTAGTCTTGATTGAAAATTGTTTTCATGTGACAGAGAAGGTGCTTAGGAGAGTAAAAAAGGGATCATTCAGTGAGTTAGAAAATTACTCCGACTTCTAGACCATGTCAAACTAAATAAAGCCCAAACAAACTCTGGCAAACGAATGAATAATTTACAGCAGCAGCTTCTGTACCTCAGCAGAGAACGCAGCCCCGGGGCTTTGCGCTCATGGTCTCTGTCCATGGGCTGGTGCTGGAGCCTCTCTGCTCCCCTTCAGAGCCTCCTGCAGCCACAACAGCCCCCAAAATCTGAGTTCTCCCATGGTTTTAGCCTTGGTGGGAAGCAGCAGCTCCGGGGAAGGAGCCACACCTGGCTCTGACCCTGAGCACACAGACCTGACCTTCCCACCTGCGTTTTGTGCTCCCCACATTTCCTGTCCTGCTTTTACCCGCATTGCAGGAGCACAGTCAGTCTCCAGGGCCGTTCCAGAGAGCCTGGTGCTGCCCAAACCAAGCCCTGCCAGGACCTCATGTCCTGCTGGAATTCCACATTCCCCCTTCACAACCTAAATCATCCCCTCTGTGTCCCTGGTCCACGTCACCCAAGCCCTGGATTTCTGCACCTCGTGCCCCTCACTGAGCTGGGTTACCTGAGCTGCTGACCCAGCTGGGAAATGCTCCACATCTCCTCCCTTCCCAGCCCTCTCCTCGTGGTTTGAGGATTGCTGAGCAGGAGGAGGAATATCTGAGATAAGGAGCTAGAAATGTGTAATCTGTAAAAACAACCTATGGAAGAGACGAAGCAAAGAGATAGAGAAAACACAGAGAAGGGTAATTTTTATTTCCTTACACAAAGGAACACGAAAAATAACCAGGACCAGGACATATCTGTGGGGAAAATAGCCAAGTATGAAGCTTGCTGAATTGAACAGAGAGATCCCTCTTTGCTTGAGCAGCTTTGAGGCAGACACGGAGATAAAGGAAAGAAACCAGAACCTGAGCTGGGATAAAAACAGGCACCAGATGCCAGATTCCTTCTGGTAGCTGCCGGGGTGATGGGTCAGTGGTGATGGATTGCAGAGGAGGAGCCAAGAGTGATGACAGAGGGCTCCTGGCCCAGGGCCAGTGGCTCTCAAGGATTTGGCTGCGTTCAAACTCCCACCATTCGTGCAGGGACCGGGGTAACTTGTCTCTGCCAGGCTGTTTATCAGGACAAAAATCCCTGAATGGAAAAACACAATCTCTATTACGTGCCTGTGTGTAGCATTAATAATCTGTCAGAGCAGATGACAACAGTCCTGATTAGAAAAATGGAAAGGAGGAAGGTCTGGGGGGAGATTTATTCAGCTCTGCTGATCCAAAATTCCCATGGTTTGCTCAACATTCAACCAACACGATGTAAAGGTTCCCCAGGAGGTGAATTAAAGTGGGAGCTGGCTGAAGGTTCATGTCCTTACTGGTTAGACACTGGAGACAGCACTAAAGCACATAAATATTGATCAGAAACACAGAAATCAGCCTGGAGGTTCCTTCCTGGCTGGAGCAGAGCTGAGTCCCTGGCAGGGAGCACCTGAGCAGGCAGCAGGAGGGGAAGGGGGGATGTGGTCCCCAGGAAGGTGAGGAACAGGCAGGAAGATGGAGAAACGTGACAGGAATTGCCCAAAGCTGCAATGCAGAGCTGGGATGATGTGTGGAGTGGAGACAAACATAAAGCCCCAAGCAAACAGGCAGCTAAAATTAAATGTACACCTCTAACAAACTCCCCATTAGCACAGAGCCATAAGAACATCAGTTTGTGTCAACAGAGCATTAAAACAAACTCTCTCTGTTCTTATATTTACGTTCTGCAGGAACACAAAGCTGTCTCAAAAGCTTTTAACTTCTCCAGTAGAACAGCCACCAATTTCTGACCAGCTAATGAAAATAATTCCAGGCCTGAATTCCCCCACAGAAAAAAAAAAAAAACAACCCACCCTCCTACTTGGAGCATTTCATTTTGCAAATAGATTGTTTACTTCAATAAAAACTAGGGGGGAAGTAAAGAGTAAAGATTAGAATAGACATTTAAATTAAGCTATAACTATTTGGCCTCCAATCTGTCCATAACAATAAGATGAGGATCTGCAGCTCCAGGAGCTGGAGCACACACAGTTGCTGAGATTAGGAGCCCTCATGCTTCAGGTGATGAAATGATGGAGGTCAGGAAGCAATTTTCTTGCATATATTGCTGACAGGCTGGAGACATGGCAGGAAGTTTTGCATATTTTTTGAAACATCAGTTATAAGTCACTGTCAAGAAGAAGAGCCCAGACAAGGTGGATATTACTTTTTATATCCCTGGATTTCAAAAGAAGAGCTGGCTCCTGCAGCTCTCACTGTGACAAAAGTCCTGCCACGGGACAAAACCTGCCAGGAACAAAGGGCAGGACCTCGCCCAGGTGGACAATGACATCACCCAGGGGGACAATGACATCACCCAGGGGGACAATGACATCACCCAGGTGATTGCCAGTGACATCACCAGTGACATCACCAGTGACATTACCAGTGACATCACCAGTGACATCACTCAGGTGGATGGACAATCACCTGAGCAGAAACCCAATGTTTTTTCTTAATCTCGAAAATCAATGAAATATGATTGATTTTTCCCAGCATGAATCAGGAGTGGCTCTCAGAGCTCGGGGAGTACATTCAGCCTTGGTAATGAGACTGAAAGATCTCCTCTTTGTTTTGCTCCACGAGCTGTTTGTCATGTTCAAGAGGCTGCTGTGAATGACTCACTTCACTTTGAAGAGAGATTTATTTTTATAAACCATTATTCCTTTCCTTGCAAAGGCACAAAGGCATATCCCCCACACTCACACCGTGGTGGTTCAGTTTCATTTCTGCTTTTCACTGCAGAGGCTGCAGGACAGTCCCTGTCCCTGTCCCTGTCCCTGTCCCTGTCCCTGTCCCTGTCCCTGTCCCTGTCCCTGTCCCTGTCCCTGTTCCCCACCCCTGGCTCCTGGGCTGGGTTTCTCCAGGGGACAAAGCCTGGCAGGAGTTCTGGGCTCTGCACGTCACTGGGAGAGCTGAGGTGAATTATTCCCATTCGAGGAGAGGAATGGGCAGTGCTGGCACAGAGAGAATCTCCTTTCCTCTCCAGGAGAGAATTTATTGTGTTCCACCTGGGTGATGTCACCGGTGATGTCACCGTCCATCCACCTGGGTGATGTCACTGCCCAGTGATGTCCTGGGTGATGTCAGTGTCCATCTTCCTGGGTGGTGTCATTGTCCACTCACCTGGGTGATGTCACTGGTGATGTCACTGTCCACCTGAGTGATGTCACTGGTAATGTCACTGTCCATCCACCTGGGTGATGTCACCGATGACGTCACTGTCCAGTGATGTCCTGGGTGATGTCACTGGTGATGTCACTGTCCACCTGAGTGATGTCACTGGCCATCCACATGGGTGATGTCACAGGTAATGTCACTGGCCATCCACCTGGGTGATGGCACCGATGACGTCACTGTCCAATGATGTCCTGGGTGACGTCACTGGTGATGTCACTGCCGGCCCCCCTGGGAGCTGTCACTGCCCAGCCCAGCCCTGCTGGCCCTCCCTGGCGTGCCCAGGGGCTGCCTCCTGACACGGCCTCTCACAGAACCAGGGCTGGGGAGACCAAAATGAAGTGCAGAGGATATTTCCGTGTTTGTTCATTCGCAGGCTCGGCAGCAGCCGCTATTTGCATAACAAATGGGACATTTGTCACGTCACACCGCGCACATGCAGCGCCCCTCGAGCAGGGTTTGGTGCCATCGTGGCCACATCAGCCCTGCAAGGAGGCAGAGCCGGCGCTGGCTCTGACACGGGGCTCACTGGGAAACACTGGGGGCTGCTGAGCTGAGCTGCCAGCAGTGGGGAAATGATTCCGTGGAAAAGGAATTATTCAGAACCAAAATCATATTGATATCAATAATACTATCAATACTGTTGATACTATTAATAATATTAATAACATTAATAATAGTAATAATACTACTACCAATATGATAATAACAATGACAATAATAATAATAACAATAATACATCACTTTCTGAATCAAATCTCCTGAACCAGGTCCATCACCCAATGAACCCATGGATCTCTCAGGGAGAGGAAGGATTCCCCTGCTGGAATTGGCTCTGCCCTGGCCCAGCGTGTTCAGCTCTTTGGCTCAGGAATTTAAACCCCCTTTACATGAGAGCTGGAAGTCTGGCAAGTTTTAAATGCTGGTTGCACACGGACATGGCGAGGAGGAATGCACCAGGTGTGCTGGTGGGATTAAGGAACGTGGCAAGGTCATGAGGAAATTGAGATGTTCCAAGAGATTTCCCCTGGGACCTCCCTTTCCTTACCAGCCCTTTTGAGTGGGGTCAGGAAGTTAAACCAGTGGCTCCTGAGGATATCAGCCTCATCCCAGGGATCCTGGGGCTGCCCCTGCATCCCTGGCAGTGTCCCAGGCCAGGCTGGACAGGGTTTGGAGCACCTGGGACAGCACCCAGCCATGGCAGGGGTGGCACTGCAGGAGCTTTAAGCTCTCTCCCAATCCAAAGCACACTGGGGTTCCGTGACTCTGCTTTTCCCATGAAATACTAAATTTTGGTACATGAAGTTCCAGAAAGGTCTCCACACAAGCCTGCACCAAATTCCTGCAGCTTGGATGTTTCTTTGAAACATCACTATTTTAAATGATTTTTCCTTCCAATGTTTTTCTTACCCTGATCAAAATACTGTAGGGTCTGAACATCTCTTTTAAATTAAATGAAGGGACTGCTATCAAATGTCCCACACACAGGTTTGAGTTCATAAAAAACCCTGCTAAATGTGCCTGGCTTGGGAGCAGGAGCCATCCACACTGGCAGATAATGCAGGAGATATTTTTCCATCTCCCTTTCATTTATTTAGCTGCTCCACATTTCAGCCTTCAAGTTGATTAACATCACCTGCTGAAGTTAATTAAAGTATATAGGATGTAATAAGACTAATATGTTTGAGTTCTATCAATCACAGAATCTGGTGAGTCAATATTTGAAATTAATATATCACAGAGGGGAAAATCCTCGACATGGAGCTGAAATTAAAGGAGGAGGGAGGGAGGGAGTGCACGGGGGGAGAACATTTGGGGATGACATAGGAGCAGAGCTGCACATGTCCTGCTCCTGCACCCCAAGGGACAGGGACCATGCCCAGACTCACCTGAAATCCTCCTGGTGTGGTTTTAGGATCTCAAGGACTGGTCACAAAGCTGCAATCCAGCCTGAAACTCAGAGCCAGGGATATCTGGTGGGTTTAAGCCTTTGGAATTCCTTGCCAGGTGATATTTCCCCAGAGATATCCCTTGCCCCCCCAGCCCTGCCTGGTGCTGCTCCCCAGGCATCCCAGGAGGGCAGAGGGAAAGGGCAAAGCCCCAGAGAGCTCTGCCATGGTGATGCCAAGCCCTGCCAGGAGAATCCTGGCTCCTCACAGAAGGAGCCTGCTGCCCAGTCCCAGCCCCTCAGCGAGCCCGGGGCAGCGAAACGGGACTGGGAGCACTGGGAACATGTCCTGGGTCTGGATCCAGCCCTGATTGCCTTCCCAGAGCACAGGAGCCCTTGGGAGGCACAGCTGGGAGATGTTTTGGCACAAGAAGCATCGAGAGGAGGGGAAGGGCGGCTGGAGAGAGCCCTGGAGGAGCTGGGGACCTTTGGGAGTGCCTGGAGCAGACCTGCCCCGGTGCACAGGCTGGCTTAGTCACAGGTCCCTTCCTGCATGAAATATTGAAATACAATTTTATCAGCCACTCAAATCAGCAGCTACAAGCCCCAGCCGTGCCGTACGGCGGGGCCACGGCGCATTAATATTTATTGAGCCTGATTTGTTTAAGGAAATGCACCGAGCTTTTGGCGGCGGCGGTTTCTGTGGGATCAAACTGTGAGAGGCATTAATCACTGTCAGGGGCGTGTGGAGGGCGCACAGAGCCCCTGGAGATGAACCCACGCTGTGGGATGTGGCTGGCAGCTGGCGGGGCAAGTGGCTGTGTCCAGGGACCCGCCTGGGAATCCTGGGATTCCACCATGGGTTGGGCTGGGAAGGGACCTAAAACCTCAAACCCATCCAGTCCCACCTTCCACCACCCCAGGGCTCCATCGTTCCCCTTTGGCAGGAAATTATCCCCAGACAGAGCTCCAGGCTGGGGCTCCTGAGGGCTCTGCAGGGCTGGGGGGCCCAAAGACCACCAGGATCCACCTCTGGGGCTCAACTGGAGCCTTTCCAAGGGAGTTTTTTGGGAGCTGCCTGCCTGCAATGCAGCTTCTGCAATGGCAAATAACGCTGTGGCCATGAGGAGGCTGAGTGGCCACTGAAATATGGCATTTGTGGTTTCCATAGCAATTTTGTAAGAGGTTAAGGGGAAATTAGAGACACTTTCATTCTCCCCTCAACATCTTTTTATTGGGCCTTAAATGAGAGTGCTATTAAGAAAGAGAAAGGTTTCAGGATGTGTATGTTCACAGGGGAGCTAAGCTTTAAACAGAAAAAAGTGTTAATAAAGCAATTTTAGAATTTAATCTGAGAGTTTATTTTCTCCTTTGCTGCCTTTCCTCCCCTGGGGATAGATTTCCTTCTTGCCCTGCTAAGGATTTAGGACGAAACCTTTTATATTTTTGGAAGCAGCGTGAGACAGTGAGGAGTGAGAGGAGTTTAGCAATTCAGGGGTCAAGGCAATGATGGCTGCTGACCCCTCTGCTCTGAGCCAGTGGCTCAGACAGACCATAAACACATGAGGGACGTCCATCCCCTGCACCCAGCCTGCCTGTGAGCCTCAGATAAATTTGGGTAGAAATAATTTGCGCTCCCAGTTCCGCTCCTGACATTTCCCAAGCCCGTGGAACGAGCTGGAAATGGAAACCCCTGCACATGGCAGGGCTGACCCCAGGAGGAAGTTCTGGAAATGTCATCACCACCCCACTGAAGGTGAGATTTCTGCCGTGCTGCTCAGGGCCAGGCCCTGGCAGAGCCCAGAGGGTTCGGTCCAGGCTCTGCAGCCAACCTGCAAACCCCAGGCCAGCACCACGGGATGCTGCAAACTCTCTCCTGTTCCTGACATGGAAAATGCTGATTTTTCCTCCCCTCTGCCTGGCTGAGGTCAGGCAGGGGGGTCCCAGTGATGAGGAGGAGGGAGGAGATTCCCTGATGAAGCAAAGGCAGCCTCAGTGCAGGGACAGAGCTCTCCTGTCCCACTGCCCCCAGCCTCTGCCTCCACCCCTGCAGGGAAGCTCTGGCAGCTCCGGGCCAGCCCTTTGGTGGCTGTGACTCTGAGTTCTGCCTTTTAGGGACGTGTCAGGCCCTGCCACACCGAGGCAGGGCCCTGCCCTTGAGGAACCTGATTTTCTGGCTGCAGGGCATTTGCTTCTGCTCCCCTGCACTCTGCCTGGAAATCACAGCCCGCGAAAAGCTGCTGCTGGTTCTGTGCCCTAACTCGTGATCTGCCAGATCCTGTGGTTCAGAGCTATTTCTCCCTTTGTCTTCAAACTTTTAATGTGCTGGATTAATTAATTAATTCAATTAAACAAAGGTTACCCTGACTTGCTGACACTTGTGAGCACTCTGCAACTTTGCAAGTGGGACTTGGTGCAAAAGCAAACGAAAATCTCTCACACTTCATGTCTGGGTTTTGGGGTTTTTTCTCCTCTGATGTGTTTACACGGTTTTGGGATAATGTTGCAATAAAGGAAAGAACTGGACAACACCAGGGAGCAGCTTTGGCAGCTTCAGCCCTGCTGCAGCCAGGCTTGGAACGGGATGCAACACCTGGACCTTGGGAGAGGGTTCTGGAACGTGGAAAAGGAATCTCAGTCTGGAACCAGCAGCTGCTGGGGGCTTCAGGGGTTTTAGTAAACAGAGCAGACTTGGCCTTTGTAGGGAAAAACACAGGACTGGACATGAGGGGATGTAAAATTAAACTCAGCCCTTGTGTATTGATCTCCACTTGAAGAATGCCAGATCCAATTAACGATCATTAATGAGGCTCAAGGAAAGCAGGGGTGACCTTCCCAAGGACCAGGTGAACTTTGAGAGTTGTGAATTTGCACCAAGCACAATAAAATGCAGGAATGCCAAGGCATGGAGTGGGGAACTCAGCAAAACCACGAGGAAAAACCTCTGCTGAAATCTGCTCCAGAGCAAAGCTGCCTGGGAGACCTTGGAAATTCATTTGTGAAGATCAGGTGAGCCCTGAGTATGTTCCAAGGGTTTAAAACGACTCTCATTAACTCCTTAAATGGGGAAGAGTCTCTGCAGTTTCAATATCACGCCCAGAGGAGCAGTAAGAAGGGAGATTTAAGGAAACTTGAATCAAATCTGACTTTCATTTCAACTTGCATATGATGAGGGAGGCAGCAGTGCTCTGTGGCTCAGGGTGAGGAGGGTGGGAAGAAAATCCAAAGCACCCCAGAACTCCCGGTTGAAAAGCTGCTGTCTTAGGGAGGATGAAATCCATTTGTCTCCTGCTTGGCCAGGACCTGATGCTCTCCTGAAAGGCGGGATGAGGGGCGAGGTTTGGGCTGCTGAGCACTCCAGCCACAATCAGAGTGCTGGGGTCCTTCAGGCTGGAAAAGCCCTCTGGGATCACCTCAGCCCAGCAGCATTCCAGTGCTTCCCTAAACCATGGCCAGGCCTTTGCTGGGCTGCTGATGGGGCTGGTGGGGCTGAGGGAGCCGTGCTGGGCAGGTTTGCAGTGCCCCGAGCAGGTCCATGCCTGAGGAGCAGGGCTCAGCAGGGATTTCTGGAAGAGTTTTCCTCCAAATCCTTCATCCAAACCAGGGCAGCGTTTCCTTCTCTGAAATACTCACTCCAGCTCCTGAGGTGAAGCCCGAATCCCAAACAAACAGAAACCCTGCAGCCCGTGCTGGACTGGGGAATGTTAATTGATCCTAATGATCTCTTTAGAGGGGGAAATCTGAGAGCAGGTCGCCCCCAGCCCATTCTTCCTGGGAAGGGGTGTGGGCCATTAAAATCACCTCTGTGCCAGCACTTTTCCCTGGGCCTGAGTGGTTGTGATGAAATAAAACCCCCAGTGATCATTTCCAGAGGCACGGGAAGGTGTTCAGGGGAAACAAGAGCTCTGTTACCCACACCAGACTGCTTTTTTTGGGTTTTTTTTCAGTCAAAGAGAACTATCTTCTCTTTCTGAAATGTGAAGGAAAAACCATATCCCTCCAGCTGTTGAGTTAAGCAGAGTCTTATTCAAATTATGTAGGGGGAAAAAAATGTCATAACATAATGAGAATCAAATGTTGGCTCCAGGCGCCTTCATATTCGAGGGCTTTAAAAAACAACAATAGCAACAAAACACTTCAATCTTTTATCTGCCAGTGGAAAATGGTCATTTAAATAAACATTAACTAAGCTGGGGAACTTTGATGTTGCGGTAGCAATTGGTTTCTGACAGAGAAGATAGTTAAACTCTTATTCTTTTTAATGTGTGGCGTTTTTAGAGACAGATTAGCTGAATTACAGCCCACAACTGCTCCTTTCCCTCCGGGGAGCAGAGCTGGGGCTCCCAGTGCCAGGGGAAGGCAGGGAGGGGTTTGTGCTTGGCAGAGATTGAGGAGTCAAAGCACCCAAATGTCCTTGTCCAGTGTTGATGTGCAGGGCACCAATCTCACAAACCTGGCCTTGTTTGGTTTTGGGAAGTGCAACGAAGAGAAATCTCCCATGGAAGGTGCAAGGGGGTCGGAACTGGGGAATCTTTAGTGGCCTTTGCAGCCCGAGCCATTCTGGGTTTCTGTGGTTCCAGAGCAGCAGGGAATTGTCTGGATTCTGTCACACAGCTCCTGCTGTCAGGCTGAGCTCGTCTCCATCTCTGAACTCGAGCCTGGCAAGCAAGACTGGGCACCAGAAGCCCGGCAAAGACAGCAGAGATGGGGCTGAGAGGAGCCCAGCGCTCAGGAACAAAGAGCAGCCAGGATCCACAAACAGCCAGGAGGAAGGGGAGAAATTATCCATCAAATTATCCATTGCAGCCCCACCACGGGTGGGGAGGGCTCTGAGTCAGCGCTGCGGGAACCGAGGGAAGCTCAGCACCAACATCTCACCCGATATCCCGGGGAAAGGCTTTCCCAGGATTTGGGATGTTCCAGTGAACCTGCCAAGGGTGGGTCTGGCCGATGAGCCCCAGCACAGAGCCCACAGCGAGCTCGGGAATCCTGGATGGTGGGGGAAGAACAAAAGGCTGCTTTGATGTGCTCACCCGCACCATGTTCAGCACGAAATGCAAATGTTCCCTCACGCTGGAGAACACTTATCAATATTAAGGCATACACGGAGCAGAAGAAAGGAGGAAGAACAAAATACAACACTTAACAAGAGGGTAATTTAGCCCGTTGGCAGGTGCTCTAAGCCGAGTTCATGAAAAATTCCTGGCACGATTGTTTTGTGGGGTTTGTGGGCTTTCACGGGTAAATCATGGAATGGATTGCGTGGGAGGCTCGTACCTGCTCAGGTGTGTGCAGGGGGAAGGCAGGGCAGGGTTGGGGTGTGGAAGATGGAGAGGGTAGAACCCTCCCCCCTGTTGCTCCTACACGCTCAGCTCCAGCTGTCCAAGAGCTGGAAATGAAACCACGGCAGGACCACCTCGGGCAGCCTCTCAGGAGAACAGCCCAGCTCACTGAGCTGCCAGGCTGGAGCCTTTCATCCTCACATCCTTGCCTCCTGGTTTTCTTCAGGAGGAAAAAAAATCCCAGAGGGCACTGGAAGCCAAAGGATGGCCGAGAGAAAGGCAAATAAAGTCGATTGGATGCTACAGCTACAGCAAATATTGGGGTCAGGGCGAGGGGAGGGAGGGAGGAAAGGGCCAGGAATAAGTGAGAGGGGGTGGTTTCATGGCATTCCTATTTCCCAGCCACATTTCTGTTACCTAAATTGGAGGGAAGGGCTCCTGCAGCATCGCCACGTGCCCTGGAGGGGCATGGGGAGGGTCAGCAGGGCTGGGCCAGGCAGGAGAGCTGGGAAAAGGCTCAGCCTGGGAATGGAAACAGGCACAGAGCACCCACAGCACCTGCTCAGGTGGGCAGCTCCTGAATTGCTCCCGTCCTCAGTCTCCTTTTCTCCAGCACATCGAATTCAGCATCCAGAGCCCAGCTGGTCCCAGCCCACAACCTGGAAATTCTTCCTGATCCCTTCCTCCACGCCGTGGAAATGTCAAATAAAGGCCTAAAGAACCCACACCCAGCTCCAGCTGCACAGAGGGGACACACAGCCCCGAGCCCTTCCCAAAGATCCCCCTCATGTCTCACCTGCACCCCCTCACCCTGTGCCATCACTGCTATCGTTCACTCCTGAAGAGGTTTAACCTGATTATTGCAGGGACAAATCTCTCCTGCACATCTGCAGCCACGCAGGTTCTGCAGGAAAAAGCCAAATGAAGTTTTGCCCTGGACGGCTGGAGAGGGCAAATCTGAGCTGCAGAATCTGCCCTCAATTCAGTGCTCACAGAGAAAAGCACTCAATTCTCCTTGTCTCATTTCCCAATCTGCAAAGTGGGAATGAAACCGCCCACTTCTCCTGGCAATCCTGGGGCTGCACCCTGGAGAGGGCTGAACGCCCCTGGAGTAAATGATACTGTTAGAGATGAAAGCATTTTGGGGTATTTTAGGAGTTCATTCTCAGAAATGTCAGTGATTTGTGAGTTTCTGCATTTGTGATGCAGCATTTCCTCGCTCCATCTGCAGGAGAGATGGAATTGCCAGGACAATCACAGCCACTCCTAGAGCAGGAGATTGGTTTTTGAAGAGAGGATGGTGGCAGGACAGGCTCATTTTTAATGGCTCTTTAAGGGTTTCCCTCCCCCCCTCATTAAAACAGAAACCTAATGTCAAAGCAGACCCCCCAGCCCCTCTCCCCTCTCGATGAAATTACATTTTAAACCCATGCCCTGAGCCGTGTTTGTCTTTCTAACACACGGCAGGTGGTTTGGGGAGTTATTTAGAATTTATTTGGGGAGTTATTTAAAATAAAATAGGGTTTTTGCAGGAGCAGGGTGGGAGCAGGGCCTTTGCCACGGGGAGCTGGGACACCAGGGGAGGAGCAGAGGGGTCCCAGGGGGCACAGCCCTTCTTCAGAAGCTGCTGAATTCCCAGCACAGCATCCCTGGGGTGCAACACCTGTAAAAGGGGATTTTAGTTCTCTGTAAAGGATGCCTTGTGAGGAGCCTGATCCGAGAGCTGAGGGAATCAGCACAAAAGCAGCCCAGACAGCCCACTCAGAAATGAATTTTTCCATAATTAGGCCACAAAGTGGGAAAGTCCTCTTAACACTGCATTACTGAGCACCTGAAAGGAGAGAATGAAAAGTTTCTCAAGGGGCCGCCAGACCTGGAAAAGCAAATCACTGAGGCCAAAGAAAATGAGATTAAATTGAACCTCTGAAATGCAGTGTGTCTGTTGACCTCCCTCAAACCAAGTGCTTTCTTCATGTTCCTGTTCTGAAAAAAGGGGGGAAAACTCTCCAGGAGAATGCAGGCTGCTCAGCAGATAGCTGGAGGCTGAGTTGGATTTGAATTTTGATCAAAGTTTCTCTCATTTGCCATGCTTTTCTGTGTCTGCACTCCCAATCTGCCTCTTCTGCTTAAAATAATGCTTCCCACATAGGGAGCTGTAGCTGCCATACCTCACAAGGAAACCTGGGCTCCCGAAAATGTCTTCTGTGCTGTCTGGGGGTTCTTCTCCAGACCCCAGGCTGCTGGAAAAGGAGCATCAGGAGTCCTCAGTCTGCCCCTGCCCACGGGGGCTGCTCAGGGTGGGCACCTTGGCACTGCCCCCACTCCACCTCTCTGCCTGTCTGCACCCCCAGCTTCTCCATGAGCAAGAAAAATGTTAATTTTCCCCAAATGTCACAACTCCCTCCCTCCCTGAGCTGGAATAACGTCACCTCCAGTCCTTTCCTCCTGTTTCTGTGACATGAAAGAAGCAAGAACAGCAAACGAGGAGGGTGGCAGAGGAACCACCCTGGAAGGGCCCTCCCCAATCCCCAGGGATTGGCATTTCTGCCATGGCAAAGCTGCAGGTCCTTGCCTGGCTCTGGGGGATTGTCCAGCACGGGCCAGGCTGGGGATGGAATTGTTTTATAAAGCCCCTTCCTTGTGCCTTCCTGCCCCCTCCTCAAACCCGACAGCAGTGGGGAGACTTTGCCAATGCCAGGGCAATATTCAATATTCAATATTCAATGTTCAATAGTCAATAGTCAATAGTCAATAGTCAATAGTCAATAGTCAATAGTCAATAGTCAATATTCAGTCAATATTCAGTAGTCAGTATTCAGTAGTCAATACTGAATATTAAATATTCCATTAACATCCAGTGGGGAGGAATGAGGGGCAGGATTGCCCAGCTTGGTGTTCTTTGGTGCTGTTTTTCCTGCCTTGCCAAGAGGTGTCCAAAATTCTTGGTGTCGACTGAGAAGCCATTCCAGGGTGCCAGGATCAGCCTGGATCGGGGCACCTGCACGCCATGGAATGATCTGGTGCAGATTTGCCCACTCAGCTCAGTGAGGTATTGGCTCCCCACCCTCGGGCTGCTCACGTCTCATTGCAGGGCAGAGCTGTGCCACCCAAAGCACAAAACCCATGGAATATTTCTTCCTCCAAACCCTGCAAACCACTGCAGTATTTTAAAATATGGATTATCTCCAGCTCCTGCTCCTCTTGATGGTTCCACCTCATTTGTCTTGCGACTCTAATTTCCTTAAATGTGTGTTTTCTTTACAGGCTGCTAACTACAGACAAGTGGCAGCAATCAGCCGCAGTTCCTGCGGTGCCATCGCACTTTGCTCGCCGGGAATTCATTTCCAGGGGATGGTGAACCTCAATGAGCCTGGGAATTGGATCATTCCATGGTGCTCGGGGACACACAGGAGACTGAGGGAGGGCTGTCCATGGGAAAGGCTCCTGGAGTCACTTGGAGATGAAAATGCAGCTCGATCAAGCTTTGATTCTCCCAGGCCCTGCCTCTCCTGCAGCGTTTGAGGGCAGGGTTTGGTGGTGAACAGGGGGAAGGTGGGTTCATGACTGAATGGGATGATCTTGTGGGTCGTTTCCAGCCTTAACTGTTCCACCACTCCATGATTTTGCTGTGGCCATTTTTGGCCACAGTCTCTTTCCCCAAGGAGTCACCGGGCTGACCCTGCTGTGCCACCTCACAGGAGACCTGCACTGAGCACCAAGGGCTGCCTGGGCACGTGCATTTCTATTTTCCCATTTTTTAACATTGTTTTTGAGATGTGACATCCTTAATGTAACTTTCATGTCAGAAACACTCAGGAGTGTTGCTGTAGAATTTGGCCTTCCAGCAGCACCTGCTCTCCTTGACTGTTCTGACAGATTTTTCTTTGGAACAACTTCATCCCTCATGGATTTGTTTTCTGGGGAAGGTCAGGGCACTACACTGCACTCTGCATTATCTCCTTCCCGAGTCCCCTGTCCCTGCAGCAATCCCAGCACCTTTCCTGCTCCCAAATCCAGCTGAGACTTCCCGGAACTTTAATTAATGCGATAACAAAAGGGAAAACACCCAAAGAGCAAACTCCCAACTTGAAGACTTTATCTCCTCTTTGCAGCTGCATCTTTTCCTCCTCCTTTTTCCCCCCCTTTTTTTTATTTTTTTGGGAGCTGCGTTCCTGGCCCATCAATGCAGTTTCTCATTAAATTAAATAGGTTATTGACTGGAGAGGGCGGCAGCCACGCGCCCGGCGGGGTCCGCGCGCGGCACCTTCCCCGTGCGAGCAGCCACAGGTCAGCGCACAGTAAATCAGCCACTAATGGAGTTGGAACTCGGGGAATCACTGCTGTGTACCCTTTTTATTTGTTTTTAATTTGTATCAGTGGTGATTCTGTCACTTCCAATTTGCGTGACGGCTGCGGGTCGCGGAGCAGGGAAGCCCCGTTTCTCTCCTCGCCGAGCGCCAGGGCAGATGAGGCCCCCCCAGCTCGTGGGGTTCTTTCCAGGGATCTTTCCTGCTCTCCTCCCCTTTCTGTTCCATCAGCAACACCCCCAGGATCTTTCCTCGTGGAAAGGGCACTCAGGCCTTGGAAGGGGTTGCCCAGGGGAGTGCCCATCCCTGGAGGTGGCCACAGGACACGCAGAGCTCTGGGCTCAGGACAAAGTGGGGATTGGGCACAGCTTGGACTGGATGATCCTGGAGGGATTTTCCACCCCCTGGTCTGTTCTCTCTAGAGCTGGCCCATCCCAGCACATCACAGAGTGCTTGGGGCCAGCAGGGCTGGGACAGCTCCAGCTCTGGCTGCAGATTGCTCCTGCCTGCACGGTCAGGGAATGTCCTGTGATATTCCCACGTGCACTAAAGGGCTTGCAGGGATTGGGGTGTGTGTCAGAGCCACGGCCACGGAATGTCCTGTGATATTCCTGTGCGCACTGAAGGGTTTGCAGGGATTGGGGTGTTTGTCAGAGCCACGGCCAGGGAATGTCCTGTGATATTCCCACATGCACTAAAGGGTTTGCAGGGATTGGGGTGTTTGTCAGAGCCCGGTTTCCCTGGGCCTGTGTGTGTTTCCCTGGCTGCACAAAGGGGCCGTGCAGAACACGTCTGTTTGCAGAGTCACACGCACACGTTTCTCCTCCACAATATTTTGGGAAGCTCCACAGACGTGTTAGGAAAGCTGTCACTTGCACAAACTTCCCTGCAACCGGAGTGTGATTTTTTTTCCGAGCTATTAATGGAGGGCTAGAGTGGAACCAGCTTGGCAAAAAGGAACAAAAACAAACACCCGTGAACTCCAAAAATGAACCAAAGGAGCACTCGAGGGAGGGGCACTGGGGGTTAAAGCTCCACACGGGTGCTCACAGTGCCCAGGTCAGCTGGGGCTTTGGCCAGAGGTTTGGGCACCAAGCAGCTGCCACCACTCCCAGCCCACCCTGCTCCCCACAGTCCCAGGGACAATAACGGCACCACCACGGTGGGATGCTCTGCCTTGGCAAGGCAGGAAGATGCTGAAGGGCAGGAGGAGCAGGGATGGCACTGGGCAATCACTTTGTCTGTGCTGCACTGGCAAGGAACACAACAGGAGGAGATTTCAGCTGCTAATGAAGGTCTGGAGTGTGCCAAGAGCACTCCTGCCTAAAACTCGGGGTCTCCAAGGATTTGGGATCAGCACAGGCTGATATTTAAATCCTCAAACATCTCTCAACCCGGGACTCCCCCAGAAGAGAGAAACCTTTGCTTATTCCTGCTTTGCCTGCACCAGCTGAGAGCTTGTTCATTGTGAGTACCTCTGGATTTTTAGGTTTTTAATGCCAAAGAGCAGCACATTCCAGCTCTCTACTGGCTCGGGAGGAAAAGCTGCCTGCTGGACCGACCCAGAGGGCAGGAGAGGACTGGGCTGTGCCTCGGCTCAGCGCTGCCCTGGGATGCTCTCTCTCCTCCCCTCCCCTTCCCTCGCAGAGAATAAACCCCAGATGGGGAATGACTGATGGAATATCCACGATAAACCATTCACAGCTCAGCCCCAGCCGTCAAACTGTCCTGAGGAAGAAGAGCATGAATAAAAACCATGATCCGCACACAAACAGAAAAGGGCTGAATTCTTCAAATAAATGGCTCCCAACAAATAATTTGACCGGCTCTCATGAGCAGCTTAGGCCCTCGAGCATGAAGATTATCAGCCCCATGTAATTTTCTCCTGGCTGATGTAGCTGCAAAGACCATTCATATTCATATAAATGTCTAATGTCTAATCCTCTAATCTAATCCTTTTTTTTTTTTTTCCTGCTCATGCTAAAGCTTCCCAGCCTGGGCTCCAAAGCCCTCTGAGCAATGGAATTATTGATAAATTACTGCAGAGAGGAGGAGCACAGCACAGACACCAAACCCACCAAGCTCTGCCTGCTTGGCTAGAGTTGGAATTTCTCTGTTGGCTGAGTTTGAAGGACAATTGCAGGTGTTTCCCCTCCCTGATACTTTCCACACCCTGGCCCCGTGCTGGAGTGAGGAAATTCCTCCTCCCCTGGGGCTTTCAGAGAGCTTGAGGAATGGTCTCACCTTATCACAAGTCAATCAAGCTCCGTTTGTGCAAACTAAAAATATAAACAAAAAAAAAAAAAAGGAAATAAATAAAACAAAAATATAAACATTAAAAAATCCTCCAGATAATCACAGAATGGTTTGGGCTNATCAACAAAACCCCTTTTGTGCAAAAAAAAAAAAAAAAAAAAAAAAAAAAAAAAAAGGAAATAAATAAAACAAAAATATAAACATTAAAAAATCCTCCAGATAATCACAGAATGGTTTGGGCTGGGAGGGACCTCAGAGCTCACCCAGTGCCCCCCCTGCCACAGGCAGGGACATTTCCACTGTGCCAGGGTGCTCCAGCCTGGCCTTGGGCACTGCCAGGGATGGGAGCAGATTCAGAAGCAGTAAAAGCCCAGCTCCCCAGCCCAGCCTTATCTGTGCCTGTCCCCTGCCCTGTGAGCAGCCCCACATTTATTTATGGATGTTCCTCCTGCGCTCACTCGGGGGGAAAGATTTGTACCACGGGCAGGAATTGTAAATCCAGGCACAGTCTGTGGCCTCTGAGCATTTCTGTAATAAAAATTATCATCCTGGAACTGGTTTTCATTTGGAATTAGGCTGAGGCTCATCAATGCATTATCTCACTTAGACCAACAAATAAGCATCAGACGGGGGCTCCTTTCAAATCAGGCGGGCTTGGACCAATTCTGAAATCCTGCCCTCGAGCAGCAGACTCAGTATCCCATTTATTGCTCCCCAAGGCCAGCCAGTTCTCCATTAACTTTTACCTCCAACTAATAGCACATTCATAAGCAATTTTGTGGGTGACTCTGAGACTTTAGGCTGCTCTGGGGGTTTTTTCCCCTTATAAATTATCTTTTTGCTTGATGATATGGAATTATTTAGATGACAACTGCCATTAAAAGAACCTGTGCTCTTACAGGCAAAGACATTTTTTCCCAGACAACACCGCTGTAAAATTGTTCCCAATCTACTGAACGCATGGAGCAGAGTTTTGCCACGATTAAAAAGGAAGGGAGACTTTTCCATTTGAATATCGCCCTCTCTGATAGCTCAAACACACATTTCCAAGTCAATAAGTTTTCAGCTTTGTTGTCAGACGAAGCTGGTTTGTATTATAATTCTCCCCCTTGCTTTTCACAGATACAGAATGTTTTGTAAGTAGAATTTATTGGTGAAATGGCGCTTTCTGTCCCTCTTTTTGGACATTTGGTGCTGTCCAAGCCTGGCCACAGACAGAAGGACAATGGCCCTGCTTGCTCCTGGAGCACAGAGCTTTCATCCCTTACTCCCATCTCTGCATCTGGAGACCTATCTAGTGAAAACAAGAAGAAATTATTCATATTATTTGAGCACTCTGTAAATCCAATGTTGCTGTGAGGACTGAAGGAATATTTTGAGAAGTGCAGGTGGGGTTTGGTGTGGTTTGCTGCACTCACTGAGCCTGTGGCTGGTGGGATGTCAAAAGGCCAAGATGAAATCTGGAGAAGGAAGGAGTCTGAACTGTAGGCAGCAGAAGGAAATGATTTAGCAGAGCAGTGCCCAGTTTGGCTTTGTAGAGGGAGAGTTATGGGCTGCAGTTATTGAGCTTTCTGTGTGGTGCTTGGCTTTTAAATGCAGATACTGGGAATCCATCACAGCATTATTTGTTTGCTTGTTTCCCTCTCCCTGCATGTGAGAAGACATCGATAGAATTTAACTGCAAAAATACATCCATCCACCCCCTGCACCTCCTCCACAGCCATCCACCCTCTGCACCTCCTTTATTAAGCTACAGCCTGGCAAGGAAAAATAATAAAAAAAAGCCATATACAGCCACTTGTGTTTTAAAGAAACAGCCAAACCAGGAGCTACAAAACCTTAACCTGATTTACATCCCTGGCAGAGCAGCACTCCCCGTTACAGCCACCTGGAAAGCAAGTTTATAAACCCACTGCCAGACCTTCCTCTGCAGCTGAGAGGGCCACGAGGGCTCCTATAAACAATATTTTATTGATTAGAATAGGCAGAAACTCCTGTTATTTACACCAGACTTTTCCACGGCGTTTATCGATGTTGCTGAGGCTCAGAGGAGATGGAGAGAGAGCCCTGGAAGGTGGAACACCCCGAGCTGCTGATGCTGGGCTGCTCCTGGAGAACAACCCTGAGGGGCCCTGAGCTCCCAAACCCTCCTCTGGGGAGCTCCTGCCCATGGGTGGATGGAGGAAAAGCTGCTGGAAATCTCCTCTGGGCAGTCAGGAAATCCCAGTGGTAACTGAGCAGCCCCAGGGGTCAGGACTAACCTGGGGAGGGTCAGCACCAGGGACACCCGAGCCCCCCGGGCAGAGCAGGGCTGCTGCAGATTCAGGTTCACAAAATCCCCATCACTGCCCCCTGGTCAGCCAGGGAAACCCTGCCAGCATCAGCAGAAAAGCCTCACCCCACAGAACAGGGCCACGGGGACACCGTGAACCCCGAAAAATCTGCATCAGCTCTTTGGCCAAACCCTGAGAGCAGCAGGAGCCACCAGCTCCTCACCTCTCCCAGTGCCCCACAGCCTGGCACAGCACCCACCAAGCCAGCAGCACGAGGAACTGCAGCCATGAAGGTTTGTTTGAGGATTTTTAATTAATTGTTATTCAAAACCCGATTTTTTGGAGAGCGGCAGTTTAACCCCACGGGATCTCTGGTGGCTCTGCCAGGTTCCAGATCAGATCCCCAGAAGCCACTTGGAAATGAAATGGGTTTTAAAAGGAAGGGACAGAGGCAGAATCCAACGTCTCCAGCAGAACCCTGGGGGGCTGGGAGAGGATTCTGAGCTGGCACAGAGGTAAAATGAGAGTCTGGGGTTGGGATGGGTGGTGTTACCTGTGTTTAGGGTCCTGCCTCCCCAACCCAGGGGTTCTGAACCTGCCAGGACCCTGCAGGCTCCTTCCATGGGGACAGGGGAAGGTTCTCCCCTCGTGCAGCTGGGGAGGAGCAGCCCTGGGACCCCTCAGGGACAGGGGGGTGACATTTCCACCCTACCTTATCTCTGAGCATCTCCTGCTGACCCCCAAAAGCAGAGTCCTGCCTCCACCAACCCTGTCCAGCAGAGCTCTGCCATCCTCCAAGGCTTTTGCCAAGGATCTCTCCCAGCTCCCCAAAGCCCCAGGATTATTTGTTCCTTTACTACAGATTTTACTCCTTTGGCTTTCTCTGATCTCATCTTCCTTTCAGCTTTCCAACAATTATTTATTTATCCACTGGAACCTGTTCCACCTGTACCTTGATCCACATCCAAAATCTCCTTCTGCACCAATGGGCACTTGCTGCATCCCATTCCCTGTGGAATTCTGCAGCACAGCCAGGGTGCAGACGTGCAGATGGTGGAGGGCACTGGTGGCACAGGAGTTTGCTTTTGGTCCCCTTTGTTTCTATTGCCACCCTTTTCCCTGGTGCCTGGCTCCAAACTCCCTCCCTGTGGCTCTGATCTCCTGCCCAGCAGCCCTGGGAAGGCTTCAAAGAATCCAGATTTGGGCAGAGCACAGGAGGAAGGATCTGCCAGCTGTGGATGCTCTGCTGAGGCTTAGCTGAGCCCTGGCCCAGGCTCTGAGGCTGGGCTCCAAGGAGAGCACATTTCCATTGGAGCTGGAAGCATTTCCATGCTCAGAGCTGGAAATTCCTTCAAAATGAGAAATCTCTCGGTGGCCTCGCACCTCTTTTATGGCTGAGAGAGAAGCAGAAGAGGAGGACTTTCTGCAGGCACAGAAATGTGGGAAATAAGCAAAGAACTGCACACACTTATCCCAATAAATCCTGCCTGCAGCAGGAACATTGCTGTTCCCTCCCGCAGCAGGAATTTTGCTGTCCACAGAAATTTTGCAGTTCCCTCCTGCTGCAGGAACATTGTTGTTAGCAGGAATTTTGCTGTTAACAGGAACATTTCAGTTCCCTCCTGCAGCAGGAATTTTGCTGTTCCCAAGGCCAGCACTGCCCTGAAGGGTCCCATCTTCCAGAGGCTCCTGGTGGCACAGACCCAACCCCTCCTGACCTTCACAGGCTGAGCCTGAGGGGCAGCCAGGAGCCCCCAGCACTGATTTGGCCCCCCTGAATCGAAGCTGGGCTGGGTTTGGGGCTGTGTGAGCAGCCCAGGGCAGGGCCAGGGAGAGGCAGCAGTGCCAGCACTGCAGGAGCTGGGGCAGGTGACAGGGACAGCAGGACTGGGACTGTCCCCTCCCCACAGCCACTGCAGGGACGTGCATAATTCACAGCCATGCATTGTACGTGTCTTTGCCATGAAAGATTAAACAGACAGGTTATCACTGTTGACCATTAAAAGGGGATTTTTTTCCCCCATGCCACAAGGACTATTGACATTCCCAGATCCCTGGGAGATGTCCTGACACCGTCAGAGCCTCACTGCACACACACGTGGGGATGCACCCAGGGCCCTGAGCTGGCAGTGAGCCGACAAACAGGACACCTCAAAAAACAAAACAAAAAAAACCCGACTTTTTTAACCATCAACAAAATGTGATATGTCATTAATGCCCTGTTAAAAACCCCCAGCCCGATTTTATGCATTTTGACCCAATGTTTTATCACTAACGAGGTGAGGAACCTGCTGGAGTTTGGTGGAGGCTGAATTATTTGATGATTGTGACCCTGCTGCAGTGCTGTTCCTCCTGCTGGAGCTTTTCCTGGGCCGAGCTCAAGTGCAGAACAGCCCTGGGGAGAGATCTGGAGGCCTCTGCCTGCTCAGGACTTCATTCCAGCACCATTTGGAGCCTGGAGCCATGGAAAGGTGACGCTTGGAGCTGTCACAGGGAGCAGCAGTTAATGCTCAGATAGGGAGGCTGATTTTTCTTCTCTCTGCAGCCTGTAAGAAAATTAAATTCATGCCCAATGGGCCTAAACATTCTTGGTAGCATTGAAGTGCAAAATTGAGCTAATACCTTTCTGATGTTTAAACAAGTACTCATGATATTTTTATGCCCATCAAGAAGCAGCTCTAAAGCTTTTGGAGCTGCCATTGCAAACCAAAAGGGAGGAGAGGAATAAAGGGAAGGGGAAAATCTATTTATGGGTCATGGGGAGTTCTCTGGATAACAGAGACAGGGTGAAATGCCAGAATGATTCTCACAGCATCTTCCTCTGCTGCAGAATCCCCCTGTGGGACACACGAGGGTGGGAGGTGCTGGCTCTGCTGGGGGTTCTCTCTTCCCTACTGAAGCAAATAATCCCTTTGTGAAAATGCAACAATTTCCCGCAGTTCTGACCCAATATTCATCCAGATCTTCATCTTCGGGGAGAAATCGTTCCCTGGGAGGGAACCCTGGCACAGGGTGCCCAGAGGAGCTGCGGCTGCCCCATCCCTGGGAGCGTCCCAGGCCAGGCTGAGTTAATTAATAAGCAAACAATGGTCATTAAAACAGCGGGAACCACCCAGGGAGGGAGGTTGGAAAGGTTTTATCTCCATCCCACCTCAGCCCCTTGGAGCACATATGGGCAAGGGGATTGTTCCCCTCCCTGCCGTTTGCAGGGAGAGAACCAGGAGCAGATGGGAGCCGGGCACTGCCGGCTCCAGCAGATAAAAGACAATTACAGGCAGAAAATGGAGCTGCTGATCGCAGCTTCCACTCGGGATGTTCAGCTCGGCTCCTGGGATAAAACCTGTTTCAGAAAGGAGGGTTGGGAGCTGCCCTCCTGGCAGCAGGCGTCTCGTGCTGCAGACCTGCTGATGCAGGCGCCGTGCAGCTCCTTGCAGACGAGGGAGAAATGTTTGAAGGCTCAATTTGAGCCATTTGTTTCTCATTTTTTGAGCTCTCATTAAAATAATCTGCCCTGATTGTCTGTGGGAGCTATTTTTTGCTCCTCTAAACGGTTGCAGAAGACAGCAGAGATGAGGAGAGGATGAACCCTGGTGAGGCTGTGACTCAGCAAACGCAGGCTCCCGCTCCCCACGGCTGGGATGTGGCAGGGACAGGAGGCAAACCCAGCCCTGCCCTGCCTGAACCAGAGCTTTGAGGAATTTTACCTTCACTAATATGGGATATGGACCATCCTGCAAGAGGATGCTCTCTGGAAGGTTTCTCCCCTCTCCAAGGCCTGTCCTGCCACACCACTAATTGAGATACAAGGCCCTTCCTTCCCATGCCACGATTTTATTCCTGCACTCAGAGCCCCAGGCTGGAGAGGCCGAGTGCTGCCAGCACAACCAAGCCAGGGAAAAGGTGTTTGGAAGGAATTTTTAGAACCTAAGCAGTTCTTTTCTATTCCAGCCACATGCAACCTCAAAGCCAGGTGGGATTATGAGGAAGTGTAACTTCATTCCTTCATGCCTGCCCTGTGACTGCCCCATCCCCACCATCTCTGGGTATCCTGCTGTTCCTACAAGAATCATTTCGATTCCTCTGGATCACCAGCCCCTCTGGCCTTGGAGCTCCTGACTCAAACCCAGCCTGAAGCTGAACTTGGCTGAGAATCCCCCCGGGCACTGCCAGGGGTGCAGGACTCTGCCACTGCCGAGGAAAAGCTCAGGAATTCCTGAACACCTGGGGACAAAGCCTGACCCCGCCTGTGGGTGCTGAACTCTGAGCCCTCCCCAGACAGTTCCTGCAGGAAAAGCCCAGGAGGGACTGGGATATCCCGGTTGCACCTCCGGGGTTCCCAAGTGATCACCCCAAGCTGGGTCATTGGAGTGAAAAGATGTCCAACAGCCTCTCCCATTAATTAAAACTCAGGGGCCAGCACCTTCAGCACAAAGGATTTCCAGTTCTTACTCCATTTCTTCTCCTCCTTTCTCCATAAACTCACAGAAAACGCCTTTTGTTTCAGTGCCAGGCTACAGAGGGGCTGTTTGTTCTCTGGCCATTTAAATGTCCCTATCACTGACATTTTTAAAGCTATGAGAAAGGATTTTAATTGGCTGAAATACTGATTGCCATAACAACTGGCTAATGAACCATCTGTTAGCATATGTAATATTTATTTATACATTTCAGAAAGGCAGCTCAAGGTCTGGACAGGCTCTGTTGCAAGGGCAGGGGCAGCCCGGTGCCGGTGCAGATGGGCAGGGGGGCACAGGGGGAGGGTTCTGGGCTGCGGGGTCCCCGGGGACACCCCCGAGCCAGGCTCGGCCCTGCGGTGCCAGCAGAGCCGGGAGCTGGTCCCAGTGAGCCCTGCCCGGCTCCTGCTGGGCATCCCGGGCTGCAGGAGCACAGGGCACCCTGCCCCATCCCACCGGGAAATCGGGGAAAAGATGGATTTGGGACCAGCACTCAGGACAGGAGAGGGTGGAAAAGGCCACTGACCCCTGGAAGAACTGAGCACACCAAACCATGGACGCGCTGTTCTCCTGGCCCGGAGCGCAGCGGGGCCCCAATTCCCGCAGCCGAGGGCAGAGCTTTCCCCCGGAGCGCAGCGGGGCCCCAATTCCCGCAGCCGAGGGCAGAGCTTTCCCCCGGAGCGGCTCCTCACCAGCAGCTTCCAGCAAGGGCAGCTCCGGCTCCCACTGCCGGCCAAGCCCAGGCGGGGTCGGGGCTGCCCTGAGCCCCCAAAGCGCCTCCGGAGGGGCCGGGGAGCCCCGGGAGCCCCCGGGCCGGCGGGGATGCTGCAGGGTGGGACCCAGATGCATTTTCAGATGTATTTTTAGGCTGTTGGTGAGGAGAGGAGCGGGGAAGAAGGGAGCGGAGGAAGCCCCGCACAAGTCACATGCATATGCAAAAGGCTCCTAATTGCCCCTCTTTAGAAACCAATCATTGGGGATTTCACAAACCACATTATAGAACCTGACATGCTTATTTTTCCTTTTATTATGTTTGTAAGCAGTGATCCTATTGAAAAGAAAATCAAACCCTATTTTTGCCAGTCACAACCATCTCCCTTTCTCTTTCAGCCGGCTTTATTTTATTTTATTTTCCTTTCTTTCCATCAGTTGAATAGAGCAGCATTTTCATGTGTATTAATTGCCCTGTAAAATGCCCTCGAAGTCATTAGAATTCCCCATTCAAAACTATTATCTGTGCCATTATGTCTTTGCATTATATTTATTTAAATGTGGCTCTTCTGAATTAGCTTATTTTTAACAGCTAGCCATGCCTGAAATATTGTTCCGGGCCAAGCTGTTCTCAAATCTTTATTTTTTTTTTTTTAATGATAACTTCATAGAAACTCTTAGTGCTTTATCCCAAGTGGAATCACAGTTTTAGGCGTTTAACCCGCTTTCCTTTTTTCCCCTCTATTTTCAGAGGGATTGCAGAATTTTTCCTGTAGGCCCCCAAGACTTTCTCATCCCAGGACTGCAGAACTGACCGTGGCTCCCGAATGGAGTTAAACCCATTGGTTTAACTCATTAACCCATTGGTGGTTGCAGAGCTGGTTGAGAGAAAAATGCATCACAATCCCCCGAATGCGAGGCCAAGCTGCTCTACGTCCTCCGAATATGCACCTTTGGATTTCCCACCCATCCTGCTGGGGGATTTTGGCAGCCCCGTGGGAATGCGGCGGGAGCAGCCGGATTTTTGGAAGTGCTGCCTGGCGAGGAGCTGAAGGCAGCTCTCCCCGCCCCAGGAGCTGCTTTGTGGAAGCGTTTCCTGCTTGCAAGGAGTGGGAATTTGGTTTCCTGCCCCATGTCCCTGACTCAGGGCAGAATTCCCGGCGCTGCCGGTGCCTCCCCACCCCGGAGCCCCGCGATGGGCTCGGGCTCTGCGGGCTGAGCCGGGGCCCTGTGCGAACCAGCCGGGCCCTGCCGGGGCCCCTCCATCCCCGGCTGCAGCCGGGGGATCCCTGAGGAAGGAGCGGTGCCCTCCCCCTGCTCCGGGCAGCGCCTCGCATCATTTTCATATTTTAATGAGAGCAGCCGCTCGGCGTCTGCCTTCATTAACCCCGCCGCAATTAGCGGCTGTGCCGGGCCCTTTGTGCTGCCGCTTCAGGATCCATCAGGAGCCCGTGCCAGGTCCCGGCTGCTGCCCCCGGGCACGCAGCGGGTGTGCCAGGCTGTCACGGCCTCGGGGACCAGCCCTGCCCGCTCCGGCAGCTCCGGGGTACCCGAGGATGCGCCGGGAATGTTCTCCCACCTGCGGGCCCTGCCCTCTCTCCTTGCTGGGCATTGGGGATCAAGGTTTGAACCCTCTCAGGTCCTTGGCACAGTGAGGGGACAGCCAGAGGTGCTCGGGACAGTCTGGAATTGTTCCCTGGCTCCCTGCGGGCCGGGGGGACCCCTCGGTGTGTGCAGGCAAGGAAACGCTCCCCGGCCTCCGCAGCTGAGCCTATCTCGCTGACAGCCAGGCTCAGCCCAACCCACACAAGCCCTTGCTTGGGATTTGGGATAGGGCACTTCCCGCAGCCCAGCTCTGAATCCATAAAACCCCAGCGAGGGGAAAAAAACCCTCACAAGCTCTGGCACACGGGGCACTCGGCATTTCCCCCTTCTCCTGCCTCCCGAGCTTGGAGCAGAGGGATTTTCCTGCGGGGAGCTGGGGGAGCAGAGCCCCCGGGCCGGGCAGGAGCCCCTTCCCCTGCAGCCCCATCCCTGCCCACCAGCACAGCCCGTGTGGATCTTCAGAGCCATCTTCCCACCGAGCATCAGCAGAATCTCCCCATTGTAATCCCATCCCTCATAAGATTCTTTTGAATATTTAGGAGCGAGAGCAGCGCCCAGATCCTATCTGCTGTCATATCCTCCTTCATTTCCTCCGCCAGGGCTCGGCTAACAGTGACCCACACGGGCCAGTGCAGGTCTATAGAGATGGACAGATACTCCCGACACTGCCAGGACCTCCTGCTTTGCCATCCAGCCAGAATTCCCTGCAATTTTCCCCTTTATTACACCAGGATCACTTTTTCACACCACGGAATGCCTTCATTATGGGGGCAGAGCACAGCACGTAGGGTTTAACCCTTGGGACAACCACAGCTCCTGGCTTGGGTGCACCCAGGAGTGATCCAGGCCGAGCTTCCAGCTGCCATGGAAGGATCCAAGCCCATCTCTGGGGGAGATCAGCTCCCACCCAGACCCTCCAGGGTTCCCACCATCCCCAAATGCCGAGTTTTTTGCCACTAGATGGAGTTCAGAAAGCCTGGAGCTGACTCCCCCATTCCCAGCCTGTATTCCAGCAGCTCGGGGTGTCGGGGTTTGGGGTCTGGGCTGTGGGGCACAGGCAGGGATGTGGGGCAGCCACCTGGGAGCTCCAGCTTTGGCCATGCAGTGAATGCCACCCCCAGCTGGTGCTGGGCCCTTCTCCAGGGGCCACTGGGGCTCCTCGGCTTGGGCACAGGGCCACAGGCACGGGAGGAGGGATCTGCCACTGCCTGGGGCTGGGGCAGGAGCAGGGACAGCCCCAGGGGTGTCCCCAGCCTCCCCTGCCCCAACCTGGCCACCCCGACCCAGCAGCTGCCTCAGGAGTTCCATAAAATAATAAATATCAATCACATCGGGCAGGATATTGATCTGCAGATTTCACTGACATTTACAAATAAATGATGTATTGCAGTTTTCATTTTGCTGGCTGGGCTGACCCTAATGGCCTTTACATAATTTGCTTTTGATTAAAGAAGTGCTTTGACGCAGAGAACCAAAAAAAATAAATCGATACAATTATGAGATCAGCTTTAAAACAATGTGCTGTGGCAGGGGGGGAAAGGCAGATCCTTTGAAGATGCTCACGTGGAACGGTGATGTCTGAAGACATCTCAGAAATCAACAGATTTTCTCCTTGTGGGGAGCTGGGAATGGGCTGAGGCCGCATCAGGAGCTGCAGATGGATTTAATTGGAGGCCAGGCTCTGGCAGCAGGGTCAGGGATGGTCCCTCCAGCCAGGTCTGGGGCAGTGTTTGAAATTCACACCTGGCACCAGAATGCAGAGGAGGAGCAGCTCCACTGCCCCCTTCCCTGAGTATTTCCATATTCAGCAGGGTTTGTGATGCACACAATGCCCACTGCAGCTACTGGGAACCAACTTCGGTAGAAAATCAGGGGCTGGCATGAGCTAATGCGGTGCCATATGTTCATTAAAACACCACAACGTGCAAAATAATGGTGACAGTAGGTTAAAGTCATGTTCTGGTGAACAATATCCAAAAATATGATTTTTTGGCAACTGAACTGCGAGCATTATACATAATTAATGAGTGTTCTTGCACTTACTATGCCCTTGCATAGAGGGAATAACCACAACCTGTTTGTGTTTGGGAGGCATGAAAAACCCCCACATTCACATTTTTCCTGCTCTCCCTGCTCAGCAGTGCCACAAGACTCCAACTTATTTTGCCTTCTAAGAAAAGTGGGGAGGAAAACGTGGGGGTTTTTGGAGTCCCTGAGACAGCGCCAGGCTGATCATGGATATTCAGGAATTCGTGTGTGCTGCCTGCCCCGTTTTCCCTCCCCTGGGAGCTGCAGTAATGCTGGGAGGGAAGGGAAAAAGGGACAAGAAGAATTAAGTGCAGGTGACACCGTGGCTGTGGCAGCCTGCTCGGGACAGGAAAGTGCTGCCCCAGCTCCTCCTGCTCTTTTGGCATCGTTTAGAGAATTCCAGGGGAATTCCAGAGAGGGAAAACCTCAGGGTGTGGGTGCCGGGTCAGGAACCAGGGTGTGACAGAGCCAAAGCTCTCAGGAGTCGCTTTTGCCATCGGTGGGCACTGGATGGAGTTTTGGCCATTGGGGGCAGATTGGGGGAATTTCCATCCCTGGGGCTCCCAGCCCTGGTCCTGGCCCCTGCCCGGCCCCACAGTCCTGTCCTGCTGCCCACGCAGGGAATTCCCTGGGTGCTGAGAGGGAGAGGAGCAGCCTTGGTGCCCTTTGTCACCCAGGGCTCCGACTGGGATCCCCTCAGGCCCACGGTTCCTCCATCCCCTGATTTCTGCTCTCCCAGGAACTGGCATCCTGCAAATCCCTCAGGGATGGGGAGGAAAGGTAGAGCTGTCTGTGTTCCCATTTCCCTCACCACAAGTCACGATCAAAAAAAAAAAAAAAACAACACCAAACCCAAGACAAAACAAAAGTCTCAGAACTACATCCATAAAATCAAATAAATACAAATGCAATGACTGATCTGAAGGAAAACAATCAGCTGCGAGCCAGTTTATTCAATCTGCCTAATGTGAGGAGGTTGCAAACATCCCACTGTTTACTCTGATTTTTTTTTTTTTTTCCTTTTGGCAGCAATAAAAACAAATAAAGCAGAACCGCTCTCTATTCAATCTGAGGTCTGGCTATACCCGGAGAATCAGAGACAGCAGCAGAGGGACAGAAGACGTTTGGCCCAAACCCTTTTTTGCAAGGAACCCTGCAAAATTTCCTCTTTGCCATCTGCATTTGGGAGGATTGTTTTCTCACTGCGATGCCCCCCGAGATTCCCTCAATGCAGAACCCGGCCCCCGCTGGCTGCATCCTCCTGGCAGGGAGTTGGGGGAGCAGAAGGTCTCCCCTCAGACCTCAGGACAGCACACAGATTTTCCAGGATGGATTTGTGGCTCCAAACGCCTCCCTGGCACCGTTAAGCCACAGACTGGCTCAGAGATCCTCGCTCTGCGTCCCGGAGGAGGTGAAATACTGAAATACAGTCACTTGTGAGGAGACAACAACAATAAAAGGAGAATGAACACTCCCTAAGTGCTTTCTAAAACAAAAAATTTGCTATGCAGCCCGTGTACCCACGCAACCGCGGAGCTCTCTCGCTCTGAGCTGGAACAGATGGAATTTTTCCCCCTGTCTCTCTTTGGAGATGAGGTGAACGGATTCCTCCAGGGAAGAGCAGACAGAGCTGCTGAGTTGGCAAGGCTTGTGCCAAGCAGCTGGTTCCTGATGAAATGATGGCTCTGGGCAGGATGGCCTGGGAGGGCCTTGCTGTCAGCAGCCTTTCCAGAGGAGTGCAACAGCTCCTGGGTGCCTTCCTGAAAGCGCAGGCAGCGGGGAGACAGCAGCCCTGCAAGGAACTGCCAGGAAACGATGCAGATTTGCTGTTTATTTATTAAAGTGGTGTCTTTCCTTTGGACCTTTCTGTGCTGCAGCTCATAAATTCCACCTGAGCTCTGGGTTCCTGGGACAGCCTCAGCAGAGATGAACCTGCAGCCTTCACCAGGAACCAGGGAAAAGGGAAAAACTGCTGACAGCACAGCTCTGCTCCTAAACAAGTTTGTTCTAGAAGGTCTCAAAGCTCTGTTTGAATATTAAAATCAATCTGTACTCACACAACCTTTACTTGAAATAAACCCTTAATTTTAGCCTCGTTTTACAAGGATGAGACAGAAAAGAGTTTGGATGAAGCTTGGAGCAATGTGGGATGGTGCAAGGTGTCCCTGTCCATGGCAGAGATGGGATGAGTTGGGATTTAAGGTCCTTCCCAAGCCAAACCACGCCAGAATTCTGGGAGAGAGAGGACAATCCCTGAGCTTCCCTTGCACAGGCAGCAGCCCCTGCTGTGAGCTCACAACTGGCACCATCCCAGCAGCACCAGCCTGTGCCCCTGCCAGCCAGGTCTGCACCAGCACACACCTGAGCAGAGCTCAGCCAGCACGGGGGAACCTCGGGACAACCCCAGGGCACAGCTTGGCAAAGGCATCCCTGAGAACTCAGCAGAGGGGCTCTGCACTAACACCGTGAAGGGCAGGGAAATTCAGAGCAGCCTCCAAATGGAACCCAGCTGGCTCTGGCTCTGGCTCCCAATCCATCTCCAGCTGCAGGTATTGACCCCTGCTCCCAAAGCAGAGGGTTTCCAGCAGCAGCTCATTTCTGGAGGCACAGAGGGCTCTGCCAGCCCTCCCGAGGAGCTGTTGGCAGTCTGGAATGTCAGGGGCTCTGCCCTCCATTCTTCTCCCAGTCACAACACAACAAAGCGGTTTGGATTTCTGAAATGTCACCGTGCCTGCCCAGGGCCCTGCCGCAGACAAGGTAATTATCCCTCGCTGTCACCCTGCTCGCTCCAGCGCGGTTAAGATGAAGTGTTGGTACCCAGCCCGTCCGGCAGAGTCCCAGAGATGGTTCTGAATCTCAGCTGCTGAGAGGACCCGGGGCAGCCCTGGGGACACCCGGGCACAGGGCAGGGGTCCCTGGGTCACTTGGCTCCTGCCCAGTCCCTGCTGAGCCCTGGGATCTGATCCCAACCCTAAGTTAATCAGGCTGCTGGAAAGGCCCCGTTTGAAAGGGAGGAGAGCTTATCTTTCATTTCCTCTGATCAGTTTTGCAGCGTGTTGATGTATTTATAGTTTTAATACACACCCATAAATGCCCCCTAAGCAGGGAATATTGCACCTCTCGATTACTGTTATTGCTTTATTGCTCCTGGGAGCCATAAATTAACAGCTTCCCCCAGCAATGCTCACAGGGCACAGCATCACATTACAATGTACATACACAGGAGCCTATTAAGGCATTGCCATTCCATAAAAGTCTTTATAGTTTTTAAGTGTACACCTATAAGTGTTTCAATTAAAGAACTACATGCTCGCCTGGTAATTGCCCTCCCATTTGTGATAGGGCTCCGCGGCAGAAAGAGGGAGAAGCAAGACTAAAAGGTGGAAAATTGGAATATAAAACACCAAATATGAAGCTGCCATGAAAAGAAAACCACAGGTTTAAATTATGCTTATTAGAGTCGTTTGCATGGTTTAACTCTTGCTGCCAGGAATCTGCTGTTTGTTTCTCACAGAGAAAACTCTTCTCTCCCTGTCCCCAGCTCGGCAGGGAATCAGGCACTGGGAGAAAGCGGCTTTGATTTCCTGGGATCACCTGGAGTGAGCACAGAGGCGCTCCCAGGGTGGCCAGGAGAGCGAGCCCAGCCCAGGGCTGAGGCAGACCTGTCTGAAGGATGACATCTTGTGGTAGGACGGCTCCGAGGAGCAGGCACCCATCAAATCTGCACATTAAATCTGCAAATTAAACCAGCTGCCAGCATCCTGCACGGAGCACGGCCTCCCTCAGAGGGAAAGGGAAGCTTCACTCAGCTCTGCTCTGGTGACTCAAAGCGCAGGGAAGGGATTTCTCAGGTGTGCTTTGGGATTGCCTCACCTGGCCCTTTAAAGACAGAGGCTCAGGTGAGCTCTGCTGCATTTTTGGGGAGCTCATCTCCTCAGAACTGAGCCTGGGAAATGGCCGGGGCTGCCCTTTGGGTTTCATTTCAGCAGAACTGGGGGTTTGGGGGTTTTCCACCCAGCTCTGTAACCTGATGTCTCTAAGGAGTGCACCGAGCTGAACTTGGAAAGTTCTGGAGAATTAATAAGGAAATTCATCACAGAATCACTCTTGAAAATGCTCTCAGCTCCTTGGCAAACATCATTTTACTGCTAGGTCTGGGAGAAAATTGTTTATTTTGATACAAGCCTGGCATCAGAACCAAAACTTGGCTTTTCCCACCCTGTGGAGAGTCCCTGGCTCCAGGGGCAGGTCCTGCAGCACTCCCAGGTGTCATTCCTCAGGAATCAGAGCGGGACAGAAGGGAGAAGTGGGCACCCCTTGATAAGCAGCAGACATTAATTAGTGCTGCGTTACAATGGAATTCAGCTGGGATAATGTATGGAGGCCACAGGAACAGAAAAGGGAAATTCATCATGGTTAATGTTATTACACTGAGTGTCAGAGGAAGCAGCGATGATTTGCCACTTACTGTGGGATGGAATGTAATCTAAATGCAATTGTGGCTGGATTGCCTGGAACATCCACACTGAGGAGAACTGGCAGGAAATCCAGGATCCATTCCACACTGAGGAGAACTGGCAGGAAATCCAGGATCCATTCCCCTTCCACGGCTGCTTCATGGGACCCTGAACTTGCAAGTCCAACTTGGGAACAATGCCTCTGTTTGCCAAGGCGTGAGCAAGACAGATTTTCAAATCAAACATTCTGTATTTATCCTCCCTTTTAAAGGCTCTAACACTTGGGCACGTTTGGATTTAACAGGGCAAGTTCCAGCATCCTTTTGGGATGACCCTGAAAAAGCAAATCAGCTCTTGGTGGCTTTTTCTGCTCCCCATCAGGCATTTGTGTCTCATCCTCCTTCCTGGCAATCCCTTTCACCTACAGACATTGAAACCTTTTCCAGTGGAGGTTCAGGTGCCCATTTTGTGAAATTTCCCAGCAATTGGGAGCTCTGGTTGGGTTTGGTTCTCCCTGGGAGCAGCCTGCAGGCCCTGAGAGGCAGAGCAGGAATGCTGCTCCAAGGGAGTCGTTTATCCTCTAGAATAAAAGCTTTCCCCTTCAGAAATAACAACTCTGCCAGATCGTTCCTGATATTTCTTCACCAGAAAAAACACCTCTTTGAGAGTTTAGTATTTGTCTGGATGGTTTAAAGCATTCCAGAGCAAAACCCATCCACCAACGTTGTGTCTGCAAGACACCAGCACATCCCCAGCACAGGGAAAGGCTTTTGCAGGGAATTGTGCAGGATTTCTCTTGTTCTTCCCCCCAGGGCTGGGTTCCAGTGAGGACTCTTTGGGGACAGAAGTCAACAGGCTGCTGTAAAATCTCCCTCCTCTCCCCTGCTGGAGCCTGCTGGAACATTATCCTAACGCAGTGGAAGCCATCATCACACATTCCCTTTTGAAATAAAAAAAAAAATATATCTACAGGGATTTATTTTCCTTTAAATATCTATAAATCAGCATTCATTGAAGCACTATAAATTCTAATTCTTTAAAGGAAATAGTGTCTAACATTTGCAGCTGATTCCATTCGAGTCCCACACAGCTGCTCCAGGGCTGCTTTGTCATTGAAATAAAAACTCAGAGGTTTCCATTAGCTTTAGGTCTATGAAAAGAAATACACTTATGTATCTTTTAGAAGATTCTAAATAGTTATTATTTATTTATGCAGCCCTGGAAGCTTGCTAGGCATTTCACAGGCACGCAAGGAGAGCTCAGACTAAACCACAAACAAATAAATCCAGCAGAGAAGAGAAGGAGAAACAAAATTTCTGCTCTCAGTGTTGTCAGTCAGTGACACAGTGCCCTGCCTCTGCCACTTCTCCCCAGGTTTGCTCTGATCTGCTTTGTCTTTTCCAGCAGCATTCAGAGCAAGGCAGGGCCACGTCCAGAGGAGAGGGGTTTCTGCAGGAAGAGCAAAGGTGAAGTTCAGGGGAGGTCAATAACCAGAAAATCAGGATGGAGCGGGTTGGGAGGGACCCAAAGCCCCCCAGTGCCATGGCAGGGACACCTGGCACTGTCCCAGCCTGGGCTGGCCTGGCCTGGCTGCTCCAGACCTCCCCTGTCCCCGTGCTCAGGACCCTCCC
>VYXF01011514.1:180726-228653 GCA_013397295.1 Polioptila caerulea
TGTCCCAGCCTGGGCTGGGCCCGGCCTGGCTGTTCCAGACCTCCCCTGTCCCCGTGCTCAGGACCCTCCCTGTGCTCAGGACCCTCCACCTCTGCCATAGTGCAAATGAAGAACCCTTATTTTTCAGGATTTTTCACTCCCTTCCCCATTTATCAGCTCCAGGTCTCTTCCCCAACAAATGCAAAACAAAACTCTGGACAAAAATTCTTTCCTTTTCCTTTGAAGGAGCTAACGAGAGCCAGAGTGACATTTATGGATAATTAAAGGCAACTCTGATGAGCCCAATAGTTGCAATTTCTCTTTTCAATAAAGAGCCCTTTTTAATCCAGGTCATCTTTGGTCACCAGCTTTAGAGCTGTGACAATTTCTGCAGGAACACTGTCAGAGGTTGTAAACTTTAATGACCTTTTCCTTCCCGGGGCCTTGTCTTTCCCTGGCTGTAATTAAGCAGGGGTGTGTGTGTCTATACATTTAAAGGATAAAAAGGGATTCGTATTACAATAAAAATCATCCCCGTGCTCACCAGCACACATTTCACCAGCCCAGACTCAGCTGTGGCCAACAATCCAAGAGGAGTCATTACTGTAACTAAATTAGACCGTTTGTTTTCTTTCCCTCAAATCGAATTGTGGAGGAGCCGCTTTATTGCAAAACAGACATTAAAATTCCAGCTAGACCTCCGAGAGAAAGTAATTTCTATTTTATCAGCACTGTAAAGCTGTCTTTATGTTCTGAAGCAGGAAATATTGCAGGGATATTTATAGCTCCAGCACCAAAGCCAGTTTGAATAGAAATGTTACTGCGGTCGGCAGAGCTGTCACATCGCTCAGTGGAGCAGGGAATTTTAGTGAATTTGTGAATTACCCTTTCAGTCTTGACAAGTCTTTCAGTGAGCCTGGTGTGTGTCTGGAGCTGCTTTGTGCTTTCGGGATAATGATTAAAGACTCGCCTTGCTTTAGGAGGAGATTTCCTGGTATCTCACGGATAATCTGTCCCCACCTCCGGGGAACCCCAGGGCTCCCCAACTTTGCTTGGCCGGGCTCCCCCTGCTCCTCCTCACCCAGCAGCTCCTGCACCAGCTGCATTCTCACTGCCCCAGGAATGCACATTCCACACTGCTGGGCAATTTTCCCAAAGGATTCACAACTTTTTCCCTTCTGTGGCCTGTGTGGTGCAGGAGGAATTCTGCTGTGTCCACCTCGGTCCTCAGCTCAAGGTTCGTGCTGTCATTTCCCAGCTGAACAGAGTGAACTGTGGAGGGAACAGAACAGAATATTTGTCTTCTCAAACTTTCTGGCTTGGTGGCAGAGGCTGGAGAGTTCCTGGGATTCTCCACGTGTAATTTGTAATTAACCAGGATGGGAGATGCAAATGGGAGAAAATCTAAACTCAATCCTTTCTGCACTGGTTAAAGTCACCCACTGTCACCCAGGTGCTCGTGGGTTGCTGCAGGGAGCCACAGCAGAGGCTCTGCACACAGAACTCAGCCCAACAAAGGTGCTGCAGACAAAATCATCTTCATTGTGCTGCTGAAACACAGAGCCAGAGCCCCTGGGCTGCCAGGCTGAGCCCCCAGGGCTGCTCAGGGGTGGCTTTACCTCGTTCCTGAGCAGCTCTTGCCATGGGCAGCAAGGTCCTGGCAGGGGTGAGGAGCGGCGGCTCCCGCCTGTCCTGCTGAAGCCAGGCTGGCAGAACACAGCCAGACCCGGGGCTGTCTCCAAACCTCACTCCTGACTTCGCCAGGGGAAGATTGAAGGGCAGAGAGGAGGACAAACCCCTCAGGATTGTAGGGAAGCGTGTTTGGAGGGTCAGCAAGTGAAACAGATCCCTGAGTCCTCCCAGGGCAGCAGCTCCAGCAGTAAATGTTATTGCTGATGGGTTTCCACTGCACTCTGAGCTTGATCTTTTGCCTGATTTGATTTTTGTTTCAACTTGCCATTTCCCTCCTTTCACCTTTTATTCTCCTGCTTCTTTTTCATCATCACTCTCCTCCATAAATTCCCACCTCTCTTCCCTGTCAGCTTCACTTCAACCCTAAAATTCACCTGTGCTTTCCAAATCCAACTAAATCTTAGCTCCACCAAAATCACCTGTGAGCCACCCTCCCTGTCCTCTTCTCCCAAACATTTGGGTTGTTTTGGGGTTTTCTGCCTTCCCATCCTTTTTCTGTCATCCATTAATGCCACGTTTTATTGCTGATTAACATCCCAGACCTGATCCAGCTCTCCCTGGAGCCTCTGAGGATGCCCAGTGCCATTTTCAGGTGCAGAACAAGGACAGGTTTGTACCTGGGGGTGACAGAGCCCACAGGGGTCCCTGCATGGTTAATGCAATCATCCTGCTGGGAATAAAAGCAGGAGCCTCCTGCACTGGATGTGCTCCCCAAGGGTGCTGATAATCATCAGTTGTTTGAAAGGAATTAGCTGCCTTTTCATTCTCTGCCTCTTTCTATCTCTACTCTGTGAATTTTCTCTTGTGTTTAGCAGAGCCATTTATAAAATCCAGATTCCTATTGATTCCCAAGGAGAAAGAGCATTAATGTACTCCTGTGTCCGTCCCTGTTCTCCCCCACATGGCAAGGAAGGATTTATATGAATTTCTGGGTGTGCTGCTGCCCTGCAATCCAGTCAACAATTGAGTCACACTAAATTAAACACAGATATATTTCTTCTCCTGGCCTACTCAAGGATGCTCTGCCAGGCTGCCCCTGGGGAAGGCACATCCCTCCCTTAGGTCAGGAAAAGCCAAATTCATTTGGACCAGAAGGAAATTGGTACCCAGAGAACACCTGAGCAGCTGGAGACCATTTACCAATGAGTTTTGTGCTGCTCAGGGTGCTGGAGATGGGACCCTCTGTGCCTGAACACATCCAGGAATGCACAGACACACAAATCATGGAATCAGAGGAAGGCTGGGATTGGGAGGGACCTTAAAGCTCACCCAGTTCCAACCCCCAACATCCAATGAATACAAATCCATGTGTGATGGGAGGTATAAACACAGCTGGGAGCGTCCCAGGCCAGGCTGGAGCACCCTGGCACAGTGGAAGTGTCCCTGCAGGACACTTGGCAGGGTGTGGAATGGCATTTAAGGTTCTCCCAAACCCTTGTGGGATTCCCTGAGAACATCCAAACTCCTTCACCCTGCTCCCCTGGGTGCCCTTCATCCTTCTGGAAACTCTTTCTCACGAGCAGTGACCAGGAGCTCTCTGCTTGCAGCAGGTGCCATCAAACCCAGACTCAGGAAAAGCTTTGGAGAAGGAGGAAGATGCCACAAAACCTCTCCAGACCAATCACTGCAATTATTC
The DNA here is from genome assembly GCA_013397295.1 of Polioptila caerulea. NCBI lineage: Eukaryota > Metazoa > Chordata > Aves > Passeriformes > Certhiidae > Polioptila > Polioptila caerulea. The sequence goes on from VYXF01011514.1 coordinate 184,034, forward strand.
CTTGGATAATTCCCCAGCCATTCTTCAGGCCCTGCCTGTTCCCATGAAAGGCTCTGTTGAGGCCGACCAGAGGCTCTCCAGCTTTAGGATTTACAGCTGATTGCAGGCAGAAGATTTAGGGTTGCACCCTTAGGAAATCCATCTGCAGATCGCGGCGAAGATAAAGAAAACCAGAAAGGACATTAAGATTAAAGGAGCTTATCTGCTGCTCATTACTGCTCCATCCATTTCCTGGCAAGCTGTGACAGGGCCAGCCTCGATGGCCCCACGAAGGCAGCTCCTTGTCCCCAGCCCCAGGGTGACATTTCCAGAGTGCCAGGCTCCAGGACGGATGGGGCAGGGAGCAGAGCCCCGGCCCTGCTGCATTAATTCAAGGCTCGGTCTCTGCACTGCCAGGGGAAGGGATAACAGAAGGGACAGGAGGGTTCACGAGCTCATAAATATGTGACAAGCAGTCTTGTCTTACTGCTGCTTTTAGCAGCCTGTGGAAGCGCAGTTGATGGTGTAATAGACTCCCAAACACACCGAGCCCATCCCCAGCTCCCGGCTTTATCAGACCTCATTTCCGTGCTGACAAAAAAAATTATCAGCGAAAGGCAAAAATGGGAGCTGTTTGCTACAGCATTAATTTTAAACATCTGGAACGGGGTATAATGTATGCAGATGTTTTGTAATGGAGACAGGTTACAAGGAAAATCAAATCTATCGTGTGTTGCCTCTGCTCGTTAATATAAATTGACATCTGCTGAGTCTGGAGGTGAGCTCTGTGTTCTCCTGCCATCCAGGCTGGAATAATGCTCCATCTGCTGTGCTAATGCAGCTGAACATCCCCTGTCCCTTAAGTCATCCTCGATAGGAGCAGACCTGGAAACGTTATTCCAGATAATACTGGGGTTATATATTGGCCTGATCTAAATATCTTTTACAGCACGTGAAAAAAAACTGCTGAGAAATATCAGCTCAGGCTGCTCCAGCCAAGCTGGAAAATATCTCATCCCCACACAACTTCCATGTTCAGACACTGAACATAATTTGGGATTTATTTCCAGAGGAGTTATTTAGTAGCAAACAGTTGGGAGCTGTGTTCACACGTCCAGGAATAAAATCCTGCTCCAACCTGTTAAACTCACTGGGCTGTAATTTGGGCACGGTGGGCCCAAACGAGGGATTCACACACAGGGAACCTTTTTCCATGGATTCCTGACATTTCCAGGCTGGGTTTGTGGTGTTCAGCTAAAAATTGGGCCAGCAAGAGCAGTGATAAGGAAATTAAAAATAATGATTTGACTAAATTCATTAAAAATTAGGATTGAAGGAGATGAATTGTTCGTGTTTGAGGCAGGGACTTCCTGACTTCAGCCAGCTCTGCTCCAATTCCTGTTTCCCCAGTTCAGAACAAGTCCAGAGCTCCCCAAACACTGGAGAGCTCCTGTGGGAGATCCCACCATGGGATCCTCCTTCAGACCTCGGCTCCCCATCAGTGTTTCCCTCAAAAAACACTTCCTAGCCCAGAGAAACTCCTGAAAATATTCTCAAAGGACAATTTGAACCCTGACCTTGAACTGTGCCTTTGGGAAAGGAACAGGAAAGCCCGAGGGGAGCAGGGAAGCACAGCTCCCTGGTACCCAGGACTGCCTCTACTTTTGTTTTTTGGAGACCTCTCCAAAGCCACACAAGGCCTGTCCACAATCTAAAACATCACCGTGGGTTTTTCTCCTCATTTGCTTTAAAAAATTGTTCTCTGATTGAATCCCCAGGGATCCTGGGGGCAGGGAAATGTGTTTTGCATGCTGAGATCCCTAAATAAGCAGTGGGGAGAACAGGAGCAGCCCCACTCCCACGGGAGGAATTGGGTCACATGTCAAACATTGCCAAACACAAGGGGGAAAAGAAAATAAGCTCAAGGCAACTCCTGGAAAAAAAAACCTTTGGGGACTCAATGAAAAATTGCCACCAAATGAAAGCATTACAAGAAAACAGATGGAGAGTAAGAGAGGAACATCAAAAAAATCAAATGACATGTTTAAAAGGGCAAAACATCAATACTCCCCAGAGAACTGATAAAATGTGTCATTTGAAAGGATGCTGTAAAGCAAAGAAATCATGAAATGCATCATGACTATGAAAGGGAATAAGAGAAAAAAAAACTCCAGCACCTGCATTTACCTTTATAGATGGTTTCAGCAGGCAGGAAATTAGATTTGATTTCAGGCTGGCTGTGTATCTATGTAAATACATAAAGGCAGATGCATTGCTGCTCACAAAAGGGTTGAAGTCATTAGAGGATGTCAGGATGTGACACAGGAACAGTGGCAAGGTTTGTGCAATTACCTTGATAAAAGTTCCAGCAGCGGCTGCTGGTGCTGAGAAATCCCTAAATCTGCATTTCCTGGGTTGGTTTCCTTCTGAGCTGGGGGTGCAGGGGGGGAGACACTCAGCTGTGTCTCCACAGGCAAACTGAATATGAAAACCAATTAATTAAAGCACTCTGATCATTAAATCCAGTCCTGATGTTTACCCACAGGATCTGTGTGAAGATGCTCCGACCACATCACCCAGAGTTTAAGAAATGAGACCTGGGACGTTTCAAATATGTGCAAATTTACCTTTTTTCCCCCTGCTAGAGGGATTAATTCTTTCACTTTCTTCTCTTAAAAGTCAAACTGAGTCTTTCACAGGAAAAAATTAGGGCAGCTTAGGAATTAAGCCTGGCCTGTGATGTTGAGTGCAGCTCTGTGTTCATCATCCTAATTTATATCATCGGGACCTGCAGCTACTTCATTAATCAGCTGCAACAGGTGCTAAGCAGTAGGAATGAGCGATAAAATCAGGTTTAAATGTGGCTATTCCCCAGTCCAGAGGGGAGGAGATGCTCAGAGGAGCAGGGTTCGACTCCACAAGCAAATCCCTCCCATTCCAGGGGCGGTGGCAGCCTGGGGAGGAGGTGGCACAGAACTTGGGGATAGGAAAAGTTCTGAGGCTGCCCCTGGATCCCTGGGAGTGTCCAAAGCCAGGCTGGGGCAATGGAAGGAGTCCCTGCCCATGGGATGATTTTTAAGATCCCTTCAACCCAAACCCCTCCCTGATTCCAGGACAGAGAAATTCGAAGTCTTTGAAACCGTACAGACAAAGCAGCCTGGAGCTGCTGTGCACAGAGGAGGGAGCGATGCCTCATTTCTTTCTGTTTTTCCCTTTAATCACAGGAGATGCAGCGTTTGCATGGAAATCAGCTGCTCTGCCTTGGTTGGCAGTCCCTGCACAGAGCAGGGATCACAATCGGGCTCAGCCCCCCAGGCCAGCCCCGCTGCAGCTCCACAGGGACTTGGCATAAACCCCACGTTCGGATGCTCGGCTCACGCCTGGATTAAGGGGCTGGGATATCTGGCGAACAGGAAGGTTTAGGTGGATTGCAAACAAATCAGGCAGAAGGATCGAGCCTCCCTGGGAAACGAGCTGTGTTTGCTGATCGTGCACCCGAGCAGCAAACAAAGGGCAGCAGCAGGAACCAGGGAAGGACTCGAGAGTTCCCATCCAAGGCAGGGAAAGGGGCAATGGAAAGGACTGGAATCTGCATCCTCTTGGAAAAAAAAAAAAATAACAATCAGGAGCTGTGGATTCTGAGGCCAAGCACTCAGGGAATGAGCTGCAGTAATGAGAGGCACTTTTCTCACTTCAGAACTATTCAATGAGCTGCCTCCCCTCTCTTTTCTCTTTTTCTTTCTTTTTTTTTTTTTTTTTTTGTTCCATTTGTTTTCAAAGCAACTAGATGGAAATGTGGATATAATTTTGGAATAATTGCCTGTAATCCATTGGTCACAGAGGAATGAATCACAGCACTTTCTCCTGGAAACTTCCTGAGTGGGTTCCCAGCTGGCAGGGCCGGGAGCTGATGGAGCAGCACAGGATCCATGGAGGGATCTGCCTGGACAGAGCAGGGTCTGGCACACAGGGAACTGGAGACCCTCTGCTGTTCCCTGGCCTCGCTGGCGTTCCCCCAGGGAATATTTGATGCCAGTTCAGCAGAGGAGGCAGAGGGAAGAGTCCCCCTGAGCAGCTCTGGATCCCTGATGTGCTGTGCAGCCACGGCTGCTCCGTCAGGGACCCGACACCCTGCGAGGTTTGAGAGCAGAAAATGAGCAGCTCTCGCCCTCAGAGTGGAGATTCTGGGAATCTGGGCTTTGTTGTGGCACTGCTGCTCTGGGCACACCTCTGTGCTCCATAATGGATGAGATGTAAAACTCATTTTAACCCAAAGCACCAGCGTGGAAGGGTTTCACTTCAGCTCTGGGGAAAGGCTGCTCCTCCTGTCTCTCAGAACAGAGCTGGAAGTCTCAGCCATAACTCCAAGGATGCCTCAGAGGGGGATTTACACACCTGGACCACAGGTCCTACTTTAACGTGCACTTATCCATCATTTATTGACTGAGATAAGCAATCACTGCCCAACTGCTGCTGCCCTGGTGCCTGCAGTGCCTTTGCCTCTGAATTATTGAAATGCAGGGAGTTCTGAATCAGCTGACAAACCTGACATGCTGCACCTGTGGGTCTGCATCTGCTGTTTAGGCCGAGATCACTTGCCAAGGAAGTGGCAGCACTGGAGACAAGATAATGAGGCAGGGATTGGTGCCACCAGTCCAAGCTGGAAAATCAGAACCAGGAGTTCCAGCAGAGATCTGTCTCACTAGAACTGATTTGTTTACTTGATTTTTACAAGTAAATATTCCCTGCGAAAACAAACGCTCCCTCCAAGTTCTGACTCGATTCACGTGGGTTTTTTCCAGGGCCAAACTCCCATTTTGTCCCCCGTGCCTGGCCCTGTGGCCCTGGGAGCCCAGCAATGAGGCAGTTCAGGGATGAGCTGTGCAGGCACCGGGGTCCCTCCGTGCCCAACCCCTGCAGCCTCGCCTGTGTCTCACTGATATCCTGGATTACAGAGCCCAGAATTAATTTCAGCAGCACAATTCCACCACATAAACTGTGCTGCTTGTTTTCAGATGCCATCATTTAGAGAATGTTCAAGGGAATTGTAAAACAGGATTCACTTTATGATGCGGATGAAGTCGGCGCTGAATTCCAAATGAGCTGGGTCCCACATGCTAAATTGTGTCAGCAACACCTCAGTGAGCAGAAATATGAGCTTTTCTCTGTCTCTGAGACACCTCTCCTCGAGTGATCCATGGAGTGGCATCCTTATCAGCCCAGACAGAACAGAGTAGATTTGATGACAAATCTGTCACTTGAGCAGGGTTTGAGATGCGTTTCCAGCTGGGAGCAGCCAGCAGGTGGAACAGGGCTGTGGGCTCAGATCAGCACTCCTCAGGGCTGGAGTTCAGATAAGGCATTAAACCCACCTGGATTTCCCATCCCTGCAGAGATTAAACCCACCTGAAACCCCATTGTCCATCCCTGCAGAGATTAAACCCACCTGAAACCCCAATTCAGTCTGCAATCCAAGTGCTCTGGAGGTATTGGTGACAAGAAAAAAAGCAAGGAAACCCCAATAAATAACCTTGGATGGCCCAACTGTGCCTCTCCCCTGGGCTGTAATCTCGCAGGCACGGCCTCTGGGACCCTGGGAGTTGGCTGCACAGAAAACAGAGGGATTAGAGCATTTCCCTTTGCGTGGTGTTTGCAATATTTCATCTGTTCAGAGTGAGATGGAGCCCAAGTGCTAAACCCAGGCTTAGCTTTGAGCACCGGGGCCGTGTTTACCCAAACCCCTCTCAGGACCTCAGGATTTGTGCCCTGCTCAGCTGAGCAGAATTCATCCCTGTGGCCCCTCAGAGCCAGCAGATCCAAGAGCACTGCGAGTTCTGGCCTTTGAAGTTTGTGCATGCAGCCATGGAAGGAAATGGGTGATTGCATCTGGCATGAAACGAGAGATTTCCTCAGGAAAGCTTCAACCTAAAGCAGCAGATACGAGCAGTTGATAAAAGCAAGGTGCTCTCGTGTTGTTCCATCTCCCCCTGTCCCCGCTGCAGTTTGACAGAGCAGACCCAGGACAGGGCTGTGAGCTGCTGGAAACTTCCCCACCACTGCCTCACTCTGCACGTGTCACTGGGGCTTTACCCATCGCAGGGCAGGCTCTTAAGAGAGCATATTTGATTATCTCTCAATAAAAGGCAGTGTGGTCAAAACAGCACCTGCCAGTCTGCAGGGCAGCACGGGCTCCAATCTGTCTGACATTTGTGTTGGGATGGAAGGAGAGACAAACCAGCCGTGCTGAGCACCCAGACAGAGAGGCCTGATGAGCAAACCCTCACTTGCAGAGGCAGCTCTGCTGCCCCAGCCCAGCCCTGCAACGGGAAGGAAAAAATGACGAGGGAAAATATCACTGGGGAGGCTGCAGATGGAGCGAGGCTGTGCCAGGGCTGGGATTCCTCCATCCCTGAGCTCTGCAGCCAAACAGCTCCATTAACCCTTTGTCTGTCCCCTTGGGATGGGGAAAGGGGCACTGCAGGCCTGGCCTGAGCAAGGACGTGGTGGAAAATGAGCGTTCCTGGATTCATCCTGCCCTGCCAGCTCCATCAGCCCCATATCTTACAAACCCTGCACAAAATCCACAGAGGTGTTGTGCCTGACCCCACAGCTCACCCAGGGCTCTGCTGGCCATTTTTGACTCAGTTTTTGCCACTCTGAAGTGTCCAAAGCCCTCTGCAGCCCTGCTCTGCTCCAGTCCCCTGCACCCTTCCTGTTATCCTCAACATTTCTAGCAGGACTCTAGAAATCCCAGCCAGGGAGACTGTGAATATTTCAGACTTGTCATGTTCAAAAGCTTTATTTCTGTCAGAAAAAAAAAATCTAATTTAGTGCAGGGTTTGGTGACAGGCTCTGGTGACAAGGCCCGGTCTTTGCCAGGAAAACACTGATGAGGAAAATCCTCTCCCCAACTTCCCGGAGCTCGGTGACTGCAGGCTCTTCCTCAAGGGAATGTCAGTCCCAGGTGTGAGCAGAGCTGTTACCGTGACAGGGGTTTGATCTCCACAGAAATCTTTGAGTCTGCCTCAAACACAAGTGATGATAAAACAAAACTTAACCTTTCCCACAGCAAAAGCCAAGTGGGTGCTTCTCCGAGCAGCTCTTGGCTCTCCCTTGCTCTTTTTTCTCTAAAATTAAGTGAAGCTGGGACAACGGGGACCCAATCCTTAACTCTTTCACCTCCCTTGAGGATTCAAATCCAAATTTCGGCAAGGAAGCACCAGAAAAGGAGCCAGCACATCAAAAATCCCCATTTTCCCTCAGTGCCAGCCCTGTCCCAGCTCCCCCTGACCTCCACCCACAAAGCTGCACCCCCAGGGCCACCCCGAATTCTGGCAGGGCCCTCTGCCCTTCCCTTGTGCTCCCTGTGCTGTCAGAACGGGGACTCTAACGAGCACACAGAGGGGGGCCGTGTGCCAATTAACAACTCCTCGTTAGCTTAATTAGGGGACACATGTTTTTAATCACAGCTAAGAATGGGGAGGGATGGAGGAATTGATCGGGAGCTGTGCAAAGCGCCGGTGTCAGCGCAGGGAATTGAATTTGGCAGCTGTGGTCAAAGGGAGAGCAGAGGTCTCCGCTGGCTGTGGCTGCTGGAGGAAACATCCACGTGGGCATTTCACATCAACACCAGGGACACTCTGCCCTGTCTGGGCTTACCAAACGGGAAATACGAAACCAGCACCACTGGTTGGATTCTTGGACTGGCGTCAGTTCATTCTAAAAGTCCCCCTCAGCAGACACCTGACAAAGGATCAAAGCAGCAGCACCTGAAGCAGAGTTCTGGCAAAGGAGCTGCAGCTGCCCTGGTTTGTTCATCGGGGATGTCCTGAGTCACAGCAGGAGAAGGGGAAACACAGACCCTCCAAAAGGGCTTCATCATAAAAACTCAAGATGGGAAATTTCTGCCTCAGACCCACGGAAATCCTGACAATTCCGTGCCTCTCCATCCTCTGGACCAGCAGTTGTTATTCCCCCGTTCACTGGAGCCCCAGCTTTCATTTAACAGTGTGCCTGAACGCATTCCCTTTGTCATCCCACCCTGACCTTGCCTTTGAAAGCTGGAACACCACGTTCTGCAGCATTTGCACAATGCAAGAAACGATGACATTTACCAGCAATCACAAACCCGGGAATGAAAGCCCCAAGGTCTCTGCAGCAGAACAGTATTTATGCAAGTGCTGAAATGAGTGGTTTCAGGCAACACAAACAACCAAATTGAACATCCAGCAGCGGGGGCTCGACAAAGAGAGGTCACCTGTGATGGAGCTGGGTCAGCAGCTCTGAGCCTGCCCCCACGCTGCCTCTAGAACCAAACACCTCCTGATTTTCATCCAGCCCCCTGCTCCACAGACCCACTGCTGCCTCTTTCCTGAGCAGATTTAACAGCTTCCCCAGGTTTAAATCCACCTGGAAACCAACCACACCCCAGGCTGCCATGGCCTGGCCTGTGTGTGGCATTTCCACTCACCACCAGAACCTGGCACCATTTACGGGACATTGGAAATGACTGGGCAGCTTTTGGGCAGGAGAGGTTTAAGGAGCAGCTTTGCCCAACCCTGCCCCAGTTTTAACCCTCCCACAAGCCCATTCCCATTGCAGACACCGAGCTGAGCAGTTCTGCTCTACAGAATCCACACTTTTCATCCGCCAGGCTCCGGAGAGGTTCCTGCCAGGCTGCAGGCACAGCGTGGGCACGGCAGCAGCAAACCCTGGTGGGCTCCAAATCATCTCCGAGCTGCTTGTCACAGCCTCACAGCCTCGTGCTGACCTCGTTAGAGCCTTGTGGTCCCAACAAATCCAGAATGTGCCGTCGGAGGCGAGAGCTCGCTCGCTGCTCACAAGGTGTGTGAGGGCACATCCTGTTCCTGCCCTGGATTTGGGGTTCAATGCGCTCTCCCCCTCCCCACCAAACACGATGGGCACTGAGGGCAGTCAGAGTCAGCAGCAGATGGATTCTCCAGGCTGGTAAAGTGGAAATATTCAAGGAAATCAGCAGAAGCCAAGCCAGCTCTAATGGCTTTCATCTGCCACGTTTGCCTTCTCTCACCGATCTAATGCCCGTGTTTTTGTAAGAGAGGAGCTCCACAGAACTTTCTTTTCCACCCCTGATTTATGAGTAATACGCAGCAAATTGGGCAGATCACTCATGCAAAGAGTAGCTCTCCAATTCTCAGCAACATTCATCTCCAGTAAAAATGGCGTGTGGAATTTTTTAGAAATGTCTCAGCCCAGCTATTGATTTCACCTTTCGAGGAGCAATTAGAAGATATATTTGTGATGTCAGTGTTGGTGTTAATGAAACATCTTTTTCCCTACTCAATATTCTGCTTATTTTCTTGGATACAGAACCTGAAGGAAGTTAAAAATCATGCTGCAGGACGAGCTGGTGAGGGATTAGAAAACATAAAAAATGTTCAATTCAGACCACGAGGCCAGGAAGTCAAGGGCCAGAAAAGCAGGTGAAGGACAAAGAATAAACTGGGGGAAGCCAGAGAAAATTATTCCTAATTTTGAGGCTTGAATGGCAGCTGAGTCTCCTGGGCATGGGATGGTCAGTAGGACATCAGGCTGGGGGAGGCTTGGAAAGGAGCTGGAGCTCACTGGGAAAAGGACAAAGTGAAATAGAATAATTCTTACGAAGAATTAAAATAGTTTAAATATTTATGGAATGTGAAATAATTACTGAAAAGATTAAGAAAAAGAGGGAAATTGTTAAACAAATAAAATGTCTACAAACAAACACATTTCTCAATGAAATAAAAGGATTATGGCAAAGCTTGCCTGTGGAAATTGATAAAAAGCCTTATTCCCAATTTTCCCTCGATCCGTTAAGAGCCAGCCATGTGGAGAAATTATTAGTAGCTGTAATATCTCAACCTGTATTTTTAATCAGTCATTCAAATTAATGCAAAGCAGATGGAATGGACCATATTTTCCTAAATCACACACATTAAAATACGTAACTGAAATTTTGGAGCTTGGAACCTAAAACAGCCACAGTCCCAAGTCCCACGTTCACAACCCAAATGTCCCAAACCAGGGGCAGGTGCAGCAGGGTCAGAGAAACTAAATCCTGGTGTGGTTTGGGTGGGGAGTGATGGAAAGGACAGCTAATTGCAGCTCCCCTCATTGGGGGTCCCTGTGCTGGGTAAAAACTGGGGATCCCTGAACTCCCAGGGTACCTGTACTGGGCACAAACTGGGGGTCCCTGCACCCCCGGGGTCCCTGTGCTGGGCACAAACTGGGGGTCCCTGCACCCCCAGGGTCCCTGTGCCCCCAGAGCAGGCAGCAGCCCGGGTGGCAGCGGGAGCAGATGGAGCACCAGGACAAACACAGCTCCCTGCACCGAGTCTGGCAGCGCCTGGGGAAGGTGTGAAGGGGGTGCTGAGGCAGGGGGAGCAGGCAGCTGGCCCAGCACAGCTCCAGCACTGCCCAGCCTCCCCTTCTGCTCCCGCCCCAGGCATCTCAGCAGCCTCAAACGCTGCCCAGGGGCTGTGCACACGTTTGGGGGGCAGTGGAGCAGGGGGGCACCAGCCCTGCCCAGCAGGAGCTGTGGGACCAGGCCCTGTCCTGGGCAGGGGCAGCTCGGGCACATCCCCAGGGCTCTCATGGCTGCTCCTGCACAAAGCCCTGCTGCTGCAGGGCCACCAAACACCAGGAGCTGGGAGTCCTCCCAGAGGGCCAGGGACTGTCCTGAGTGGGAAAGGACCGACAGCATCATCCACCTCGTTCCTGGCCATGCACAGACACCCCAAAATCCCACCCTGGGCATCCCTGGGAGCGGTGCCCCAACACTCCTGGAGCTCTGGCAGGGTTGGGGCTGTGTCCATTCCCTGGGGAGCCCCCCCTCACCTTTTTCCCTACACAAAGGGGTCAGACAAAGCTGTTGCATCTTCCCCTGGCTCGTGGGATTGGTGTGGAAAGCCAAAACTGAACGATGGTCACTGTCATCCCATGTGGGAGAAGCACTCAAACTCATCCAGACCCCTTCATCTGTGGGATTTATCTGGGAGCTTTGGACTGAAGGAGAGGGAGGTTATTTTTTTCCTACATTTCCAAGCTATTTAATGATCAGAAACTCAAAATTTCCACTTCAAATGTTAATGGCTTTGCTTTCTGATTTGCAGAAATTGCCATGCTGATACGCTAAATGGTGAGTGCTGAGTGATGAGAGATGAAGATGTGCACTGTGAAAAAATGAACTGAGATGGGGAGGCTGTGCTAAAAGAAATGAGTTTGAAGGAAAAAAATTAAGTCTCCGGTGAAAAACAAAATTAGACATGCCACAATATTTCCTGCTATTTCTATCAGAAAAGACAGATAGACTAAAAAATGCTTCAAAATTCACTGGCGATCTCCTTGCAAGGAAAGCCTTCTCAGTGGAGACCCGTGTGCTTTTCAGCACAGTGTTGCTCTTGAAACTAAAACTTCACAGTTTATATAATCTAAAGTGTCCCTGGTACTTATTTCAGTATCCTTTTCAGAGGAGTCACTGCTTTTCTGCTTCACTCCAATACAGATTTTTCCTCCCTGTTGGAGCGGGTTTGGGTTTGTGGGTTCTGGCTCTGTTTGCATTAACTCCTGCAAATAAAACCAAAGCTTTTTGCCCCTTTCTAGCCCGTTTTGCTCCTTTTCACAGCTGCAAACCCCCCAGAGCAGCAGCGCTCTGGGGTCAGGCTCCTCCAGACTCGCCTTCCCTCCTTTTGCAACCCTCGTGCTTCATTCCCACACATTGTCCTCCTGGCTGAACAATGGATTTTTCCAGGTGAGTCCAGGGGGAGGGCAGGCCCTGCCAGCCATGCAGGGTGTGCTGAGAGAGGTCTGGTCAGTCTGGGTGTGCCAAACAGAGCCGGGATAAACCCCCCGGTTAATCCTGCAGCCGCAGATTCCAGCCAGCCGCGAGCACGGCCCCTGTGCTGGGATAAATCCACGGGCAGGCAGCCAGAGGAGCTGTGATAGCGAACACTGACTGAGAATCTGCTCTGCTGTTTCCAAATAAATGAAAAAACCCACCGACAGAAGGTTGGCTACGTGCGTGCGGGGAGGGAGCTTGGAGCAGATAAATCGGGAGGGAAGCGCGAGGTCTGCAGGGGTTTGTGATGGATTACGTTGCATGTTTGAACATAATACACATTAAGGCTGCAGACACTGATGCTTTGAATGGTGTGAAATTCCATCTAATGTGGGTTGTTTGCCTGACACAAACATGTTTAACACGAGATGGAACAAAGGCGAGAAAATCACAGCAGAGTTTCTGAGTGATGCTTGGGAAATTGTTGGCTCTTCCTCCCACCGCCCAATTCGGAAACGCTGCCTCTCCTGCAGCCCCACGCCTCTCCCCACTCAGGAGTGGGTTTGTAAATAATTCAGAGCAAAAACCAGCACCAGAACTCGGAGCAATAAAAATGATGTCTCAATCCAGCGCCGAGGCACCTCGTGCCACTTAGGGAAGACAGATGGGAGGATGCTCCGTGCTCTGCTCAGCAAACCAGGGACAGGGACAGGGACAGGGACAGGGACAGGGACAGGGACAGGGACAGAACCAGCCTGGAACAGGAGCACAGGTAGGGGTGCTGCTGCCCTGTTCCCTGGCAAAGATGCAGGCAGGAGTAATTCACTCTGAAATGGCGATTTGAGGGGGAAAGAAAAATAAACACACGGGAGGGAGCTGAGGCTGCAGGAGCTCCTCGTTAATAACCACAAAGGGCCTGGCTGAGGCTGGGACTCCACAACAGCCCGGTCTGAGGGGCTCCAGCTTTAGGGAACATCACAGCTGGAACTGCAGAGGGACCTGGGGTGAGCAGCAGGGCAGGGAGGAGTGGGGTGAGGGATGGGACAGACAGGATTGGGATGAGCAATGGGGCAGGCAGGAGTGGGGTGAGGGATGAGTTCTCCACAGCCAGGGAGGAGCCAGGGTCTCAGCAGCACAGCAGAGATGTTCATGGTGCAATCCTGCACCCCTTTTCTGCAGATTATTGCCCCAGTTATGCAGTGCTGAGGTCCTGATGTGGTTCAGCTGTGTGATTCAGTTGTGGAAGGAGCTGCAAGTCCCAACAGCCAGAGATCACCCAGAACTAAAAGCTCCTTGGCAGTTAAGCCTCAGACCCAACATGCTGCAATCCTGACAATGTAAACTCGCATTTCAGTGCCAAAATGGAAACTGAGCTGTTTAGGAGAGCTTGTCTTTGAATTTTGAGTGTCAGAAGTTTGGTTTCCAGCATCTCTCAGACTCTGGCCTTTGGCATTTTGCTTTTGGAAACCAAACAAAGCCCAGCACCCCCCGAATGTCCCAGGCTGCCTTAAGGTTGGAGCACAATTTATAAATATTGATTGTGTGCTGGAGGCTCACCCTTGCGAGGTGCTGAGTACACACACAGCTCTCTCTGCCCTTTGGACAGCCTCAGAGAAAGCCCCTTGATAAATGCACAACTCAGTCATTCCAGCAGGAGGAAGTGCCAAGTGCTGTTATTGTTCTGTCCCTTCAAACACGAGAGCAGATTTATTTGGAAAGCACACACATAGTGCAAGTCGCAAGGTAGAGGTAAGACATTAATTATGTCTCAGCATGAGGGCCCTGACAGATTATGGGCAGACTAATTAAAATCTTTAATTAAAATACATGGTCTTTGCAAAGCTCAGACTGGATACGGAGGAGCTGGCTCTGGGAAGGTTGGAAATCACCTTAATGAAGGTATCCAGGACCACGGAAAGCTCAGTGCCTTCACTTTGATCTGCACCAGGAGAGCATCAGGGTCTTGGGTGTCTGGTGGGGTGGGAGTGGCTGATCCAGAACTAAATGGGACCCTGGAGCCTAAAGGGGGCCCCAGAGCTTGAAGGGGACCCCAGAACCTGAAGGGGCTACAAGAAGGGACTTGGCACAAGGGCGTGCACTGATAGGAAAAGGGGAATGGCTTAAACTGGAAGAGAGGAGCTTTACTGGATATCCAGAAGAAATCCTTCCCTGGGAGGGTGGGCAGGCCCTGGGTGCCCAGAGCAGCTGTGGCTGCCCCTGGATCCCTGGCAGTGCCCAAGGCCAGGCTGGACACTGGGGCTGGGAGCACCTGGGACAGTGGGAGGGGTCCCTGTGCCACCAGGAAGGTGTCCCTGCCCAGGGACGTTGGTGCTGGATGTTTTTTCTACAGAAATGCCGTTTGAAAGGCTCTGTTCACAATCCTGGAAAAGTGCCCCACTGCAGATCCTAAACTCCAAACTGGGAAATGTTTCACTTTTTAATTAAAGCGAAGCTTCTGGTTTTCCCTTCTTTGTTCTGTACCAGAAAGCACAACATTTGGGTTGTAAAGACTAAGTCTCAATTTATGTTTTATCGTGAGAACCTTGGCTTTCAGACTCTTTCTATACATTCAACTGAATCTTTTCAACTGAGTTATGGTCTCTATTTACATAAATTACCATATGAAACTTGTTAATATTTCCTGAATATCCCTTTTCATAGCACTATTAGACAAGGTTCTGTGCTTTTGTTTGGGACTCGTGTCAGCAAATCAGAATTCACGACTGTGATCAGTTCGGAGCAGAACAAAATAATTTATTCCCTGACACACAGTCTGGGTGTCAAATCCTCCGTCCTGAGAACGCTATCTGAAATCAGCAGAATTTTATCATGCAAATGACAGGAAGTGTCAGTGCTGGGAGCAGCAGGAGGTTCCTGATCTGCTGCCATTCCCACTCTAAATGAGCTCAGGCTTGCCTCGTGGAGGGAGCAGGCCTGGAACGTGCCCTGGGCTTGGCTTTTTATAGCCCCACCAATAGCAGGAAAGGGCAAGGAGAATTTCACCAGCTCTGGGGAGTTGGGATTTCAGCTCTGATTCCCCTCTGGGGAAGTTCTCCCTCATTGAGGGGGGCAGCAGGACCTGCACCCCTGCAGTGGGGTGGATGCAGAGGTGCTGGGCTGGCTGTGGGTGTGTTATCCCAGAGCTGGGGGCTTGGCAAGATCCCCAACATCCCCCTGGCTCCTGGGAGCCCTGCAGGGTCTGGCCCTCAGCCATCGTTTGGGAGCAGCAGGTCTCTGCTGGGATGGTTTCACCTTTGGCTGTGAACCCTCCCCAGGTGACAAAAGCCCCCTGGAAATGCTGCTCCACGTTTCAAACTCACTGGAGCTCATCCTCTAGTTCCAGCAATAAGGACTTCTCTCCTTCCAGGCCTTGTTCATGAGAAATCAGTTTTTCATGCATTATATGTAGGGGTTGATTTTCTTTTCTTTTCTTTTCTTTTTTTTTTTTTTCACTTGATAAAAGCACCCTCTTCCCCATCCCTTTGGGAGAGCTGAGAGCCTGTTCCCATTTCTGCTGCTCGATGTTTTTCACTCCTTGTTAATCCCTTCCTCGTGATTTGCTGTTTCACCCTGCTTCCCTTGGAACAGGGAGACTGAAGAGAAGGAAAACAGGCCAAAGTCCCTAAAACAGAGAGGGGATGAGCTCACCTGCCATCTGGAGCCTGTGGCCTTCCAAAGAGGAAACTCAAAATCTAATTAAAAATACTCTGTCATAAAGCCTAGGCTGCCAGTGGGACAGAGAATAAATTGGGGCTCATTAGACCCTGATTTCCCTGCAGCATCTCCCAGTAATTCTCGTTTGCTGACCCAGGGAACGAAGCCAATCTCCGAGGGGGAGGCTGCAGGTCAGGGAGCCCTCTGCCCTCAGGTGAGTCCCACCTGCAGCCAGGGGCACACCTCGCCCTCCCTCCTCCTCCCCTCTGGCAGGGGGAGCAGCTCCAGGGCAGTGCTGGGAAGGAGAATTCCTGATCCCACCAGAAATCCCTGCTGGGCTCCTCCAGAGCTCCCAGCCCTGCTCACACCCACCAAAATCCCACCCCCAGCCCCTGACCTTTGGCTCCAAGCCCCCCTCACCTCCAGCTGAGCACTCCCAAGGGCAGCCCCCCCCGTGCCAGGCTCCTTCCTGCTGCAGGCACAGCAGAACCTGGTTTAAAGTTTCCTTTTAGTGACAAAATCCAAGACATCGCCCACCGACAGCAAAGCCTGGTGACCTTCAAGGCTGCTAAATGGAGACATTTTTTGATTCTTCTCCCCCAGAAGGTATCCCAGCAATAATTACTCTGTGCTGGAGGGTGCAGGGAGCTGCCCCAGTGCCCGCTGAGGGCACCAGGTCATTGTCACCACCCTGCCAATGGCAATCCCAGCGAAGGCAATTCCTCTGCCAGGGCCCATCGCCCCACTAATGAGCCCTGGGCTGCAGGGCAGCAGCTCCCAGGATTTATAGACATTTCTTTGCTGTTTTGGGGGCTGCCAGCTCTAGGGAATGATTTCCTTTTGCAGGCTGCAGAGGATCCAGGTGCACATCCACCCTGCAGGAGGGTTCCTTTCCCTAAAGGGACTTCCCACGGGATTACAATAAAAATCCCTCTTGGTACAGAGCAGCTTGTGACAGATGAGGCCCCTGATTTTCCTGGGGTTCCTTTCCCTTTCCTGGTCCCTGAACAGCAATTCCTGCTGCTCTGTGTGAGCAGGAATCAGTTTGTGGGAGGGAGAAACTCTGAATCATCACGTGCACCACAAACTCCTGGTGCCAACAGCCACAACCTCATCAAAGCTCTTTGGAGAAGTGCTAATAGGAATTGGGGTTTTAAATTGATGACTCAGTCAGGATTATTCAAAGTGATGCACTGAAATTTGTTTTCCTCAGATGTTGAAGCCTCTCTGAGGGCTGTGGAGGCCCAGAACAAACACTGCAGATGAGAGAAGTGGAAATTCTGCGTGACTTTGCTCCTTCACCTCTGGAAAGATTGTTTTTATCTACACACAGATGAACAGGACTTTCATTCCTGGGACCTCGCTGTGCTCTCAGAGCTCCTCTTGGTTTGTTTGTAATGCCATTCAAAGCTGGATCAGTGCAGTTCTATTTTCTCTGCTTCCATTAGCGCTGCCCTTGGCGCGGAGTGAGCGGCTCCTGTCCCTGGAGCAGGGGGTGAATCGAGGACTGGGATCTGGAGCACAGTGAATGACAGGGAATTCTTCTAAGAACAAACCTCATTCCTTTATGAATTCCTGCCATTTGCATTAATCCAGCCACCATTCCTCTGTAATTTATGTTCAGGCATAATCTCGAACATCGAAAAGGAGAAGTGTTTTATTTTCAAAGGAAAGCGAGCGATTCATAAAACATTATATTTTGACATTTTCTGGAGAATATAAAGGGGCTCATTGCTCTGATTCAGGCCCTATTTGCATAATTTTTCCTTCCCTCACCACAGGTAAATCATGGTTAAATATTGAAGCATTTATCACCTGTGTGTTTTCAAGGCAAACTTTGTACGAGCACAGGAGAGACTTTCTCGGGCACAGGCATCAAACTGCAGAAATGTTTTGGCCCTCCAGTTCTGCACCCATGAAATGAAGATCCTGCCCAGCTCTGGGCACAAATCCCTCTCCTGGGCTTGTTTTCCCAGGGAAGGTCCCAAAGCAGAGCTCACAGGGCTGGAATTCTGCATGGATTCCATCTGTTCCCCGGGGACACTCATGGAAACAAATATCATAAAAAGAGAGTATTTGGATGCTCAGTCACCCCCACACAGCCCCTGCCCCATCTGCTGACCTGTTGTTGTCCGAGTTTGCTGCTCTGCAGGGCTGAGACATTTAATTTGGCTGGGAATTATGGGCTGCACCCTGAGCTGGGGGAAGCGAGGTGGCTCCGCAGCAGATGCTGACACGGGAGCACATCTTGCTGTTCAAGTTCCTGCTCAGCAACCCCACAGTATGTAAATGGTGCTTAATTAAAAATACATGTTTTACACAAAAGAAGCTCCCAGCCTTCCACAAGTGAAAACATGACAGGATAAAAAGTGTCTCTTCCTCTGTCCACTTCCATTTCCACCCCAAACCGTGGCTGGGGGCCAAATAAATAAGTGAAAAGGAGCAACGCTGCTGTTTGTCACATAACATCAAACATTTCCCTTTGTCTCATCCTCCCTTTTCCCTTCTGTTGTCCTAATAAATAAAATAACACAGTGGGGATTTGGATTTGCAAACAAACCATGCCTGCAGTTGGCTGTGTCTCCTCGAGCAGCGAGGGAGGAAGGTTCTGCTCCTCCACAACCACGAGCACACAGAAAATGCATACAAATGATTGCAGCTGTCGCTAGCACGACTTAGGAGTAAATGCAGATGGCATGAAATAATATTCACAAACAGCTAATAGAATTTTAATGGCTGTAGAAAGAAAATCAAATGAAAGACGCTGTATTTACTTGGGATGTGAAGGGAGTTTGGAGTGTGCCAGTGCAAGGAATGAGTCACTTTGGACCTTGCATTTTCCCACATTCAGAAGTGGGCAAGGCCCCGTGGGTTTTATTTATGGGGAGTTTAAATAGCAATCAGAATTTGTGAAATGTTCAAGGGTGCATCTGCATAAAGTATGATGTTGGCATTATGCAAATGTCATGTATGATGAATGAAATGCATCAAATGTCTTGAGGACACCCAGATGTTAAAGCTACCAGGATGCCAGGAAACATGGAAGGAGGTGAAGAACATGATTTCTTCTTGAGTTAATTGAGTCTCATGTTCCAGCACCACCTTCTAAACACTTCCAATCAAGAAGCAAGCTCCAGTGGCAGTTCACTTGTTGTGGTTGTCTTTTCCAATCATCACTCTCAGCCTCCTTTCCCCAGCCCAGTCCAAGAACCACCCCAGCCTTGAATGGATAAACGAGATCCTTCCCTCACACACATTCCAGTGAGGGCTCTCTGCTGCTCAGCCACACTTGGAGCTCTGCTTTCTTTTCATTTTTGTTCTGTGGCCAGCGAGTTGGGCAGCAGGGCCCTGCTCCAGCTCCCTGCAGGGGCAGTGGGAGCGCTGTGGATGGAGGAATTCCAGTGCTGGCACACACAAGGGCCCCAGAAGCACCGGGCAGATGGGGCTTTGCAGGGTGGCTGCTCCTTGTGGGTTTCGAAGTAGAGATCATAAAGATCCATATGTGCTGAGCAGGGAAATTGATGGCAGAGTAAAAGCCTGTCCTATTAAAAGGAGCAGAAGCTGTGCCTTTGACTTCATTTGGATGTTATTTCACTGAGCACATCCAGCCCCCTCACCTTGAACCCTGTTATATTTTGTTGTATTTTCACTGCACAGACAAAAATACCCTCGGCCTTTTCTCCCATGGAGCTGAGGGCCCCACGCTGATGTCCCAGAGCTGGAGGGAATCATCTCCAGCTCAGCACCAAATCCTGCAGCTCCTGGTGCAGATGAGCCCCCAGACAAAGATGGTTCATGTCTGCTCCCCACTCGAGGCTGAGCAGCAGCACCAGAGGCTGCTCCGGGCAGGGCTCGTCCTGAGGGTGAGGGAAGAGCCAGTGCTGGGAGAATTTCACTGGGGAGAATTTCACACTCTGAGAGAGAATTTCTGCTGCTCTCCCCATCTCTGGGGCAGAGGGACAGCAGCCACACTCCCGTGCCCTCGCTGCTGAAGGAATTAAGAAGATTTCTGGACGTGGGCAGGGCCTGTCCGTGCCGTTTCCATACGGCAGAGGAGCAGGAGGCTGCAGCAGGTGGGTCCCAGAGCAGATGTCAGTGATCCACACACAGCCAGGACCTGGCTCAGGCTGCGTCTGCCAAAACCCTGAACGTGCCAGCACTGGGAGTGATCCCTCTTTGACCCAGAGGGGAAAGATCCGGGCTAAAAAATGCTTGAGAGCATTTCAGGAAATGAGAAAGCAAAAGGAAAAACAAAAAAAAAATTTGTTCTTCTTCTGGGCTCAGCAGCAGCTCTTCCTTGGAGGGGCTGAATTACACCTGTCCAGGTGCCTCTGCAGAGCATCCCAGCATGGCCTGGCTGGGAAGGGACCTCAAAGGTCACCCAGTGCCACCTCCTGCCACGGATTCAGACAGGACTGCAGCTGCAGCCCTGGGGGATGTGCTACCCAAAGTTATCCACTCACCAGCTGAGGCCTTGGATAAAACTGAGCAAGCCCCTAATGAAGTTAGGAATGTAAATCTCACTTAACTTCAGTGGTGCTGATCTTACTGATATGGCAAATCAGCAACTGTCTGGCGATGACAGATTAAAACTGATAAAAATAATTTTATTATTGAGCACATCATTTGATGTTGTAAAAATGGGGTTGTGAGAGCCAGTTCCAACGATGACTATTGAATCTGCTCTTGGTGATGGATAGCTTTTAAATGCACCAAACTTGCCCACCAGCTGAAATTCATAATAATTCTTGGATATGTCCCTATTAAAGGAGCGCTCACACAGAAATTCACATTTTTGTCTGACAGGAGAAGTGTTCTGCTTTGAACATCAAGGTCCCTGCTCATTCCTGCTCCTCAGGGTGGCTCTGGGGAGGGCTGGCCCTGGCCCTCAGAGCTCACAGGGGTCACCCCAGCTGGCTCCCTCCCAGCCCTGCACAGCCTGGCAGGACCTTGCCATCCATATGCAAGAAAAAAGCCAGGAATATAATTTTTCTTGCACGAGACACTCTCAGACAAAGTGGTTAAAAGTCCATCAGTCACTTGCTGCAGTAGGGCTTCTGCTGTGCAGGGGATCAATAGCTGCTGCTCAGAACAACCCCCGAATTCCCGGGCTCTGCTTGCAGGGTTTTTGGCAGTGAGGGGCTGTTAGCCACTGGCAGCACTCAATTCCATTGACAGCTGCTCTTAAACGTTATGGATTCCCAAAGAGCTCACGGAAATTCAAGTTATAGCCGTCACTGCAACGCTGCTCTAGCATCCCTGGGAGCAGCTGCACATCCAATTTTTCCTCTCCAAAAACACCAAGGGGTGGAGCAGAGGGGCAGAGGGACCTGCAGTGGTGGCCCAGGTAGGGCTGAGCGCTCCCACACGGGCCTGCCTCAGTTTCCCCAGCACAGGGTGGGAGAACGGCACTCACCCGCTGGGTTTGGGGTGAATCCCAGAATGGTTTGGGTTGGAGGAGACCTTAAAGCTTCCCCAGCCCCTCCCTGGGCACTCCCTGAGCTCCCGTGGGCTCTGATGGAGCCCGACCTCCCCTCGTGGGACAGGGGGACACAGCCACAGCCACCTCCCCGCTCAGAAGCCGCCTCTGATTCCAAACCTCAGCACTCCCGACTTCATTCCAGCCCATATTTCCTCACTCCCGTTCAGCTCTTGAATTATTTGTCGTTAATAACACAAAGGAGGAAATATAGTGGCAATAAGATAAGAGCACATGAAATTGTTCTTCCTCTGACTCGGGACTTCCTCGCTCTTGGCTGATTTGTGGTGCAGCTCCCTCCACGTATTTCATGGGTGTGAGGCTGAATTTATGCTGCACTGAGCCAGGGCCGAGCTGAGACTGCCTCTCCTTCCCTCTCCTCCTCCCAGGGCAAGAATCTTCCCCCTCCCCGACGCCTCAGATATTAAACACATTATTCTGCCTTGATTGAATACTGGGGAAATTCAATTTCTGCAGCGCCTTACGGTGGAGCTGGGCAGGGAATCTGCACCCAGGAAAGCAGAAAGGCAGAGAGGAGAGAGGCTCAGGCACCAGAGAGTGCCCATTGTCACCCCATTAGCAGTTTTGGGGCAGAGATGATGAATTTTAGTTCAGTGGCACAAATTCCAGCATCTGCTCCATGCCAGCCGCCCTGACAGGTGCGGGCCCAGTTCAGCACTGCTGGGGAGCTGCCAGATGGGCTGCAGCAGTAAATAAAGGGTAAATCCCACTGGCAGTGCCAAGGGGCTCCTGAACTTCCCCTTTGTTTTCCCTCATTTGATTTCACATCTCCAGCCTCTGCAGCACTCTCTCAAGAGCATTTAGCGAGGAATCTCCTTCTCTTTAATCCTTTCTCTTATCTCCCTGGGGAGGATGAAAGCTAAATGATGTTAATCTGCTAAATATTTCTGATCACTGAGAGTGCAAGAGAAATTACCACCCTGACTGGGAATTAATTGCAAAATCAAATGGGCTTGGAGAGGGATGTCAGCACCTGAACATCCTTTCTTCTCTGACAGCGAAGGACAGTTCTGGAATTCAGGCTAAAACCTCCACAAAAAACTGAGCATAAGATGCTTGGAGGATCAGAGATTTCATTTTTGGAAAGTTTGGGTGCTCACAAAAGTTTAGTTGTACCAAGAATAAAGAGACTGTGGCTCTTCTGTGCCTGCCAGAAATACAGAAGTTCACACTGGGAGGAAAGCTCCAAAGCCACCAGAGCCAGTGGGGAGAATCCCATTTACTGCTGGGTGCTTTCACTCGGGGCTGAATGCATGGAATAAAAAAATAGCAGGGGGCCAATCCTCTTTTATTTTATTCCACTCTTCCTGATGCAAAACTCCTGCCAACATCAGCTGGAGCTGGAGGGGAACAAGGGCAGTGCCACGTGTGGGTGAGCTGATCTAACCCCTCTTTATTCTGAGCTTCCCACCCCCTGAAGGGTCCCAGGCCAGGAAAGAATCCCCTGAGGGACGGGAGGAACATCCCCGGGATTTGGTCACAGCCATGCAGGGAGGTTTGGTGCCTCCTGACAGAGCAAGTTTTCCTCAGATTCTGAAATTCCTCCTCAG
Organism: Polioptila caerulea; assembly: GCA_013397295.1. Classification (NCBI taxonomy): domain Eukaryota; kingdom Metazoa; phylum Chordata; class Aves; order Passeriformes; family Certhiidae; genus Polioptila; species Polioptila caerulea. Next base: position 206,511 of record VYXF01011514.1, read on the forward strand.
CTGCTGCTGAGGTTCTCAATACCGGGGCATTATGAGTAGAAAACAAGAGAATCCCGGACATCCTGTGGGGAGAACGAGGTTTCCCAGTGGGAAACAGAATCGTGCAAAAGCCACTTTGCTGCTCTTATTTCCCTCGTGAAAGGAGCTGAGTTGAGACAGCAGGGAATTTGCTGGCTTTGCTGTAGGATCCACCAACAGCCTTCACGGGCTTTAAATCCCATTTTGTTGTGTTTTGTTTTGTGGGGTTTTTTTTATTTTGTGCATTAGTTGTGCAGCTCCTGTTGGCTGAAATGTTCCGTGGTTCTGAGGGCTGGGATAACCTGGCCCTGTCCCAGGTGGGAGGAGGGACAGAGCCAGGGAATCACGGAATTCCTAAGGTTGGAAAAGACCTGAGGCACCAGCAAGCCCAGCAGTGCCAGCCCCAGCCCTGAGCCCTGCCCCGTCCTGGGTTTGAACACTTCCAGGGATTCCAGCAAACCCCGCAGCTGGCAGGGAAGGACCTGACAGGTTTTTGGGGGGTGGGACGGGGATCTCGTGGCCCTGGGGTGCTCCAGGGGAGCAGAGCTCAGCCCTGCAGCTGGAATGCCCAGGACTGGGACTCGTGGTGTCCCCAAGACCCCTCAGCTCAGCAGACAGGACCTTGTCCTGCTGGCTGAGGGTCCTGGCAGCCCCACCCCAGAGCTCCTGCAGCATCCCCTGCCCCAAAGGGGACCTGCAGAGGCTCCCAGGGCTGAGGGGTCCCTCAGGAGCTGCCAGCACCCCCAGAGCTGAGCTCCCCACCCATCTTTACCCTGCCAGGACCAGGCACAGACCCTGCTGCTCTCAGCCCTCACAGCCCCGGGTGGGGCTGAGCCAGGCACACAAAGCTGCCCCAGGTCCAGCTGCAGAGCCTTGCCCCTGTCCCCAGCACTGCCAGGACCTGGTGGGTCCCTGGGGCTGGGATTTCTCCACAGGGGCTGCCAGTGCTGCTCAGAGCTCCTCGGGGAGGCAGCGCCTTGGAGCCACCAGCAGCTTTCCAGGGCAAAACTCTCCAAACACACAACTTCCAGGAGAAATTCTGTAATATCTGGCTTAAAAGTATTAATTTGGGGAATGAGGAGGTGGGGAGGATGGGGGGGGGTTAATGAATTTCACACTCACGAAGTGCAATCAGATTTTGGTGCCATCTGCTTCTGCTCAAGACAGTTTCCAAGGCGGTTCTGCTGCCTCCAGCCTCTGCTGGTGAGAGACCACGGCCAAGGGAGAGGAGCACCCTCCGTGCTCGGCCTCCCAGGGCAGCCTGGATCCCCCTCCCAGTCTGACACTGAATATATGTGCAGCCAATTTATAAATAGCAGCTTTTAACTGCTCTGCTGAAGGAGAGGGGGAGCAATATCGGGAGGGGAGGGGGGTAAAAAAATGGTACATCATGTGGCAGAACAGATTCCCACTCTCACAAAGATTATTTTGCACTTGTTCTGCACTGTATTCATTTTCTCTCTTCTAATCCTAAAACATAACAAGTTAATGGAGGAGTTGCTTCACCCAGCGAAGGAAAAGAACCAGCAAAATCCCCCCACCAACAGAAGGCAGGAAGGAGGGCGCACAGAAGGCGAGTTACTGCACATTTTGGGAGGAGGGGAGGAGAACAGAGCTGCTCTTATCAGAGACTGCCGGGGCAGAGCCAGGGCTCGGTCCATCAAGGGACAGAGCTGCTCTTTGAGCAGGTAAAACCCCTGGGGAGGCGTTCCTGGATGGCAGGAATCCAAAGGAAAGTTCCAGGGACCTGCAGGGCAAATCCTCCCTCCCCTGGCAGCCCCGGGGTGTGACAGGACCACAGCTGAGCAAGGGTTAAAGCCCTCTGGAGAGACACAGCTGGAAAGCAGGGACGGCACCTGGAAACCCAGGGATAGCACCAGGAAACCCAGGGATAGCACCAGGAACCCAGAGATGGCACCAGGAAACCCAGGGGTGGCACCAGGAACCCAGAGATGGCACCAGGAAACTCAGGGGTGGCACCAGGACCCCCCCTCCCTTCACTGGGATGGTGATGGAATGGTGGAACCTTCAGGGCTGGGAGATTTTTGCAGTTTTCCTGCAGCTCGAGCTGCCAGGCAGGTGACCCCACACCCCACAGTTCGCCCCTGGCTGTGTTTTTGGGCACTTTGGCTCTGGTCACTCTGTGGCCAAGGTTTGGTGCCCTGTCAGGACCTGCCCCAGCTCTGTATCCACATTTTACTACAGGAGAGTTTCAGAGACCCGACTAGATGGCAACTAGAGACACAATTATATCCCAATTAACGATTTGTTACTTCAAATGTCCCTCAAAAGGTCCTGCCTGATCACTCACACCTCCTGCAGTCCCCAGAAACCTGACCCTGGAGGCTGGGGAGCTGTTCCCAGTGCCACTGGGGCCCAGTGTGCCCAGTCCAAGAAGGAAAACAGAATTCCCTGCCCAAGCTGGCTCAGAGCCTGAGGGATTTTGCCAAACCCAGGCTGGACTGGTGCAGAAGGACCACACCAAACCCCCGTGGTGCCCTGCAGTGTCACACATCCTCCTGGGCAGTGAGGATGTGCCTTTCTGGAGGAGCTGGGGAAGCAGCGACAGTTCTGCAGAGACTGGCTGGAAATGTTGGGCACGAGGATTTCCCAGGGAGCTCTGTGCTGTGACCCCAGGTGGTACATCCATAACTCCTGCAGCACGGGGCGCACACAAACCTTATCTGGAGACATTAAAGGAAGCTGCTTGACATTGGAAATCAAATTGATTTCTTGCCAAGATTTCACAAGGGCATGTGTGACAGCAAATGACATGCTTAAGCCTTGCTAGAAGAAAATAAACATGTCCAATGCAAAAGCCATCAGTTTCTGTGCCAGCTTGAATTATGCACATCTGCAGTGATTTGACACCCAGCCTGCTTGGCAGCACAGGCAGAGGCTGCCTTGCCACAAGCTGAAAGAGAGAAATGGGGTAGAACAGAGCTCGCTGCCTCGTGCAAGGCTGCAGAGGAAGCAGATTTGGGGCAGTCGTGGGCCCTGTCCTGTCCCCTCACTGTCCTGGTCACTGACAGCTCCTGGGGAAGCTCTGCTGCTGCCCCTGCTCTTTGCTGTGGCTCCTCCTGCTGTGCTGCTGAACCATCCCCTCCTGGACAGGGCTCCTTGCTGCTTCCCCGCAGCTGGGACAGGATCAGAATCTCTCCCTCAGGCAGAACCAGCCTTTTCCCCAAAATCCAGGAATCTCGTGTTTGGGGGGCAGAACACTGAAGGTCATTCCCTGCTCCAAAGCTGGCCGAGCAGGCTCTGGATGCCACAGGGACACTGGACACAGGGTGACCTCCCACACTGAACTCTGGGGATTTGGGGTCCCTCTCACCTTCCCAGTTCCTGGAAATCCCTGTTCCTGAATGAAATGAGGTCAGCTGTCCAAACCCCAACCTCTAAACCAAAGCCAGGGAGGCAGAACTGCCCACAATGTCCTGCTGGATGTCCCCAGCTCCCTCTGAGGTCACTTTTCCTGGAATTATTTGTCAAATCCAAGCAGAAACCCTTCAGGCCAAGCACCCAGGAGTGGATTTCATGTCCACACTGGTGCCAGTGTCCCCTGGGGTGCCACAAACCCCCTTCCCACCTCAGCACCCGGGGAACAGAACCGAAGGTTTGATCCCCTGGGTGCTCTCAGCCCCAGAGATTGATGGCAGAGCCACCTCCCGTCGGCCCTTTTGCTATATTAACATAAAGTTTCTATTGCACAGCAGTTTGATCCATTTGTGTTTATTTAACTCCTGTGTTCTGACAGAAGAAGATGGAGAATCTGCATAATTAATAATGACCCAAGCAATCTCCCTTAATGCCTGCTCAGAAGCCCTGATATCCCAGCTAACTGAGGACATCCATAACCGTGGCAGACAGGGAAAAGGCTCCTTCAGGCTGCTGAGATATTATTCCTCTGGGATCAGCAAGGGGTGGTTTGCAGCTCCAGCCATTAGCTGGAATTGCTCAGGTCATTCATAAAACTTCTTTTCCTTCGCACAAAGGGAGCAGAGGGGCAGGGCTGCAGCAAAAGGCTGGGCACGAGGGGGAGTTCCTTTGATGTATTTCTAGAAATGTTCATGGAATGGCACAGCGCTCCTGGCCTGAGCAGGCCTTTGGGGGCAGGACGGTGGCTTTGGTCAACACATTTGTGTCACCTCTGCTCCAAGCTGAGGGGCTGCCCCAAAGCAAATCCCCTGGAACAGGCAGGAGGGGCCCTGAGCCACCCCCAAATTGAAACCCCCCCATCCCCTGGTCACAAAGGCTGCTGGAAAGAGGCCTGGGAGGAGTGGGGCTCTCGGCAGGCAGAGGCTTTGTCTCCTGCAAGGAAGTAAACTTGTAATTCCTGCTATCAGAACAATGCTCTTTGCCAAATCAGATGAAATGCTTGTAACAGGGGCTAATCAGATTCTACATTAATGAGAGAAAATATGAAGCTAATCAACACTCAGGCAGGTCTCTAGGCTGCAGGCCTATTAAACTTCATAAAAAATTAATGACTGAAAGAGCAAAATGGTTTGTAAGGGGTCTCCAGTGGCCCTGGGAGCTCTGGAGCCCCGTTCCTCTCTCCTGCCTCTGCCTGAGCCTCGCCCCAGCCCTGCCCTGCCCAGCCCTGCTCTGCTCGAGGACACTCCTGATGGATTCATCCCTCCCCACACCTCCTGCCCCACTGCCACAGTGGCTTTTCCATTGGAATTAAGGACATTTGTACCCCACCACTCCTTGGATTGGGCTGGGAGGGACCTTAAAGCCCAGCCCTGCCCTGCCCAGCCCTGCTCTGCTCCAGGACACTCCTGATGGATTCATCCCTCCCCACACCTCCTGCCCCACTGCCACGGTGGCTTTTCCATTGGAATTAAGGACATTTGTACCCCACCACTCCTTGGATTGGGCTGGGAGGGACCTTAAAGCCCAGCCCTGCCCTGGCAGGGACACCTTCCACTGTCCCAGGCTGCTCCAGCCCCGTCCAGCCTGGCCTGGGACACTCCCAGGGATGAGCAGGGGAATTCTTCATCATTTCCACAGGATGGATCTGCAGATCCCCACCGGAGCTGCTCAGCCCCTGCTGGAATCCAGCCCCAGAGCTGCCAGCTCCCAGGGCCACCTCCAGCAGGTTGTGCTTCACTAATGAGATGCAAAAACGGAGATCACATTACAAGGAACGGTGCAGGAATGGAAACAAGGAAGGTTCCTCTGCCTCACATCTGTTGAACATAAAAGGAGCCTCTGCTGATTTGGGCTGTTCCAGCCAAATTTCCAGCAGACAGGCCCAACCTGCCCGGTCCAGTCCCTTTCCTCACAGGCATTGTTCAGCTCTCACGTAATTGCAAGGTTGTGCACAACAGATCACTACAAGTGATCCTCTGTTTTCAGTGTCGTGGAGGGAAAACAATCATTTCTTGGGTTTTTTGGCTGGGAAAACAGAAGACCACTGGAGCAAATCTTCAATATTTAATGCACTATGTAAATGAGATGTGTAAGTACATATGTGGTTCAGAGCGAGGGGAGGAGAGGAGGAGCATTCCAAGAGGGAGGAAGACACCTGGAGGATTCAGTGCTGAGTACACGGCTCAGAGCAGAGCCCAGAGTGTGGGTCAGGAATCCTTGCAAGCCTCAGGGGAGCAGTCCTGGGGCTGTTCAGAGCCCAGGGCTGGCATTCCTGCACCAGCACTGCCATGTTTCCTTTCCCCCTGCAGCCCACGGGTGGGAGCTCCGTGCCAGAGCGACCCTGCCCGGGTGGGCACCCCAGGGCATAGCCAGGCTCAGGCTCTGCACGGGGCTCTGGGCACGAGGCCCCGTCCTCTGCTGCCCTGGGCTTGGGGGAACCCTTCCCCTGCACAAGGCACCGTCTGGGGGGCTCTTTGGGGTCAGCTCTGGGCTCACAGCCAGGGGCACAGCGAGGCAAAGGGGGTTTTCTCTCACCCAGTCTCACCAAAGCCCCCCAGAGCTGCTCCAGGAGCAGAGTGAACTCAGATTATTCTGGCACGTGAGCTGTGGGATGCAGGCTGTGCCCCTGTAGGTTTATTCAGACAAACAAGCTGTGGGTGCAGCCTCAGAGGGGCCTGGGCGAGCTGAGAACAAACTGGGGTGATGGAGTCACCCTTCCTCTCCCTTCCCCTGAAGGATCTGAGGAAATTCTCACTGGCAGAGGAGTCCTCAACTACACATTGGAGATTTTGGGAGTCCAGAGAGTCGGATTTCACAGATGAAAGGAAGCAGCAGCTGTAGGTCAACAGCAAAGACAGATCTAAAATTCATCTTTCCTGACTAACAGCTTAAAGTGCCTCTGTTTAAAAAAACATGCAGCCCTTTGGAGATGCAGCTTTGCCTCTCTCAGACCTCGCTGCTACAGAAGATAAACCCAAGATGAAAAATTTATTGGAATGCAAACTGTGCAGGTAAAGTGCTGGCTACAAGTGCAAAGCAATAAAACTGCTCCTAATGCCTGCACCCCCTGCTCCTGCTCCCTGCAGCAAAAACCTGCCATGGGCAGAGCCATCAGCCCAGCTCACCTGCACCTGCTCTGCAGAACAACTCAAAAAGGATAAATCTTGGGTTTTCTTTAATGTTTGATGCATAACATACATGGAGGTGATAAAGTTGCCCCTGACTTAAATATAAAGTTGTCATCCCTGCAGCCAAATGGTCTCACCTTGCAAGAAAACTGCAACAGGACAAAAAGGATCAGAGAATCATTCAATCCCAGAATGGTTGGGGTTGGAATGAGCTTCAATCCCACCCAGTGCCCCCCCTGTCATGGCAGGGACACCTCCCACTGTCCCAGGCTGCTCCAAGCCCCATCCAACCTGTCCTGGGACACTGCCAGGGATGGGGAACCCATGAATTACCTGTGCCAGGGCCTGCCTTCCCTCCCAGGGAGGAATTCCTTCCCGATTTCCCACCTGTCCCGGCTCTCTGGCTCTGTGAAGCCATCCCCTGTGCTGGCACTGCACGCTGAGAATGATCCCCACTCGTGTCCTGCTGTGCTTGGCAGCTGTGACTCCTCTCTGGAATTTGCAGCTCCTTTTCCTGCCCTGCTCTTTGAGGTTTCTCTGTGCCACTGATGGGCATCTCGAGCACTTTAAATTCCTTTAAAATTGTGTTATTTGGGTATTGTTAACAACCAGAGGTGGGATCTCCCTGGCCACTGAAACACTGAGGATCCTCTGCTTTTAAAGGAAGGGAACTGAGGTTTCTCAGCCCTTGTGGCTGCAGGTTGGATGTGCTGGGCTCAGAAAGGAGAGATCAAAGCAGGTGGGAACAGGTGGTGGCAGCTTTTGATGACCACACAGGGAATACAACACCATTAACAAGACTGATGCAACCCTTCCTCTCATTTTTTATCCAAGTTGTCTCTTCCAGGATCCCATTGTCTGCAGGGCAGGGGAAGGGGCTCTGTGATCTCACATGAAAGAAGGAGGCAGGAGCTGCAAAGAGCTCTGAAAAAAGGAAATAAATCGATTGCTTTGGTCCCTTTATTCTGAACTTTTCCAGGCAGGGCGTATTTACTGCTGGATCTCATCCTGGTACTGGTACTCACTTGGAATGCACTGAGTGGAATCAGCTCGTTAGAAATCCAAGCAAGGCATTCATGTGGTTTTTTCTTCTCTTTGGGGAATCCTCTCCTGTGTAAATAAGACACATAATAACCCTCCTCTGCATTTTACACATGTGCACAGCTTTTCAGCCATAAATGTCACAGTGCTGCTGCAATTATCCCCATTTTCCAGGAGGAAAAGAGGGAGCACAGAAGGGTCTGATCCACAAGCGTTGGCTGTGACAGCTAAATTTGGAGGTTTGTGTACAGGGCAATTTTCAGCCCTCCCACCCTCTGCTCTGGAGCGGGGAGGGACCAGGGAGCAGCATCCAAACCCCAATTCCTGCAGTCCTGGGATCTAAGGGGGGCAGAGGGACGGGGGGAGGCCCCTTCTCATGGACAACAAGCGACAGGATGAGAGGAAAAGGACTCAGGTTGGGCCAGGGCAGGTTTAGATTGGATATCAGGGGGAAAAAAACTTCCCAGGAAGGCTTGGAAAGCACTGGAAAGGTCCCTCAAGGACCTCTCTGTTTTCAGCTGACAGTGCCTGGGATTGAGCTCCATTTAATTTCTGAATTTCCACAAAGACCCTGTAAGTGATTGTGATTTTGCAGTGGAAAAACAGGGTCTCGCCGTATCTAACCCCCAGAGTCTTTTAATCTCTAAATCAATAAAATCCATTAAACAAATTGCTCTCCCCCCACCTCTCTCCACGCATCCCATCCAAAGGGAGAGGGTTTGCCATTATTTATTTAATTTGGAGCACGTTCCAGAGCTCTGCTGATGGATGGAGCACTTCTGCTGGTGCAGCTCAGCTGTCGGAGGGCTGCAGCAAAAAATCCCAGCTTCAAACTTTGAATGGAAACAAATGGCCTGTAAATGCAGCGCTGGAGGAGGGGGAAGAAAAAAAAAAAAAACAACGCTCCACAAAAAGCCTGGAATGTTTGTAGGGTTTAGGCTTCATGCTCTGTATGTGCAAATCAGAAGGAATGATTAAAAGCAGCTCCTCTCTTTGGAAAGGTTAAGTGTCTCATCTCACACAAAGGAACTCTGTGTACCAGCACTCTCAAATCCTGGAGTGAGATCAAGTGCTGGAGTCTTGATAGCAGAATATTTAGTGATAAAGAATGAATATCAGGGAGGATTGAAAACATGGAGAGCAGGCAGATGTGCTGCAGCACTTGGGGCTGTATTGACAACACCGAGTTGGAAATTCACCCAGTGGAGAACTGAAAAAAAAAAAAAAAAGAGAGAAATAGTTGGGGATGGATGTGTTTGGGTGAGGGGGGATCTTTACCAGGCTGGGGGGATAAAGAGATGAAAACATTTCCCATCTCCCCTCACCAGGAATTCCTGCTTTGTCTGGGTACAGATGAACCAGCAGACAAAATCTCTTGGAAAACTACTGTTAATGCAACAGGGGCTCATTAAATCTGATTTTCTCAGGTTTTGCAGGGCAGCAGGAGCCCCCCCATTGTCAGGGTGAGGGGGGAGCTCAGGGCTGGTTTGTCAGGCCCAGCCCTGGCAGCCGGGGGTGCAGAGGGGCTCTGCCCCATCCTGCAGGGCTGGCTGATTGCAAACCGAGTATTTGGTGTTTAAAAGGGATGTGGGTCTGGGACACTGAGTCAGGAAAGAGCAGAAGGACACCGTGCCCAGGTCAGGGGGAAAGCTGTGAGAGATTTCCCTCTGTGGATCAGCCCATTGCCCTCTCAGCAAAAACTCCCTGGGACAGATTTCCTTCCTAGGAATGAGGGAAGGATGGGAGAGTTCCCTGCTCTGAGGCTCTAAATATGGCATTGAGCAGGCTGGGGAGGAGAGGGAAGGGGCTGGCAAGAGGCCATCATTAATTTTCTGACATTTGGAGAACTGTGACATCGGGTCTGGTCTGTCTGTGGTGAAACACCCCGCAGCCCTAAGGCAACAGGAGTATTTCACCAGGCTCTGATAGCCAGACAAACATCAACTCACTCTGGCTCTGGCTCGACAGAAGGACAAAAAAGTAAAAAAAAAAAATAGACAAGGGTTTAAAATTAAGGCATTGAAGCACTGTCATAACAAAGAAGCCCCGGTTTTGGTGCTGGCATTACAAAGGAAGGGTTAAAACCCCGATCTCTGCTCATTTACAGGCCAGAACTCAGTGCCTGCTGCTCTGAGCAAGGGGATGGGGAAGAAGAGGTTCTGTGCTGGCATGGGAAGGGAAAAGTGATGGCAAGGCAGCACAAACTGCTGAGGAGTGTGGAGAACATGGATACAGAACGTGGAGAACCCTCAGAGGGCTGCGGCTCTCTGGTGTTGGGCACTGGGAGGGGAATTTGTGTCTGGGGCTGCCCTTGGGGTGCCCTGCAGACAGAGCCAGCCAAGGGCACGGCCAGGGTGGCCCCAGGGCTCCCTGTGCAGACCCCTGGCACTCACAGGGACTGTGTTCAGTGTCACCTCTCCCCTCTGGGTCCGAGAGGGGACTTCTCTCCTTGTCCACACTCACGGTGAGCCCCTGCAGAGCTGATGTCCCTTGGGGAGTTTAACAGAGCAGCACCTTCAGCAGGAAGGTGGACCTGGACCTCACTGGCTCTGCCTGGGCTCCTGGGGACTGGGAAAACCAAAGAAAAGAGCAAAGCCAGGGCTTGGGACAGCCACAACAGCTGCAGCCACAGAGCAACCTCAGGGAAATCTGCCCCTCTGGGGACAGGAGAGCTGCCAGCAGAGAGACAGGGCAGGTTTTGTGAAGGATCCTTCACTCTGCCTCCTTGGATGTGAGAAAAGCACAAGGAGCCCAGGGAACCCATTCAAACAGTGTTTAGAGATAATTGCAGCAGCTAATTGCCAAATAATAATAATAAAACATCTTGAAGTTTGCTAATGGAGGGGTTGAAATACTGTAATTCTTAACAGACAGCAATTAATACAGGCTGGATTATCCAATAAATTAAGAGACTTCATCCATTCTGTTCTGGAACCACATGATGACATTTTATATGATGACAGCTCTGCTCAGAAATCAGATGTGTCTGGAATTCTTTTATTTTTATGGGGACAGACAGACATTCTCTAGTGAAAGTTAAATGAAGTTAGAGCCCTTCTGTAAACAGTTTGCAATCCCTGTATTCATTAAAGTCAAAAGAAATTGTGCTGTTAATCAAGTCTTCATTTTAAAAGGATCAGAACTGGACCTGGCCTATCGGCCCCCCTCTCCCCCTACTTCCCCAGTAATCACAGATCAACCTTGTGCAAATTAAAGCCTCAATCTGGCTTTCTGTTTAATTGAGTTCTGCCCAGCTCTGGCCTTTCAGCCACAGTGCCATTTGCTAGGTGTGACCAGGAGATCTGGGGCTGGATTTTGTGCTGCTCTCCTTTGGTCCATGATGCAAGGTGCGAGTCCTCTCTCCTCACAAAGTCCTCTCTGCGTTAGATATCAATTTTCTTGCACCACCTGAAGCTGATGAGAACATTCCACACTCTGCAATAATTTTATTCCAGACAGCACACCAGGAATATCTCAGGGCTGGGTTACAAGGCTGTTGTTTCAGGAAGTGGAGATGAAGCCAACCCCACCAAAGCAGGCTGGGTTCCCTGAAAGCAGGCCCAGCCTCCTGAAATTTCCACCTCAGGGTCCTCAGGGTGGCACAGCTGAGGGGGTGTCACAGCACTAAAAACACCTGAGCAAGGCTCTCCAAAGGCAGAGCGTGAAACTGCCTCTGTTCACAGAGCAAACCCAGGGACAGCAGCAGAGTCTGGGGCACTCAGAGCCCCTGGGTGAGGGACAGCAGAGTCTGGGGCACTCAGGGCCCCTGGGTGAGGGACAGCAGAGCTTTGGGGCAGTCAGGGCCCCTGGGTGAGGGACAGCAGAGCTGGACAGAGCTCTGGGGGCAGTCAGGGCCCCTGGATGAGGGACAGCAGAGTCTNGGACAGAGCTCTGGGGGCAGTCAGGGCCCCTGGATGAGGGACAGCAGAGCTGGTCCTGCTCCCTGCCTGCAGCTCTCCCTCCCCCAGATCCTCCCCTCCCTGCAGAAGCAGCTGCCAAAACCCCGAGGAAGGCACGGATGAGCCCGGAGCTGTCTGTGCTCCCCAAGGAGCAGTTTCAGTGATGCCAAAGTGTGGCTGGATTTGGCTCTGGCTGGGGGTGGGAGCTGGGCCCTGGTGCTGAGGGTGTCCCTGGTGTCACCTCAGCCCTGCTCTGCTGCCTCTGAGCCAGGAAAGGGCACATCCCTGGCTCTGGAAAGCAGAATTCCTGACTGCTGCTGCTTGGGCCTTGCTGGCTGCGATTCCATTTATTCCTTGCAAGTGTTCCTATTTTCATACGAGGCCAGCATGAAGAGGGGAGGCAGCAGCTCCTCAGGCTCCTAAAATGCCTCCAGCACCTCTTCATCTGCATCAGGAATGTCCCTTTTGAGCAGCTGCTGACCCCAAACTCAGCGACCTCAGTCTGATCTCGGCGGTCCTGGGGGCTCATTGTGGAGCAGGGCAGCGTGGGGAGGGATTTTCAGAGATGGGCTCTCGCTCTCTGAAAGGCTGGAGCAGCCTCAGCTGCTGCCACTGGCTGAAATGAAAGGTTAAATTTAGCCAAAAAAGGGAAATGGTGTCTTCCATCAGCGAGCATTCGATTGCAGTGACATAACAATGCCACAAGAGCAATTTCATTCTTGGCATATTTAGAGGTGGCATTAGGGAGTGTACCAAGGTAGCAATTTTCTAGATAATCAACTTAATGTCTTCATTCCAAGTGCATTTATACATGTAAGTTAATTAGGGGAGTTAATTTTCACAAATGGCAGAAAATCTGCATTTTTTCCAGTAAGCTTTTGCATTAAGGCAGCTCCTGACTGGGGGGGGAAAGCTGAGGCTCCTGCCACAGTCACAGCCTGGAGCAGGGGCAGATCCAGCCCCAGCCTGGGCTTTGGGGGTCCTGCTGCCCCATCCCAGCTCCTCTCGGGCAGAGGGGAATCTTTCCCTGCAGCAGATACCAGAAGGGCAGAGAGCTCTGATCCAGCCCTGCAGGGGAAACTGTGCTGGGGAAAAGGAGAAAATGGAAATAGGAGTGAAGTGACAGAATCCTGGAACAGCTTGGGTTGGGAGGAACCTTAAAAATCACCTCATCCTCCCCCTGCCATGGCAGGGACAGCTTCCACTGCCCCAGGGGTCTCCAAGCCCTGTCCAGCCTGGCCTGGGACACTGCCAGGGATCCAGGGCCTGCCCACCCTCGCAGGGAGAATTCCTTCCCAATGTCCCATTTAAATCTTCCCCAGCCCAGCACCACAATGCTGGGCTGGAGGGAAAAATACAAGAAAGGACCACGATGAACGACTTTGCAATTATCTCCAACCCTTTATGGCAAAATTCTGTAATAGAGATAAAAGCAGACAGTGATATCTGGCCTCAGTGAAGCAAAAGGGAATTTTACCACATGCTTTAAAAGGCCTGGAATTTCAAATGGAGTCTGTAAAAGTTAAATTGCTCTGAATAGCAACGCCGTCTGTCCAAATTTAGCAGGGCTATCTGAGCCCACAGCAAGTGCACATGGATTCAAATGATGGCTCCCTCCCACCTTGGAAAGTGTTAATGCCTCAGGATGAAAAAGAAAGGATTTTTGGTGATTGCCTTCACTCACAGCCCTCTGAGGAGCTCTCAGCATCCCTCCCATCCTCCTTCCTGCTGCACTTGTGCAGATTTCCCTGCACGTTTCCCCTTCAGCCCCATTTTCATCCTCATTTCACATGACGGGGGACAATGGCTCTGAGCTGGAGGAGGGTACATTTAGATGGGATATTGGTGGGATATTGATGGGATATTGGTGGGGTATTGGGAAGAAATCCCTCCCTGTGAGGCTGAGGAGAACAGAACCCCCAGAGCAGCTGTGGCTGCCCCTGGATCCCTGGCAGTGCCCCAGGCCAGGTTGGACACTGGGGCTGGGAGTGCCCTGGGATAGTGGGAGGGGTCCCTGCCATGGCAGGGGTGGCACTGGGTGGGATTTAAGGTCCTTTCCAGCCCAAACCAGGCTGAGCTCCACCCAGAGAGGCTGCAAGCCCGAGCAGGAGGGAGCAGTTTGCCCGGTGCAGCAGGTGAAGGATGCAGATGTGCAGCCCCAGGGGCAGCAGGAGGGGACACAGCCCAGCTGTGATTGTCCCTGGGCTGGGGTGGCAGCAGGACCTGCAGGTCCCACAGCAGCACAGCCACGCCAGCCCCGTGCTGGGACATCCTGCTCTGCCTCTGAGAGGCCAAGTGAGAGAGCAGAGCATGGGGAACCCCTGGCTGCCACATTGGCAGCTCCTGCTGCTCTGGCTGGTGCCCAGGGAGGGCCAGTCCCTGCTCTCCTGCTGGGTGTGAGGGGTCTGACCCAGGAGCAGTGTCTGTGCTGTACCTGTTGCAAAGTGCTGGTAATGTGTTTGTGAGTTACTCCCAGCTCCCAGCCCGCTGTGACCGGGCCGGCAGCTGAGGCAGGAGCAAGGATGGTCACTGCAGGATTTGCTGGATCTTACAGGGCACAACTCCTTGTGCTTTGGGAATTTCAAAAGCTCACAGTGAGTCAGCTCCTGCCTGTGAGCAACACCATCCTGTGGATCTGGGAGGAAGAGGCTGCCAGAGCAGTGGTTCTGAAGAAGTGGTTGCATTTCAGAGGAGAGGATGGGAGCAGGCAGAGCACACAGGAGCCCCTGTTCCTCCGTGGGCACAGCTTCCCAAACCCTCCCACCCTCGGGCTTTTCCAGCGTGGTTTCCCACCAAGCAAAATGGAAATCATGGCAAGAGGGGAAATAAAAGGCAGAGAGTGAGAGCTGCTGCTTCCTCCCCGAGCTGTGAACAGGAGGGATTGAAGTACGGGCTATTCTCTATATGAAATAAACACCATTAAGGTATCCATTAACCTATGTGAGCCTTCAATTAGATCAGTAATGCTTTGAGGGAAGAACTGTTTCTGATGTATGCTTAGAGTGAATAATGAAAGATTGGCCCCCAGGTACTACAGCCCTATCAATAATAAACATTATTACTAAATAATAGGAACGAAGACTCGGAGTTAATATTTAAAATGTGCATGAGACCAAGGCATGCCCAAGCACATTTCACGCTTATTTTAATTGCCACCAGACAAATAGAATGAGGATGGCTGTTCACTCCAAAGGGTGTGATTCTGTTTTGCTGAAGCACTCAGATTTTAGCGTGCCATTGTCAAGCCTATTTGGAGTAAATTGTGGGGAGAATTGCAATGAGAGCTGTAGTTGCCTAGCAAAGGTCTAAGATTTCCATTTAAAATTAATGTGAACTGTTTCTCTGAATCTGACATATGGGCTCTGAGAACCCCTGCCAAGATGTCAAGAGCTAGACTGCTCCCCCTCCAACTCCGAAAAAACGCTGGAGGCAACTTTCTGCTGGTGTTTGGGGGTTTGGCTCCCGTGCAAAACAAAGAGCCCTGCTGTGGTGGGGTGCAGAGCCGGGCAGGGCACGGGGAGCAGCAGGGACGGAGCCTGAGCCCCTCTGGGGAGCCTGAGCCCCTGCAGTGCTGTCACCCCCCGGCTGTCACCCTGTGCCACCCCCAGGGACAGCCCTTGGCCCCTCAGGTGGGTGGGCTGCAGCCTCAGCCACCCCCAAAGCCGTGGGTTCCCCCCAAAACCAGCATTCAAAAGCTCCTGTGAGCAAAGCCCGGCCTGCCCGAGGGGTGATGCCACCAGGGAGCCCAGGTGCCACCCGTGGGGACCAGCCCAGCAGGGAGAGGGGTGGCAGAGCTGTGACCTGTGTGGCTGCTGCCAGAGGAGGTTTGGGCAGTGCCCCGTTCCCGCAGGGGTGGCAGCCACGGGGTGAGGACAATTCCATCCCCTCGGAGTCCCTTCCCAGCTGTCCCAAAGGCTCTGCAGCCTCTGGAGCCCCCAGGTTTAGCTCTGAGCACGGGCCTGGCTGCCAGGGGAGCTGCTCCTGCACCAGGCAGGCTGGGCTGGGCCCCAGCCAGACCCCAGTGCTCCCACTCCATCCCCAGCCCTCCATCCTGCCCCACCATGGGCACTGCAAAAGCTCTTCCGAATCCTGCAGCTCCTCACCTTCCACTCCACCACATCAGCTTCTGGTCTCCCCTTCCTCAGATATCTCAGCTTGCTCAGCATTTGAGAAAGATCATTTCCCTTTAAATAAATTCCCCTTCCCCTCCACTACAAAAAAAAACATCACATTTCTATTTGGTTTGCTTTCTCATTCTTTTTTATTTTTTTCCCCATTTCCCAAATTATACCCTTTTGGATAAGTGTGAAACTCTTTTCAGTGAAACTCGGGGGCAATAAGAGAGAAATCTGCCAAGGGTTACCCAGACTCCCAAATTAAAGTGGCTCAGGAGGCAGCCTGGGGAAGGGGAACCACAGAGGAGGGAGGGGAAGGAGAAAATAAGGCATCTGAGGGATGAAGAATAGGTTCTAAAATGCAAGGAAACAATAAAGATACTAAAAATGGCTCTGGAAACACAGAAACGAATGCTCAGCTTCCCACACCATCTTTAGGATGCTGAAGGAAGTTCAGAGATGAGATAAGCTTGTCTCTGGACACAGAAAGCTCCTGTAGGACACAGAACAGGCTGCTCTGGGCTGCTCTCCCCTCCCTGAGCTGCCTTTGGCCAAAGCTCCGTCCTCACCCCTGGCTGGAGGGGCCTGCACAGGCCAGCTCTGTGCAGCTGCAGCTGCAAACCAAATCCCTCAGGGCTGTCTGAGACCAGACCTTGCTTCCACTGTCCTCTCCACCAGCACAGCCTGACGTGGCCCTGGTGTTCCCAGGAGCCTCCTCAGGACTGGACAAGAGCGGCCAGCCAAGAGCAGAAACAGTAATTCCAGTTATTCCTTCTTTTGGGATGTCAACGCTGCCTTTAACAGCTGGATCCTCTGTGGAAGTGGGAGGAGACACAAAACTGAGTGGAAAAGAAGGAGGAATCAGAAGAAAAAGTCCAATAATGCTTTTCCTGTGAAGTTACACCTCCAAAGCAGCACCCAGGTCCTGCAAGGGACAGGCCCAGGTCCTGAGGAAGGGAACTGAACAGGAGCAGAGGATGGGTTGGGCTGGCAGGGACTTCAAAACCCATCCCATCCCATCCCATCCCATCCCATCCCATCCCATCCCATCCCATCCCATCCCATCCCATCCCATCCCATCCCCTCTGTCCCAGGTTGCTCCCAGCCTCATCCAGCCCTGCCCTGGGCACTCCCGGAGCAGCCTGGGCACCAGGAGAGCTCCTCTTGCTGGGAGGCAGGACAAGCCTGACCCAGTTTCTCTGCCTCCCCTGGCCCCTGGGGAGGGGAAGGCTCTGAGCCAGCAGCTCTCAGGCAGGGCCACCCAGGGCCCCTCTGCCCTGGCCCCTCTCCCGGCCCAGGGCCAGGCTGGTGGCAGCCCCGCTGCCAGCCCGGGCTGCCTGGGGTGCTCCACGTGTGTGCCATCCCCTGGGAGCCCTGGGGACATTCCCTGGCTCCGGGACAGCCACGTGCAGCACCGAGCCCAGGACAGGCTCTGGTGACAGCACTTCCCATGGAGACACACCAGGGCAACGCTTTCTGCTGGTGGAAACAGTCTGGAAGAAGAAACAAAACATGCAGACACGCACAAAGACGTTGGCTTTTTTTGTTTAATCTGACTTGGACTCTGCTGAATTGGTTCATTGTTTGTGGGGGAATCTGAGCAGAATTAATGACTGGCGCAGGCAGGAAGAGGCACTGTTTGCAAATGCAGTGGCCAGACATTCTCCAAGATCTGTAATCTAATTTAGCTTGGAGAGTTAATGATTTTAATGATTTGTTGTGATCTCAAAACAACTGTTAGGAGATAAATCTACATCATTAAACCTATTATGATGTTTTGCTTCATTTAGCAAATGGTGTTTTTTGTTCTGAAGACGCCCACATCTTAAACAAGCAGAGGGGTCAGCTGCTGATGGTGAGGAACAATTTATTCCCAGCTCCCTTGGAGACTGAAATGAAAGGTGTCCTTGGGAAAAAAATAATTCCTCACAAACGTTATTGACTGTTTTCTAACCAGCAGGCTTTGCTGGAGCTGTGATGTGTGTCAGTGTGAGTGTCTGGGACGACCAGACAAGGTTCCTGCAAACAGCCTCTGGTGGTTCAGGATCACTCGGTGTGAATTCCAGTTCCTTCTCAAGGAATCCCAGGGGACTGCCACGCTCTGGGAGCTGAGCCCCAGGGCACAGCAAGAGAGAGATGGCAGCAGCAAGGAGCCCTCTCGGAGCTGCTCAGCTCTGGGTGGGGAATTCCACTCCTGGTTTTGGGAAGGCAGGTCCACGTCCCACAGCACAGCAGGCTGAGAGCCCTCCTCGTGTCCATGGGGACAGCAGAGCCCCTGACACATCCCACAGCTGCCCCTGCAGCTCCTCCTCCTGCCCTGCACCTCTGCTCTGCTCCACCACGGAATGGTTTGGGTGGGAAGGGGCCTTAAACCCCCAGTGCCACCCCAGCCCTGGGCAGGGACACCTCCCGCTGCCCCAGGTGCCCCAAGCTCTGTCCAGCCTGGGCACTGCCAGGGTGGGAGCCCACAGGCCCTGCAGGATGTTCCCTCCCTCCCCAGGAAGGAAAGGTTTGTGTAGGACTGGCAGGCGAAATGTGCATTTAACTCCCCGAGAGTGACCGGTCCCCATCGCCCTCCCACAGGCACAGAGCAGATCTTGCACCCCTGTGCCCTCCCATCCCTGCCCCAGAGCCTTCTCTGCTGCCTGGGGAGGGCACGGGGGGCAGGCAGGGAGGGCTCTGTGCTTTCTGCCTGTCTGTGCCAGTTATTTACACAGCAGAGCAAACAATCAGCCCCTCTCCCTGCAAGCTGGAGGAGTCTATTACAATCTGACTACATTTGCCTAAGCTAAATATTTTATACATTTCAAATACGATGCAAAGGGAAAAAATGCCAGTTCTGTAAACAGCAATGTCTGGGGTTTTTTTCTTGCTCAGCTGCATTTTATTCCCCGGGCAGGGAGGGATGTTTTGGTTTTTGTCTCTCACTCAGCAGCCAGCACCAGGAGCCTTCAGCCTGGCTGGAATGTGTGCCTGGCACTGGGACACACGGGAGCTGAGGAGGGACAGGAATGCATCTGTTTGTTGTGGAAGTGAAGCACCCACGGGGGCCTGAGCTCTGTCCTTGGAGCCTTTCTAATCCCCCACACTGCCTGGGGAGAACAGACTCGTCACTTTAATAACCCAAAGCAAATAAAACCCCAAGAGATTTCCTTTGCGTTGTGTTTGTTTGGGGGAAGCGTCTTTCCTCAGCTCTGAATATGGGGAATGTATTTTATTACCCACTGTGACATCTCCAAGTGCAGCAGTTGGACTCTGCTGGAGTAGAAAGTCGTGTCCTGCCCTTGTGCTTTGCCTTCAGCCCCAGAAATTCCTGTTTCTCATCCAAGGGAGGAGGCTCTGGAGCCGTGCACACCCCCTGTGCTCCAAACACACAGAAAAGGCTCTGGAGTCCTGGACATTGTCCCCACCTGGGTGGCAGCTGCTGTGTGACCCTGGCCTGCAGCCCCAGACAACTTTGCATTCCCAGTTTTATGAGGAAAACCTCAAAGTGCATAAAACCCCCAAATCTGGACACTTGTGTTCCATCCTGGAGAGAGAGTAAACAAAGAACCCTGCCAAAGAAACAGAGCTGTTCAAAACCGGGTGGGAGCAAATACTCCTGTGAAATTGTGGAATTAGGAGATTCTTTCTAGTCTTAAAAGTTCAAGGTGACTTTGGTGCATCCAAGCCTTTCCTCAGCACCCAGACACTAAACTCCAGATAGAGATTTGGGTGCAGAAAACATCAGGTGCCACACTCAGAGTCAGTGCCTGTAGATGAGACAAATCCAGCTGAAAATGGGACGGTTTCACGGTGGTTGTGCTTGCCACAAGGACCCCAGAGAACATGGGGTGCTGTGTTTCGGGGGGACACTCCCATGATTTCCCATTTTTCTGGCTGAAATGGGATCCCCTGTTCACCATCTTGGCCACCACTCCCCTGCCAACTGTTGCAGCCATGCCTGGCTGTGCTGTGATATTTGGGAAGTGCCCTCCAGGTAGAACAAATGTTGGTTTATTTGCTGGGTGGAAATTCGTTAAATAAATCATAGATTCATGGTGGCACAGGAAATTAGCAATAAGCTGTGCCTGGAAGGTTGGACATATTGTACTTCAAAATAAGCAGGAGGCCACTTTGCAATTCAAAGGAGATATATTGGGAAATGGGAAGGCACATCTGTTAATCATTTTTCCCAATACCCAAAAGGTCCCAGCAGAGCCCTGCTCCAGCACCGAGTGCCTCTTTTAAATTAACTTCAGTGCCTCCTCTGCCAGCAGAAAGCTTGGGAGCTTTTTCTGTGGGAGCTCTGATGTCCTTGGCTGTGCTGGGAGTGGGGCTGTGCTGTCCACGCTGCAGGAGTCCCACCAGATGATGATGATGATGATTTTATCATTATTATTATTGCATTCTCCCATTATTATTGCGTTCCCCTCTCTCTCAGCAGCGCTGTGGGGTGTTATTAGTCTGGCAGGGGCTGCCATTTCACTGGGGCTGCAGCCTGGGGTGCTCTTTATTTGACAATTACTCCCGAGTTTCCCCAGCAGAGAACCCATGGAAAGGCTGTTCCTGAGAGCTCCCTCCAAGTGACATCTGATGAATTTAAATAACGGGTTTTGAGCACTGCAAACGCTCCAAACATTTTTACATTTGTTACAACCTTTACAAAGCCTTTGTTCCTCTTCCCGATCGTTTCACAGCCTTGATCTACCTGGAAATATTTCAAGCAAGCATTTGAAAAGGATGCTGGAAGCCCCAAGACCCTCTGCCTGTGCCTGGGTCAAATGTTCTTTCTCCACAAGGGACACGAGGCAGGGGCTGTTCCCTCAGCAGCGTTTGGGTCATTTTCTCTTTCACTGGATCTGCGTTTTCTCACCTCCAATGGGTGAAATCAGGAGAGCTTCACCTTCCCACATTTCCACAGAACCATGGAATGGGTTGGGTTGGAAGGGGCCTTAAAAATCTTTCAGCCCCCAGTCTCTGCCCTGGGCAGGGACGCTCCCCCTGGGCCATTTTATGGAGAGGGAGAGACTTGAACAACTGAAACGTAAAAACGCAGAGTAAATGTAAAAACCACGGCAGAGCTGGGCCTGGGATCCTCCCTCCCCATCCCCATTCATCTCACACACGGGTTTGTCACCCCTCCCACAGTCACAGGGCTCCTTCTCACATGACAGCCAGCAGCTATCATTATTTTTTTCACCCTTAGACTACCCAGAGAAGGAAAAAATCAGTGAAAGAAAGGCCAGCACAAGTTCAGCTGAAGCAGAAGTGATGCTCGTCGCTGCAGGGCAGTTTGAACTGAACTCCAGTGTAGTTTAGATAAACAAGGATTAATTATCTTCCTGTTAGTCTGGGAGGCAACTGATAGCACATATAATTAAATTATTTTGCAGCTTCTATTTTCTGAATGCTTAACCAAGAAGCAGCATAAAGGTAGTGGGTTTTTTTAATATCTTGCAGAATAGTTTCATGATCAGAATATTTTGTTTTACTGTATTAGCTTGTGTAAACTGTGGCACTGCATGTTTCCTTTTGCTTTTATTTGCCCATTGGGTCGTTTACTTATTGGAATTGAAGTCAGAAGTGGTTTGCTCTCCCAAACAGCTCTGAATTTCTAATAAATATGTAAATAATATATCTCTGAGCTGTTGCCCTTGGCATTTGTTCCTACATTATCCTCGGCAGTGGTTAGTCTGCTGTGAACACGCTCTTGTTTTACTTGGAAGGAATATCCGTGATGGAAACAGCACAGGAGCCAGGGGTTACAGGGCAGGACCGGCCCCCGAGGGCTGAGCAGGGGACAGAGACCCTGGGGGACAGCAGAGCCCAAACCTGAGAGCTCCCCCAGCACGGGGCTGCCCCTCTGCGGGCCCAGGGCAATCCTGGTTATTCCACCCAGCAGAAACCTCACCCTGAGAGAAGCGCTGCTGCCACAGGGGAAGGGGCATTTCAGCAAGCCCTGCATTGTCTCTGGTGGCTGCAACCCCCTCAAAACAGCCCCAGGCTCCCAGTCAGCCCCAGCAGGGTCCCCAGAAGGGACTGGGAGCACTGGTGGGTGCAGGCTGGAGCTCAGCAGAGCCGCACTGAGAGAGGGACAGGGGATGTGACAGCCAGGGACTGGGAAATCAGCAGCAGGGGCTGGGGAAGAGGCTGATTCTTCAGGGCATGGTGGAATAAATGAGATGGCCAGAGATTAAAGCTGTGCCAGGCAGAAACTGGAGCCACAGGCAAGGAGGGGAACGTGGCATGGAACACAGAGGGGCAGGGCCTCAGCCAGACCCCCCGGCCCCTTTCCTGCAGGAATTCAGCTTTCAAATCTGCTGATGGCAGAGCAGAGTGTCCAGCACGGCGTGGGGGACTCCTGGCAGCTCCTGCCTTGGAGCCCCTTTCTATTTCCATCCAGCTCTGAGGAGAGTGAGCTCTGCCCGGGCTCCTGGCGCTGAGCAAACCCTCTGCCAGGGGGGACAGCTCTGGGGACTGTCACTGCTACCAGTGTCCTGCAGCAGACAGGACCTGCCTGTCCCTGTCCCTGTCCCTGTCCCTGTCCCTGTCCCTGTCCCGGTCCCTGTTCCTGCCTGTCCC
>VYXF01011514.1:228714-242482 GCA_013397295.1 Polioptila caerulea
CTGTCCCTGTCCCTGTCCCTGTCCCTCCCTGTCCCTGTCCCTGTCCCTGTCCCTGCCCCTGTCCCTCCCTGTCCCTGTGTCCCTGTCCCTGTCCCTGTCCCTGTCCCTGTCCTGCTGCCCCCAAGGGGAGCCCAGGAGGGCTCTGGCCTTCCCGAGGTTTGGGGATCTCGGTGTCCCCAGGCAGCCCCTGCCTGTGCCTGGCCTCTCTTTACCTTTGGGCAGCTCCGAGGGGCCATAACTTTGTCCCTTCCCACCTTGCCAGGTGGAGACATCCCCCTGTGCCCCGGGGGGAGCTGAGCTCAGGATGGAGAGATCCTGAACTGCCTCCCCGGGCCGGGGCTGCCGGGGATGGGATGGAGAGGAGGCACGAGAGGAAGGGTTATTTATTCATTTATTCATTCGTGGGGAGAGCAAAAGGTCACAAAATTTTCTTGCATTTAAGCAATGAGAGGATGAATCCCGAGCTCCCCAAGTGCCCTGGATCTGCGGGTGCTGAGGGCAGGGTGCAATCCCACCCCTGTGAGCACTTCCACATCTAATGGGAGAAGAATGTCTTGTGCTCCTGGTGCTTTATCAACAAAGTGCCCTCCTGTAGCCACTTGGCCTTTGGAGATTATTTTCCCAGGGAAACTGTCATCACACAGCTGATTAATTACTCTAATAATCATTTTTTTTTTCTAATAAGACACTCTCTTCCCATTCATTAACTACATTGCAGGTAGGTGACAGTGGTAATTATTCTCTGGGAGTACTTCTGAATTATCTTTGCTAATCCAGCCCGTGCTGACATTTTTGAGAGAAAAAAACATTTTGTCTCTCTTTCATGAGCAGGGTAACATTTGAATATGCAAACAGTGCCAAAGCGTGCCCTCAGGATGTTTTCCTGAACTATGATTTATGAGCTCTGGCCATTGTATTTGCTATCAGAGACCCAGAAAGGTCATTAGACAAAGAGGTTTTCCCTGCAGGGGTCCCTTGCCATCTTTATCTTCTGATATTTTAATTTTTTTTCCCAAAGCTTCAAGCGGGACAAGTGCTGTGAGTTCCCCCATATGCCTCTGCTGTTTATTATTTATTTATTCATGAGGAGGGAAGTCCTGTGCACTGCTTTAGGCACAGAAATCCACCTTTCCAAACCTTTCAGAACAGATCTGGTCAAGCCCTGCCTGTCAGGGCTCCCAGGTGTGCAGCACACACTCAGCCCATGGGGTCTCCTGCCTTTGGGAATGGGAATTTGGGGGTTTTTTTGCCTAGAACTGGACAGTTTCCTCAGTAGGGAAAGAACCCATATTGAATCAATCTCGCCTCACCAATTAAGGAGAAATAATTAACTTTGTGTGTATGTTAGTATGACTGGAAATGTTTACCCCGCATGTGTGTGCAGGAGATCCCAGTGTGCACCCCCAGCCTGCACAGCTGGCTGAGCACCACCACATCTGCACGAGCTCCCTCTGACAGCAACCCCGGCATCCAAGGCCCAGCAGCCCCCAGGAGTGACTGTCCTTGGGTATTTACTCCAAAACCCACAGCTCAGCCCGCGAGACCCAATGGAAAACACGAGGATATCAAATTCCGAGAGCAGCTGAAAAGAACAGTGGGCGTGAGCAGGCTCATGCATCCAACCCTGCCAACCCCTTTCTTTTTCCAACTCATCTTTATTTGCAGTGGATCAGTAACCTCCAACAAAAGATCTGTCCTTCCTAATCACGCTGTGCCCTCCTCACGCCGTCCCCTCTCCACACAAACCCCATCTCGTTGGCTGAGCCCACGCGGGAGCCCCGGGGCTCTGGAAAAGTCTTTTTCAGCACGATTATATCTGAGCCCAGCCTCTGCTGCCCCTTCCCCTTCGGCTGCCACTCACATCAGCCACCCCAGCCCTCTGCAGATGCGATGTGACAGCGGCGCTGGCGTGTTGGTGAGCACGCAGCAAAAACAAGAACGGCAGGAAATGGATCCCTGGGTGTGTTTATTTGGAAAGGGGTGATGGAGGAGAGCGGTGTTTGCACAATTCCTGCTGCACCTGATTGCTTTGTCCCCTTAGTCGGGGGGCTCGGAACCGGTGACTGACATGGAGAGCGGCAAATATTTGCCGTGGCAGATGATTTCCTGCAAAAGCCAGGAATCAGTTCCCCTGTAAAGAGTCCCGGCTGCCAAACTCTGCTTTTTCATTGTTCTGAACGCCTGGGCAGGTAAAGCTTCACACAGCAAAGTCTGCTGTAAAATTTCTGTTCCTTTCTTCTCCCCGTTTTCTTTTTCTCTTGAGTTCAGGGTACTTTACCCACTTTGATTTCTCTTTTGCTGCAAACCCCAGCTCCACTGAAGCCAATGAGAACTTCCCCTGTGGGGGCAAAAAGCCATTTTTACACTAAATTTAGGCTAAAACCAAGTAACCCCTTTTGATAAAAATAAAATAAAATATGCACTGGGTACACCACAGGTTTGAATTTCAAATCTGACAGACATTGGACACCCTCTCTGTGATATATATGAGCAATAAATCAATATATATGATATGCATATATATATTAGATACATCTAAGCCCACGTAACTGTTGATTCATAAGAACTGTCCTTACATCCTGAAAACCATGATTGGGATTTATTTATGCTCCCACCTGGAGCTGGAGCAGCTCAATAATGGAGTAATTAAGTGCAATTTTATATATGCTAGATGATTTAATAAGCATATCACAGTCAGTTACAGAACAAGCAGTAAAACACTGCTGGGTGCAGAAAACATCAGCTGTAAGATAAGAGCTGCGTGTGAGGGCAGTAAAAATCCAGATGTTGCTCTGTGTTTCCATTGTTTCATCCCAAAGTCCTTTGTAACCTTGAAGGAGCTCTCCAAGGGCGCGTTTGCCTTTTTTAGAGGGAGCTGGAAGAGCCTGGGGAAGGCCAGGGCTGCTCTGGAGGAGGCAGGGCTGGAATGAGCAGGGTGACCCCTGCCCTGGGAGGAGGAGGGATGGTCCCCAGAGCCACCCAGGCTGCCCTGGGTGCCCTCCTGTGCCACGCTCTGCTGGCAGCTCCCGTCGCCTCTCCTCACCCACACAGCTCCTGCTCCCCCAGGCTGGGGGCTCCTGCCCTGCCCACACTCTGCTCTTTGCCTTCGAGACAAAAACAGGGGCAAATTCTGACTTTGGGATGGAGGAATTGTCACCTTCTGGAGGCTGACCTGGAAATTAGACAGAGCAAGAGGATGAAGTGGATATTTATTAAATAAAGGCCTCACTGGGCACACCTGGGCCACACCCAAGATGCCNAATAAACCCCCATCCCACCAGCGAGTGCTCCATCCCAGGAGTTTCCTGTTCTATTTGCAGGACAGGACAAGGGGGGATGGACTGGGCTCTGAAAGCCCCCTCTGGGCTCAGGGTCACGACGTGGTGGCCACACAGGGCTCAGGACAGCACATCTGCCAAAGGCCCTTTGGCACATCCAGGGGTCTCTCCCCACTCCCCCCCCAGGACCAGGGCAGTCCCTCGCTGCCCAGCAAAGCTCAGCAGGTGATTTGCTGAAATTTAGGGTAGGAGAGAATCACTAACCCCCCTGCTAAACGAGTTTCTCTCACTAATAAAAGGTTATTGTAAGAAGTCGGATGGAAATGTATTTGTGTTTAACAATTAAATGTAATTGGCAAGTGCTAATGGCTCTGTGATCGCAAAACTGGGGGAAAAAGCAAAGAGGAAGAAACCAGTTTGAAGGGACTTTATCTAATTTCATTTTAATTAGATCCTTTTTCTAACTGAGTTTCTAATTTTTCAATTAGCAATTAGCAGCTGCAACTCATTCTGAGCGTCACGAGGTGCCAGAGACACTAATTACACCACAGGAGTAGGAGGCTGAAAATGAGAAATAAAATTATCCATGAATGTTATTAGAAGAAAGGAATGATTACATTCTGTAATAATATACTGATGTGAGCCTAATTAGATTGAAGGATTGGGGGGAAAATAGGAGATTTAAAAATGGAGTCTATTTAGGAGCTTACAGGTCACCTTTTTGGCATTAACAATGATTAGGTGGGAGCAGAGGCAGCGTGGCAGCCAGGCCGAGTCCCTGTCCCCTCCTGTGATCCTCCAGGAGCAAACATCACCTCCTGTGATCTCCAGGAGCACAACATCACCTCCTGTCACCCCCCTGCACCTTTGTGGGGAGGGCAGGCATCACTTCCACACCTGGTTTTGAGATCCACAGCTGCAAGGAAACACAAAATTCCCTTATGTCCATGATTTAGGGGTTACAGCAAAGCTCACCCAGCACCTGAACTTCCCTCAGGACAAAGGAGAGTCCAGGAGAGAAAGTGATTTATTCCCAGCAAGAGGGGAACCTGCAGAGAGCCACTTGGGAGCCAAGATGGAGCATTGCTCTGAGTCCTGTTAGCTCCCCACTTTTCTTTATGAATCAATAATCTCTTACAGTTGATTTAATAAAGGGAGTGACCTCTCTCCAGCTCCAGTCTGCTCAACCTGCAGTCTGGAATCACTTCCAGGGACCCCAGGAATAAATGATTACATCCAAATGTGGTTCTTCATAAAATTTATGAGCCCCCATTCATCCCAGTCCCCTATTTGTCTTTATATATCTCACAGCATTTGCCACTAATTAGATTCCTCTTTATAATCTGGGCTCCCCAGTTAAGGGCTGTAATTGATAGCTTCTGAAAATGGTTCATTCCAGAATGGACCACAAGGGTTTGTCCCACTGTCCCCCCCACCATTGCTCCTTTCCCTCTCAGCATCCTCAGCCCTAAAACCCTCCTGAGCTTATGGAAGATCCAGGATTGGCTCTATGACAAGATGGGGAGAAGAGCAGTGAATTTTACCCAAATTCTTCCCCCTGGTTGCTAGGAAAGGATGAGGGGAGCAGCCCCTGCCTTGCCCTGCAGCCCCCCAGCACAGGGGGTGACTCCTGTCAGTGCACAGTGACAAGAGAAACTGGGGGTAAAAGGGGCAAAAAATCCCTTCATTCAAAATTTACCTCATGGTCCTGGTGAGCAGGAAATTCCCTTTGCAAGAGGCTCTGCTTTGCTGTGGGGTGACACCAGAGCTGGGTGATTTAGGGGCAGTGGGGGCAGCCCTGAATGAATAAATCAGATTTTCCTGGCAGGGGGAGGGAGGCAGAGAAGCAACAGAGGGAAATAAGGAAATCTGGACTAGTGAGGGGCTCAATTCTGCCCAAAAATCTGTGTGCCCAGGGACCCTCTCTGTGTGCCCAGGGACCCTCTCTGTGTGCCCAGGGACCCTCCCCAGTGCCCAGGGGCTCTGCAGCCACAGCCAGAGCTCGGATCCCATCTCTTCCACGGCTGCTTGGGCAGTGTCATGGATAAAATAAAACCAGCCTATAAATTAATCTTGCATTTAGAAGCTGGTTAATAGTTCTGGCCCATCATCTCCTGCCAGAAATCTGCTGCATCTGCAGAGCTTGAGGGAGTAAAAAGGAAATAAAAAAGAGGGATGAAGTGCTCGGGAGCACTCTGCTCCGGTTTGGAGCTGCACAGGCAATATTTCCAAGAGCACCACAATAAATTTGAAAAGCCTAACTTTCAAAAAAAGCCCGTCAATCACCTCAGGCACTTCCACTCCTCAGTCATTTAAAGCCTTCTTTTAAAAATGCAAGAAGTCCACACGTTAGCGCCACAAAACAAGGCGGTTTCCTTCTCTGTCCAGATTTTATTTCTCCGCCTGGACAAGGCTGAACTCTCAGGCAGCATCCTCCTTCCCCATGGCCACCAGAGCCCCCTGCCCAGTCACCTTTGCCTTTCACTGCTGAAAAGCCTCGTGGGCCTTGGCAGTGCCAGCGAATCTCGGGATTTGTGTTTGTTCCCGGCAGCGCGGCAGGGCCCAGCGCCCGCAGAGCCGGGCCACGAGACTATTTTAAGGAAAATCATCACTTCAGATCCGATTCAAAAGGCCTCCAGATCTCCAGGAGGCTTCACTTGTCACACAGATAAAACATGTAAATAAACAGATGCTTGCCTGGTGGGCTGTTTGAGACATAAACAAACGCTTTTGGAGCACTGCTCCTTGGAAGGGGAATTCGCTGGGAATTGAGGCCGAGCGCAGCAGAGTCCCCACGTCCCTCACTCCCTGCCCATTTTCCACCCTTCCAGCCCTGCACCTGGACCTGTTTTTCTCCCTCCCAACCTTTTGAAGAACCACACAATCCCGACAAATATTCCCCCCGTCTCATCTGACACCAAACAGGCAGGGGAAGCCTGGCCCGTGCCCAGAAATCCCCGTGCAAATCTCCAATTCCCCAGCTCTTGACAGCAATAAGGCCCAGACTGATGGCCCTGTCTGTGCCTAAATCATTTAGCAACCAAGGTGTTCTGTCTCCTTCTCTTTAGGAAAAAAAAAAATCCTATTCCAATAATCTCATTATCCCAACGTGAATAACAGGAAAAATACACCAAGAGTGATGTTCCTGCAGCTCTGGGCCTGCCTGGGATGGCTCTGCTGAGGCTTTTGTTCCACCCAGCCTTCCCTGGGCTCCCTCCTCTCACCGAGCACTTTTATGTACTATTTTTAACTAACTTCAATAGGAAAAGAATGTGTCATGGAGTGTTAAACTTTATGGAAATTCTCCTGGAGAATAACATCATTTCACGGTGCATTACTCCACAATGACCTGGTACTTGAACAATTAATTTTTAAGGTACAGCCTTTCTCTTCCTATGCTGTGTTTAGTTTTTCCTAAACCATCAACAAGGCCAGGATTCCTTTTCTCCCTCTTTATGATCTGAGGAGACAGTTAAAACCTCCCAGCATGTGCTGCACTTCCACAATTCATCATGCAGAATATTCTGTTTGAAAACAGAGTGAGGAAGGGGAACCAAACTGCTCCAGGATTTACCTTAATTATTTCTACCTCATGAATCTGCTGCCATTTCTCAGCCTACCTTATTTTCTGCTGAAAGTCTTCCAGCCTTTCCCAGGGTGCACCGAAGCCAATCTGTTTATCAGAAAGTGGCAATCTGCTGTGAGCATTCATTATTAGGTCTGGCAAATAGCACCCAAAATATTCCTGCTGCTCCTTGGGCATCTCCTGGGGTTTGTATTCCATCTTTCAGTGGTGTCCTCACACAGATTTCTCAGGTTTAAAATCTATTCTACCCCCCTCCAACCTGTATTTCCGTGGGGCAGGACCTGTGTAACCCAACTTTCCACCTAAGAAAATTGCCCAAAATTTTCTTTGACTTCATAATTTTTCCACGTCTGCAATTTCCATAGAACTGTGCAAAACAAGGATCAGCAAATCATCAGAGCACGTCCCTTCCAACCCATTTGATTTCATGGGGAAATTAATCAGGCTGAGAAATAACTCCCTTAATGCTGGGCATTATTCTCTTCTGCTACACAAACCTCATGGCTCAACTCTGCCATCTGCATATTAAATTTGGATGTTTTGGTCTCCATTCCCTCCAGGGCCCCCTTGCCACCCTGCCTCTGCAATGGATGAGCTCTGTGAAGCCTTTCAGACCTTCTGGTCATCACACACCCCCAGCCTGGAGGGCAGGAGGCTCCCAGGGCCAGACCCTGCACGGATAAATCTGATTTTTCTGCCATTCCCCCCAGAGCAAATCCAAAAAGCAGCTCCAGATTTGCCCCGTGCCAGCTGGAGCAGGGACAGGAACCACCCAGGTCCAGGGCTTGTGCAGAGCCAGGGCTGTCCCCTGGCCCTCAGAGAGGAAGGAGGTTTTCTCCAGAGCTGGTGCTTTCCAGGCATGGAAAGGAAGCCAGCAGGGGCTGGGAGCATCCCAGAGCATCACTGTCACCGCAGACACTCCGCTGTCCGAGGCAGTGGCAGCCTCGTGGAGGGAACTGGAGGATCTGACAGAGCTGCTGAGCTCCCTCCTGCCCCAGCAGGGCTGCAGGGGGACGTGGGAGGTGGCAGCAGCCCCGAGCTCTGGAATTTCAGGAGATGGAGTGAAGCTTTGGCTCTGAACTCACACTCACACACGAGGCTGGAGCTGGAGCTGCCCTGGATGCTCCAAACCATCCCTGCCCTGCCAAAATTGTGTCCAGGGCTTAAGCAGACAAAGCAGAGGTGGGAAATCTTCCCGTCATGGGAAAAGGGAGACAAGAGTCAGGAGGAAAAGTCTCTTAAAACAACTTGGCCTGTGAGATGAAGATGTTGTCTGTCACCCAGGGAACGTGTTAGGCTGGGTAATTATTCCCAGGCTATTCTCTGGCTCCACCAGCCAAAACATTCACATCAAACTGGAGCACACAGAGCCTGTCAGTCACAAGCAATTTTTCAGTCTCAGTGACTTTTGATGAAAAATGCAATTTACAAAAAGGAATCAACATTTCCCTTGCAAGACATCAATAAATGACACTCTCGGAGATGCTCCAGTACCTTACAAGCACTGTAGCTCAGATCCCTTAAGCATTTTCCTTATCTGCTGGGATTTGGGCTGGAGCACAATTTCCCTCTCTCCCCAGAGCCGTGTACGAGGGATCTGTTCCTGTCCAAGGGATCTCTTGGCACGGGTCGAATTTTAGCTCCAATTACTGCAGCTCTGGAGCTGCTGAACCTGCCTCCCCTCCTGCACTGAGAAGCGGCTGCTTGGAGCTCAAAGCCAAACAAATCCCTGGCCACGGGCGCTGCTGGAGGGGCTGGCTCGGGCTGCTGTGGTGAACTGGGCACTGGGACCAGTGCAGCCCTCCCAGCGCCACCCCAGGGCCCCAGCCAGCCCCCTGCGTGTCCCTGGGTGAAGGTGATGGCAGCAGCACCCCTGGGTGCTCCTGGCTGCTGACCAGGGCACCTCCCTGCTCCTCCAAGGCAGCGGGACAGCAAAATGAGGATTAAACTGCGCTCTGGCAGCTCCTAAAGACCCTGGGCAGAGCCCTGGGCTCGGGGTCAGTGGCTGGAGGCGAAGCCAGGGCTGTAACACACCCAGAGCCCGGGTCTGAGCAAAGTGCCCCGCACTAAATCTCTTCCTTTTGTGTTTCTGCCTCCGATTGTGCCGGGAATCGTTTACCCATCGACTTTAACTGCTAATACAGCTCCGCGGAATGCAAAGGATAAATCAAAATTACTGGATCATTCAAACTCTGCCTGAGCCGTTGTTTATGTGGCATTTTTCTTCTCCTGCTTCTGCACGGCGGCAGAGACACCATCAAATTATGATATAGTGCAGACACCCACCAACATCTTGGCAGAGTGCTGCCAATAAAACCCAGCACGGTTAATTATTTTCTTAGTTATACAAAGCATAAACACTAATGAAGAGAAAAGACTCTGAGAAGGGGCAGGTACAGCCAATCAGCAGATGAGTGATGAAGAAATGAAATCACTTCTAATTAAAAGAAGAAAAAACCCTCTGAAATGCCTCTGCCTGCATCCTGATGGGCACAGTCTCCCTCAAAGACAGGAGGAGCTGAGGCATTGATCAGGAGGGGACGTGGGAAGGGACAGGTCTGGGGGCGCTGTTTGTGCAAGGCAGAATTCTATTAAGACAAAAAAAAAAAATCATTTTAAAAAAAGAAACAACCAGAATTATGGAAAAGAAAGCCTTCCATGCAAAGAACAGACATTTTCCAGCTGGGGAACAATCCTAATGCAGGCCTTCACCAGGCACGACCCAGAGCTGGACTGAAACTCCAGACTCTGCTGAGAGGGACAGAGATGTTTCCTGAGAGAAGGAAAATTCAGCAGTAACTCCTGCCCAGCCAGGAGCTGGAATCTGGCAAAAGGAAAGGGAAGGGAAGGCTCCAATGGAAGGCACAAATCAAAGCCCTGTCTGTAAATCAAGCCTCATGTTCATTAATCCCAACTTAGCACGTTAGAATAAAGCAGCAGTTGATTAATACCCCGAAGTAACACTCGGGGCTGAGTGAGAACTCCACGTTAATTGATATTGCAGAGCATTAATGAGGAGCCAGCCTCCCTGCTCCAGGGATGCTCCTGGGATCCTGCTCTCCCAGAGAAGCAGCACAGGGCAGGCAGGGATGGAGCTGAGTCCCAGGGCAGCAGGGAGGGCACACAGGGATGGCTCTGGCAGGAAAAGCAGAGGAACAGTTCCCCTCTGGAGTTACTGCACGAGTGGGGAACTGGAATGTTCCAGTCCTGGGCAAAACTGAGAGGCACAGTTCCAAAGAACTGGAGCAGGGAATTCCTTGGAGGTGGAGCTGGGGAGTCCAGAGCTGGGAGGTTTTAGCCTGGGTTGGGCAGATTTCCAGACAGAGACCCCAAAGCTGCCAAACCCTGAAAAGTGAGATTCCCTGCAGCTCTGGAGGAGGGATTGTGTCAGTTGTTACCCAGGATGATGGAGAAGGCACTCGAATTTACACAGCTGAGGCTAATAACCATAAATGTGTTTAGATGTGAAAACAGAGGCTTTCAGGAACTTACACAAAGCCTTTAACTAATCTTGATAATTTTTTACTGACGTTCACTGGAAACAGAGATTTGCCAATAATGCAGTTCAACCTCTCTAGGACACACCATTAAATTTTATAGAGTTATCCCTCTCTTGAACACACAGAGCATCATTTCCAGCCAGCACCTGGTGCTGAATAACCAGAACGTTGTGCAATTTGTATTTGGGGAGACACAGATGTAGAGGAAATTGGGATAACTGAGCAGCACTTGGGGATATTAAAATCCCCCAGTGTGGGACTGGGTGCAGGAAGAGAACTGGAGAGTGAAGGGCAGGGTGGAGCAGCCTGAGCCAAAGCCCAAAAAGACAATTTTGGGCTGAGTGTCAGCATCAGTGTGCAGCCTCTGCCCGGGACTCCTGCTATGGATTTCCAGTGCCAATATCTCTGTGCTGGCATGTCGAACAAATTAAAGTGACAAAACTCAATATGGAAATTAAGATCATTAACGCTTTAACCAAACTGTCGATGTGCTAAAAATTAGCACGTTCCTGCCAAGGAATCATCCTGACAAGGGCCTGGGGCTTCTCTCAGCTGGCACTGCAGCCACCCCTGTGCCCTGCCCACACCCAGCTGTGCCATCAACTGGCTCAGCGTGGCAAAGCCCACCTCGATTTCTCTCTGGGATGGTCCCTTTCGTTTTTAATTGCTTTGTTTCTTCAGGAAACTCTGTCCCCGGATTATGCTGAGTTTGCCACTGCCACGAGCACACCAGTGGAGTCTTGAATTTCTCCAAATCCAGGCTTTTATTCCCAGAATCTCAGAACGGTTTGAGTTGGAAGTGACCTCCAAGATCCTCCTGTTCCACGGGCAGGGATTGCCCCCAGTGAAGGGTTTTTCTTTCCCAAGTGTTTTATAATCCATGAATTCACTTCATTGCAATCCTCACATAGATTGTAGGCTGCTTTTTTTTTCTGGAAAGGGCTTTTCCACAACTTTTTTGGGGTGTCAAAGTCCATTATAATCAGCATTTTCAAGTTAATTCTTCTATTTCTGACTGTTATAATTTGAAAATCTCTGACTCAGCCGCAGCCATCAAAACCAAAGCTCCAGTAAATGTGATTGTGTGCAGGAAGCTGACAGTGATCCTAACAAAAGATGATCATTAAACATCTCCGATAACAATCCAATAAAACATTTCCTTGTGAGACGTGTACCAGCAAACCTGGAGTCACTCTCACATTCTAGAGGCGAACAGAGCCACGTGCTCCTCCATCAGCTGAGACTGCCTTGTTTGTTTGTGGGAGCTTTTACAAGTGGGGCAATAACTTATTCATTAGCACAACACCAGGGAGCATTGGCATGCCCAGCTCTCGACCTGGAGCTGTTTGTCCCCGACTCTCCTGGCTGAGCTCTAAGAGCTGGGGAAATGGGCTTTTCCTGGAGCCTGACAGGCCCTGCAGAGAGGGTGGCACAGCTCTGAGCACAGCTGCTTTATCTCTGACATTTCCTCCAGTGACACAAGGTCAGGCAAGCAATGAACGGCGGAGCAAAGCCATGAAAAATGGATATTAATGAAGTGTGGCTATGAGTAATAATGCCATAAGCAACCTCTGATAACAAACACATTCCCCTAATAACATCTTCAATTACCTTCATTAATGTCTGTCCGTGGCAAAATGTGCAGTGCAGCCCTTCAGGAGCACAGCCCCAGCAGGTTTGGAGCACACTTGGACTGCCTCCCCCAGCTTATTCCGGAAAGTGCTCGGTGATGGATGGCTCAGAGGATGATAATATGCATTTATCATCATTTTTCAGCACCATATGCCTCCGTCCTGTCGTCAGGAGCCTGGAATTGCAGTGGATTTCCTGCTCTGCTGGGGAGATGGATGGGCTGTGAGAGGCAGCAGAGCCTGCCTGGCAAACAGGAGCAGCCAGGGGCACTCAGGGGCTCAGGGGCTCCCAAACCTGGCACTCTCAGGGGAACCAGGAACTCATAGCGCTGCAGCAGGACCTGAGCAAGGCCAGGAGCAACAGCAGCCAAGCCCAAATCTCTACAGAAACACCTCTGGGGAGCATTGACAGCCTCAAGTTGCACCGCAGCCCCCGGACAGGTCCCGGACAGGTCCCACAGTCCCGGACAGGTC
This sequence comes from Polioptila caerulea, assembly GCA_013397295.1. Classification (NCBI taxonomy): domain Eukaryota; kingdom Metazoa; phylum Chordata; class Aves; order Passeriformes; family Certhiidae; genus Polioptila; species Polioptila caerulea. Next base: position 241,184 of record VYXF01011514.1, read on the forward strand.
CCGGACAGGTCCCGCAGCCCCCGGGCGGGTCCCGCAGCCCCCGGGCAGGTCCCGGACAGGGCCCGGACAGGTCCCNAGGTCCCGGGCAGGTCCCGCAGGTCCCACAGCCCCCGGGCAGGTCCCGGACAGGTCCCGCAGGTCCCGGACAGGTCCCGGGCAGATCCCGCAGTCCATGGGCAGATCCCGCAGCCCCGGGCAGGTCCCGCAGCCCATCCCAGCCCTGCTCTGCCTTCCCGAGGGAGCTCCTGAGAGGTGCCAGGCAGCAGCTCTGGGAAATGAGAGCCTTTCTTCAGAGTTTAACTCAGCGTGGCACTGACATCTCCCTCAAATTGGCTCTCGAGAAGCGGAGCCCTGTTCTGGAGAAGGAAATTTCCAAGGAGAGGAGAGGTTATCAGTCAGCAAACCCTGGTGAGGCTCTGACAAAGGAGGGATAATTAGTGCCTTCTGTGAAAGCATCTTTTGGGATGTGGCCATTATCTCTGTTCCAGGATGAAACTGAGACTGGAATTGCTGATAACACTTGGAGCTATTCACGGGGAGGGAAAGACCCTGAAGCAGCACCAATCCCTCCCTCCTCCACAGCCCCGGGCCATTTATGGCTCACTCAAGACACAGAACTCATTATTGGTGTGTTTGCCAACATTTCTGTCAGTTCTGGATTTTTGTTGACTTGAACGTCAGGGTTAGGACATTCTGAATGCAAAAACAGCCTCGTGAGGAATCCCTTCCTGGCTATTTTCAGAGATATTTTTCATTGCTGCACTTAAAAAAAAAAAATGTAACGTTTAGAAATTGAAATAGAAATTGTGCACAAATAAATTCAAGAAGGAAGGGAGGGAAACTGTGCAGGCCCTTCTCTCCACATGGACCTCACTGAAACCCTGGGTAGAGGGAAAGAAAAGCTGAAGGAGATTTCCCTGTTACCACCGAAGCCTTGCCTCGATATTTTTATAGTAATTTAAATTTAATCAAGTCATCATCCGTAAATTTGCTCTCCTCTCCTTTGAATTGGAAAACACGGAGTGTGGAGCCCTGCAGCCCCGGTGTGATCACAGCGAGGTGTTAATGAGGTGATGTCTCCATCTCCTCCTCCCTGGTGCAAACAGGGCCAGCCTGAGCAGCTCGGGAAGCTCATTTGTGTCCTGAGGGCTCCTCTGGTTTGGTGGTGGCTGCTGGTGATGGACAGGGTGGGGAGAGGGACAGGGCAGGGACAGGGAGAGGGAGAGGGACAGGGACAGGGACAGGCAGGGACAGGGACAGGACAGGGACAGGGACAGGGCAGGGACAGCTGGGGTTGAC
>VYXF01011514.1:245917-258530 GCA_013397295.1 Polioptila caerulea
ACCCAGTGTCCCCAGTGCCACAAACCCAGTGTTCCCAGTGTCACAGACCCAGTGTTCCCAGTGCCACAAGCCCAGCTTTGTAGGCTCTGGCTTACGAGGATTAGAGCTCAAACACTCAGATCCTGAGTTCTGTGTCTCCTAATCCGATAATAACACCCTGAGACTCAGAAGAGAGGGAAAATAAAGGGGAGAGGGGAATAAAAAATAAATAGATTTTTGTTGTAAGTTCACGAAAAACACGGGTGGGCTGGGACAAAAAGAGCTGCTCCAAACTCATCCCTGTGAGCAGAGCATGGGATGGAAACCTGGGGTGAGACAAGAGCGGAGGAGCTCTGGGAAGACAAGGAACCTGCTCTGCCAGATGGATGTAAATGTGCCTCTCAGTGCAGGAGAACAGTTGATTCTAAGGCATGAAATCAAATTAGTGCATCTGCAGCTGCCTATGTGTCATCCAGCTTCATATTTTACACACTAAAGACATTTTTTAACCTCATGTTAGCTACACTTCTCCCTTTTTTTTTTTAGCATTACACTCCAGGATTTGCAAAGTGGTATTGGCAGGTATTAAAATGAAAGCTGGAGCAACGGTGCAATCTGTCTCCTTTCCCATTGTAAAGTGACAGAAATCTTTTTGGGATTCATTCAGCAGCAGGTAGGAGAAGACTTGGGAAAAAATTAAATCCCAGCCTCAGCTTCATCAAGAAATGCAAAACTCCCCCAAAGCTGTAGGCCAAGAGTGGATTGTGGAATTTTGTGGGATCATGGGATGGGTTGGGCTGGAAGGGACCTTAAAGATCCTCTTGTACCAAGCCCTGCCACATAAAACTGATGGAATAAATTGATTTCTTGGTGCAGCTGAGGTTCCTTGGCTTTGCAACAGCCCAGGGCCTCTCCCTGCTGCCAGGGTCTGCTCCAGGGGTTGTGACAGCCCCAGCGAGGTCTGGGCTGAGGGACCCCAGCAGCAGAGAGCCCCTGCCACCTCTCATCCTCGCCCTCGGCCCCATCCCCACCCAGGGCAGCATCACGTGGCTGCACACACAGAAAATGCATTTTCCTCGTTAGAGCCCAATTAAAGTTATTAGCTGTCCATAGATAATGTAGCCCTGTTACACCGCAGCCATATGGATGCTAAATGATAAATAATTTAAAAAGGAATATTTTAAAATAAGAGTCTTGCTTGCAGGACTGAAAACTTTCCTACTTTTAACTTGCAAGCTAAATTTCCAAAACTGGGAACAATGCAGGCAGCAGAGATGATTCTGAATTTGTTGTCTGATTTGCATCATAAACAATCAAGAATTCCATTTCCACTCTCCATGAGCAGTGATTACACTACAGAATGGCTGCCTACAGCCCTCAGAATTGATCCAAATAAAAAGCTGCACTTGTAGAGCTTTTATAAGCAATTCCTGAGGGTTTGGTCAAATTCAGTACAGGCTAAAATTAAAGAGAGATTGATTTATGTAGAAGGAACTGGAGTTGCAAGGCTGCTGCATTGTGTGTACAAGTGGGAATGGCTCTTGCTGAACACAAATCAGATTAATTGGAACTGAAGGAGGAAGACAAGGGGTACAACTTGTTTCCTGTTTCCTTTCCAGTGCGAGCACCAGAGCAGTCTGTGAGCCAAAATAAAAATAAATGAAAGCTGCAGGCAGGGTGATTGTTCCCTGTGACAGAGCCAGCAAACCCAGGGCAGGGCTCCCACTCCAGGGATCTGATCCCCAGCCCTGATGCTCCCCTGGCATCTCCTGCACAGCCCAGAGTGAACATTTCTTGTTCCCAGGGGCAGGATTCTGTCAGAGCAAAGGGCCTGAGAGCTGCTCCTGCCCTGCAATGATTTGTCCTTAAAAACCAGAGCTCATCCCTGCCTGGTGAGTCAGGGAAAAGCAGCAGAGATTTTGCTTCCTGCCAAGGAGGAGTAACCTGGAACTCTGGCATTTTTCTGTCCCTTCCTCAGGTGGGGAGTGGGCTCAGCTTTCCCAAGAGCAGCAGCGCAAACGTGGGGAGCCACAAGGGGCCAGGGAGGGGCCAGGGAGGGGCCAGGCTGCCCTGGGGTGACCCCACAGCACCCACAGGACAGCACATGAGAGCTCTGGGGGAGCCCCTGCCCTCTGCCAACCTGCAAAGGCCTTGAAGAGAGAAAATCAAACCCCAGGGTGAAGTCAGGAGCTGCAGGTGGTGGGTGTGAGTTCTGCATCCCAACCCAAGGCTCAGCTTGTTTTTATCACAGGGGGGATCCCAGGTGGGCACTGAGAGCCCTCCATGGAAGCTCTGCTGGGATTCCCAACTGGAATCATTTCCCCATCGTGTTCCCTCAGAGAATTGCTGTGAATGGACTGGGGGGGTTGCTGGAGCACCAGTAAAGAGAACCCAGGAGGAAATGTCTGCATGAGGACGTGATCCAAAAGCAGCTCTGTTTGTGTGGATCCCTCTCTGACTCAGCAATGCCACGGATGAGCAAAACCTGTGGCCAAACCCTCTCCAGCCCTCAGCACTCCCTCAGCACTGGGTTTCTCCCCCAGCCCAGCCCAGCCCCTCCTGCCCCAATCCCTGGCGGGGTCTCTGTGGTGCTGCCATCAAAATCCCTGTTCTGTCTGTGGCACCTGCTGGGGCTGCACCCTCAAAGTGCCAAACAATGCAGGGAAAAGGAGGGGAAATCAAAGCCTTCTGGAAGCCTTCAGCTTGGCAAAGGCTGTGTATAATTTTGCTTAGGCTGCAAGTTGGCTTGAGAAAACAGTATCAAAGCACCATCTTTTCCAATTGCCTGAGATTTACTTTTTAAGTTTATTTTTACTGCTTGTAGAGCCCAGACTGACAGCTCTGAAAACTTTATCTTTTCCATTGAGGCAAGAATAGGAAGCAACAGCTCAGCCCCAGCAGAGGCATCTGACAGATCTGTCCCCAGTAATGGACCCGAACTGGAACTGGGAGCATCCCCAGGACTGGGAACCCCAGGCCAGTCCCACCCTGGCTCTGCTCCAGCCTCACTCCTTGTGTTTGTGAAAGACTCAGCCACAGCCACGAATTGATGACCCACTAATGAGCAATTGATGGAAATTTCACAAGCAATCTGCTCTCAGACCACGAGGCTGCACACAAATGGAAGCAGAATTTAATAAACTCTTCAGGCCCTGGGAAGACCCAGTCCCCCACAGCCCCAGCTCAGGCTGTAAAAACTCTTTAAACACAAATCCATAATGCCAGGGTGTTTGGGGCATTCCAACGCCAATATGGAATTCCCACTGCAGCTGATTTTCCAGGGCTCTGGCCTCATTCTCTGGTGGCAGTTTGTTGTATTCCTGCAGATGAGGATGGCAAGGCTGGGAAGCTCCTCACTCACTGCTCTGCGATCCCGAGGCTGCACTTGGACCCTCCCCATTTCCCAGCAGAAGTGTCTGAGCTTCCCAGTGTCCTTAATTCACAGGCTGAAGCACAACCCCACCATTCCTACAGCAATCTCCTAAAATTAAAGCATTTCCACCGGTAAGGCTGCTGGTGGAAGTGATTCCTGCAGGCACCCGAGATGTTCCCATCACGCATCACTTCCTGAGAGCTGGATGCAAATTGCAGGAGCCACATTTCCCGAAATCAGCATTAAAAAGTTGAAAATGCATTAGGTGGGAGAGCAAGCTTGGCTGTCAGGATAATATTTCTATTACAGCAGCAATCCAATTGGAAAAAAAACCTCTCATCCTCGCCCAGGATGGAAACAAGCTGAGAAATTTGCTGCTGTGATTTTGGGAACTTGTGACGCTTGCAATATTTACGTGTCACACCCAGTTTATGGTAACAGAGCAATTAAAAGTTCATCTCTGTCCGTGTGAGTGGAGTCAGGCTGGTCCCTGTGATGTGGAGGGCTCTGAGCAGAGCCCAGCCGAGCACAGGGGTGCAGCCTCAGCCCCCAAACCTGTGCCTCCCCTCTCTGCTCCAGTTTGCCCCCGCAGTCAGTCGGGTTTATCGGCTTCTTCCTGCCCCTGCCTGTGCAGGGACCAGAGGCTGAGACTCGCAGCTGGCTCCGGGCGGGGATGGAGCCCCGGTGGCGGTGCCGCTGTCGCAGAGCCCCCTCTAGCGCGGTGCCCCGGCGGGAGCCGCTCCCGCATCCCCATCCCCATCCTGAGCCGCTCCTGCCCCACATCCCCATCCTGAGCCTCTCCTACATCCCCATCCCGAGCTGCTCCCTCATCTCCATTCCATTCCCGAGCTGCTCCCGCATCCCCATCCCCATCCTGAGCCGCTCCTGCCCCACATCCCCATCCTGAGCCTCTCCTACATCCCCATCCCGAGCTGCTCCCTCATCTCCATTCCATTCCCGAGCTGCTCCCGCATCCCCATCCCCATCCCGAGCCAGAGACCTCCTGGCACACGCGTGGTTATTTATGGGCACTGTCAGGGAAGGGGGAAATTTAAGAGGAGTTCACAGTCAGGGCTGCCAGAGCTCCGCTGCCTGAGAAATCCGATAAAGATCTTCCCTGTCTTTATAGGGCTCCAGCTCATTTGGGGAGGCTGCGGAGAGAACTGCAAAGATTCCATCTAATCTCGGTAAACAAGTTTACATCCTTAATTTTCCTGTGCGGGTCTGTCAGTCTAGACGCTGAGCTCTGCAGTGCAAAAGGCAGGCTAATCAAACAGGTTTAAAAATGCAAATAAAATGCTGCAATTAATAATACTGGTGCATAGATTGATCTGGAAGTTATCAAGTGAAAGGGATGACTTGAGGATCTGGAAGTGTTTCTGTTATCAGATTACATTTTCATGTTGTTATAAAGCTGTGAGGGGGGGCTTAGAGTCAGTGTATTCAGCTCTTAAAACCCACTGCCCCTCTGCAAGAGATTAAACCCAGGGTTTAAGGGTTTATTGGGGAGACAATCACGTGCAACTCACATTTATCAAGTGTCTGCCGGTACTGCCAATGAAGAATGAAATGCAAATAAATTATAAATAAATAAATAAAATACTGGGGGAAATCCTTTCCAGAGCAGAGCACCAGTGCTCCCAGGAGGGCTGTGCCCAAAACCTCTTTCCCCAACGCCCTTTCCCTGGTCAGGCTGAGCAGGGCCCTCTCCTGCTCCCTCCCCGAGCAGCTCCCAGCGCTGCCTCCCCAATTTCTCCGGCCAGTCAGAGACCTGAGCCCCTCCTCACCGGGGTGGGGCTGCTCCCCGTGTCCCGTGGCTGTACCCCCATCCGAACGCCCTTCCCAAAGGAGGCAGAGGCCAGCAGGGAATGGCTCGGTGCCCCCAGCCCTGGACTTTGTGGAGCAGCCACAAAAACCCACCGCAGGCTCCTGCTCCTCCCCGCAGGACTCTGAGCTCCACGGCAGGGCTGGAGCAGCTGCAGCAGTGCGAGATGCCTTAAGAGGGCTGTCTAACCAAAAACTCCACCGTGCCTTCGAGGAGAGCGGATGAAAAATGTTCCCTCTCCCAGAAAACCTCTCCTTGCTCAGGGGCTCTCCAGCCGAGGAGAGGCGGCCCCAGGGGTGCTCCCTGTCACTGTCCCCAGCAGCAGCACACGACCTGGGCTTGTCCCTGTGATTTGTGGGGCTCACAGGGGATCCCAGCCCCGAGCTGCTGCCCGGGGAGGAGCAGGTTATCACTGCTGTGCTGCTGGAAGGGAACATTTCCTGCTCCTCTCGGCCTCACACCGCAGCCTTTTGCTTTTTTCGTGTTCCCATTACGTCCGTGAATAACCATGAATTCCTTCCAGGCACCTGAGACCCCCTCCGGAGGTCATTGGGACAAACGACTTGTGCAGCTCTGTCATCTCTTCATTTTTCTCCCTGTTTCTACAGCACTTTATTCACTTGCTCCGTGTTTTCCACACCCGGAACCCCTCAGGCTGAGAGCTTTGCTTTAACAGCCCCCAGGGCCCTGACCTGAGCCCTGGGATGTCACTGCAATCACAGCCCCGCGGGGATAAATCATGGAATCATTCGGGTTGGGAAAGAACTGCGAGATCATCGAGGCCAACCTTCGACCCTGCTGCCCCTGCCATGGAGTCTCACACCTCCCTCGTGTTCTGGGCACTTCCAGGGCTGGGGAGAGCCCCGGGGAGCCTCTTCCAGCCCTGAAACCTTCCTTCAGGGCAGTGATTGTGGACCTCGAGAGGGCAGCAGGGTGAACACTGCGATTTGTGTGACACTTCGCCAGAGGGAGCTGAGAGAAATTCCCCTTCTACCCCCTTTTGTCCCAGACACTTCCCACTCCCATCTCCCAGGGAAAGTCTCTGTCCATAGACCAGAAGTCAAAATAGAGACAGCAAAGGGTGAGGGAGCACGAAGGAGGACACGCTGCCAGGATGGTTAAATAAAGCCTTCTTCTTTCTTCTTTCCTTTTTTAACAGCTCTGTAAAGTGCAAATGTGAAGGAAACCACCCACAGCATGATGGGTTAAGGAACATTTGTCAATAAGAAAGAGAATAAAAGCAGGCACTAAAACAACAGAAATAATGACTCTGCTTTCCAGATTTTGATTCCAAAATGTCTGGTGCCTCAGGCAGTTATCTGAAAAACCCTTCTCCAGCACAGCACCTCCCTGTTTGCCTCAAATCATTGGAGTTAACAAATATTCTGTGTGTGAGGGAGAGAGCTCTGACAGACAGCCCAGAGCTACTGGAGAGCTGGGACTGCCAGGGGGATAGAGACCAGAGCACCAGAAATATTACAGCAATATATCTTCAGCCTGCAAAGAAATATTTCCGTTTTCTTCATCTTTCCCCCCCTGTCCAAAGGAGCTGCAGCCTTGAACTGCACCTTGAAGCAGGGGTTGGTGCTGGGAACCCCTTGGAAATTGGCTCTTCCATGGGAATTGTCTCCTCACACTCAGGAATCACCACCTGAGCTGCTCGTCTTTGTCTGCCGGGGCACAAAACACCCACTGTGAGAGTCACCAGGGATTTCCCACCAGGGACATCCCCCAGAGCCGTGGGAGGGCGGCCCCACGTCCCTGGTGAGAGGCACATCCCGCTGGGATCACCTTTGCTCTCCCTGGGTGCTTTCGGGCTTCCCTCGCTGCCCGAGCCCCAAACTCCCCAGGAGCTGCTCCCCAGCTGCTCCAGATGTTCTGCTGCCTTCCCACTCCCAACCCGGCACTCTGGCATGTTTGGGATTTCTCCCCTGCCCTGCCACTGCTCCCTGCTGCTGGGGGGAACAACTCCAGCCTTTCTGACATCACAGTGGGGGTCTGAGCTGCCCCAAAAAGCCCCCGCAGGCGGCCCCAAACGCTCTGCCCACGGCTCGGAGGTGTCACCTCGGAGTGGCCAGAGCCACCAGCACCCGCAGGAGCCACTCCCCTGCCTGCAGCTCAGGAATGTCCCTCTCAGCCCGCATTTGGTCCCAAAATGGCTTTTACTCCATTCAACGCTCTCATCCCTTAGCTGGGGATGTTGCATCACCTTCCAGTCCCTGCCAATAAAGTCCTGATTTGATATGGAAACTGTGCATACCATTATATTCTAATTTGATATTTAAAACAAGCTTTGGCAGACAGCTGACTCCTTTTGATGCATTTATCTGATTTCTCTCTGCCTTTTTTTCCTGAAATATTCACAGGGAGTATGTGGCATCACGTTTTTGTTACGCACACTGAATCCGTGTAACTTCCAGTTCCTTTTTTTGCTTTCTAGAATTTGGTGAATATATGAGCATATATTAAAAAAATGAAAAAAAAATCGAAAGGCAAATGCCAAGACTGCAAATTGGGTAAAATTCCACCACATGCTACGGAGAGAGAACTCCTAGAGCTCTAATCTTGGATACTCGATCTTCATCACCTTCACCCGCCTGTTCTTGCTGCTCTTCCAATTCCAACCCTTGTCTCCAACTCCCCTTCCCTTCCCTCTCCTTCCCTCCAGCTCCCTTGTCTCCTCTCCCACCTGGATTCGAGTCCTGCTGCAGCTGAGGAGCTGACGGGGAGAGCCCTGCCCTGGGGAAAGGCCTCTTCAGGAATATTGGAGCATTTTGAAAGGAAATGAGGGCAGAATTTTAATTGCAGCTAATGAGTAGGCTCATCACGACTCAGGGTGTTCCTGCTTCCCACTCTCACCACGATGAAACTGCAACGAGCTTCAGTGAAAGCACAGTGAATCCCCAATATTGAGGATTGGGCAGGAAATTGGGCTCCTGCTGCTCATTCTGGATCGATAATCCCGAGGAGGAGGGGGCAGAGATGAGGGAAGGAGAGTCCATCCCTCAGTGACACCGAGGGACAGCCAGCCCTGGCAGGAGGGAAATTCCAGCACTGCCCTGGAGCTGTTGGGCAGCAGGAAAAGGAAAAACTGAGGTCAAAAAGAGGAAGCCAAGAGAATGCAAAGAGAGAATCGACAGAAAAATGGGAGCAAGCAGGAGTGGGGAGGGTCCCTGGAGAGGGACAGGGCAGGGGAGGCTCCTCCAGCCCAGAGAAAAGCAGAATTGTCCCCTCAGGAAGAATTTCTGCCTCTCCTGATTGCTCCCCCAAGGGCAACCGACCTAATTTAATGAAGTTTTCATTTCTAATGAACTCTGGTTACGAAAGCACCAGCACCAAGGGATAATTGTGAGCAAACACATTCCCCCACTCACAGGGAACGCTCTGAGTGAGCCAGAAAACTTCGTCCTCAATGAATCAATAAAAAAAGTTACTCAGAAATAAGCAAGTCTTTCAGTGAGTTTGGGGGAATTTGTTTTCATGCAAAATGGAAATGAGCTGGTGGTGGCCACAGAGCTCTGCAGAGCTTTAACGTTCTGAAGAATGGGTTCATTTTTATATCACTCCGAGTTATTATTTGAATTGCCATCCCCGCCCCATCACTCAAAATGAATTTTCTCCAAAGAACACTGAATTTTTGTATATTTTATGAACTCAGTGTGCAGCAGAGCCCACCATGTGATCCCAAGGAAGATAAAATGTGTCATTTAAGAGAATGAAGATTACAAACGGTTTCAATTAAAGCCACACAAACCCCTGGATCCTGTTTTCCACATTTCAATATTTGTCCACCATGTGCACACAAACAGCCCTCCAAAGAGCCCTGCCCTCAGTAATTTTCCCTTTCCTTAATCCTGGTGCACCAAGCTGCTCTCCTGGGATATTAAGAGGCTCTCATAAGGACAATCCACCTTCACATTGATTCCATTTCCCAGATCTATAAAATTGGTTGCCTTAGGAAACAGGGGAGCGAAGGGGAAGGAGCAGAGCGCGTGGTTTAATTTAAATACCACTTCCAGCAAGAGGGGGAGCACAAATGGGGACAGGCAGAGGCTGCTGCTCGCTTGCTGAGGCTGTGCTGCGTGAGAGGGCGATGCACAGTGACAGGGGAAGGGGAATCATTGTTTGGATAACATCAACATCAGCACAGACACATCCCGAGCTGGCAAGGGACAGGGCCCAAACTCCAGCTCACCCTGATGGAGCAGGAAATGTCAGCCAGGCAGCGAGGGGGGAGGGAGGAGCTGGCTCCCGCTGGAGACTGGGAGACACTGGGAATAATATTTGCTCTGAGGTACTGCTGGGCAGCAAATGTGCAAACCTAATTAAGGCCTTCTCAGCTTCCCTTTGGTGGTTTGGGTTTGGTTTTTTTCTGTTCTTTTTGCTCCCTTTTTTCATCTGGACCACCACAGTTATAGATCACAGTTAATTGGGGTTTCAGGTATTTCCTGCTAATTGTTGTGCTGTAATTAATGCTGCCTGAGCAGAGGGAGGTCAGCAGAGGAGCTGGGCTGGTGCTGGGCAGGACGTGGCCAGCCAAGGCCACAGTGGCTGCAAAGCCAGCCCAGCCCTGCCCCACAGAGCCCCCCAGGCCCAGGAGAACCAGCAGGAGCTGTGCTAGTGAGGAGAGCCCAGGCCTTGCCTTTATTTCAGCACAAACCCCGTGGGAACTCAGAAAGGATTTTCTGTCCTTCGGTGGAGGACTGAAAAGAGGGAGAGTGGATTTGAACTTGGACACATCAGGGTGTGACAAAGGGAATGGCTTTGACTGAAAGAAGGGAAATTTGGGCTGGAGACTGGGCAGGAATTGCTGCCCATGAGGGTGGGCAGGCCCTGGCACAGAGCAGCTCCAGATCCCTGGCAGTGCCCAAGGCTGGGCTGGACATTGGAGCAGCCTGGGACAGGGGAAGGTGTCCCTGCCATGGCAGGGGGGATGAGATGATTTTTAAGGTCCCTCCAACCCTGACCATCCTGGGCTTTCTGTGATTCCAAGAAAAGGATTTTTGGGAATAAACTGTTCAAGCCTTCTCCTGCCTCCTCCCTTATTTTTGTGCCCGATTCCTTTCCTGCCCAGTTTGCCCTCATTTCTCAGCTGCAGAGCCACCCTCGCCTGCCCAGTACAAAGCCTGGGCACCCCAGGGCCCCCAGCCAGCCCCAGCCCCCGAGCAGGAGCTGCCCAGGAACCCCAGCACAGGAACCCTCCTGGCACCAGCTCAGCCCCAGCCACAAGTTGGGGCCAAAACTTTTCATTCCAAATACTTCAGGTTGACATTTCAAGAGGTAACATGACAATTGCTTGTGCTAAATCAATTAATGATTATCAATATAGCACTTAGTGATGTATAATTAGTATGTAAGAGATATATTTAGCTGTAGATTGTACCAATAATAAGGGCTACATGAGCAATGGCTGTATAATTACATTTCATGAATACAGGAAACCTGTGAGAAATGCTCCCAGATTTAATTGACATTTAACAAGATAACTACAGCAAGTTAATTAGAAATTATATGCTAAAAATATGAATTAACTTTTAAATAATATTTAAGCTTGCTGCACTCTAACTGTAGTAGCCGGGTTTATGCTACCAAAACACCTAAATGAAATAGTCCTTTCAAATACCATCTCTAATTCATTTCCCACAAACCAAAGCCTGTATTATCAGGTACTCATTCTGAATCCTTTTTGCTATACAGAGCCTGAGTTGATCAGCTTAGTGAAAGGCTTATTTTTATGGTCCTTTCATACCTCTTAAAAATGAGATTTCTCTTACATTTCTTTCAGCAACCCAGAGAAAAGATTCCAGTTCAGCTGTGCCTTCAGCTTTGAACCCAGAACAAAAATGCAAAGTAAGGCACTGACAAGCTTTTAGACTCCCTGCAAGGTGATACATCAGGGATTCTGACAGTGCTAATACAGCCAGAAATTTGGAGAATAAAGCAGCTCTGAGCTGGTTCTGCTGGGGCTGGGTGCAATCACAAAGGAAATGTAATAGCGGCTCCTTCGCACAGCCCCGGTATTTTTAGATCCAGGCAGGGCAGAGGGAATGGGACGGAGATGAGGCCCAAAACCCAGTGTGCTGCAGGCTCTGGGGCACTGTGGGGCCAAAGCACAGCCTTGGGTCCCTCCCGTGCCTTTTCCAGAGCTGGAGCCCGCGGATCCCTGGCACCAGAGCCCTGGGGAGGCACTGGGAGCTCCCAGCCCTGCTCCAGCTGAGTGCCAGCAGAGCTGGAGGCTCTGCAGCTCAGCCACCCATGGTTTCAGCCCTGGGATCACATCCTCACATCATTCCCAGGGGAATTCACTCCTGCCCTGCCAAACTTGGCCTCTCGGGCATCCCGAGCTGAGCTCACCTCCCCGCAGAGCTCTGGGCAGGGCTCTGGTCTCTGCCTGCCCCATGGAGAAGGGTTCAGCTCCTCACAGGAGCACATGGCCCCCACACATGACCAGGGGAAAATGGGGCCATTTCTGCTGCCCTGGTCCCAGAAAAGCCCAAGGTGTCTCCTGCAGCTCCCTCGTTGGCATTCCGGCCGCACGCCCAGCCCAGGCACACGCACAGCACTCATGATTTACTGCTCCTGCTCTCAGAAACGTCGCCTCCTCCCATAGATCACGGCAGGAAATGGGCAAAACAAGATGATAAAGCAGTGAGGGATGGGCGAGGTGACCTGAGCTGCTCCTGGGATTGCAGCACTGAGCGGTCCATGCAAAGTGAGGGCTTGGCTCGGAGCCAGGCACGGGCAGAACGTTTTGGACAAGAGATGCAACAACTCCAAACTTGGCCCAAGGCCTGATCTACACCTGATCAGAAGTTTGGAAAACGTTTACAATTAAAAGGCGAAGCCTTTTATTGTCCCAGAGCTCCTTCTCCACCCAGGGAGAGCAGAGTGCCCAGAGTTCCTCTCGCAGGGGTTGTGTTTGTCCTGTCACAGACCCTGCCCAAAGGGAGGGGAGAAATAGGAAGGGAAACAGAGGAGAAGGGGGGATTTCTGAGAGACAGGATGTGGGCAGAGCTCCCTTTGCACTGGTGTCCCACAGCCACTGCTTTCCACATCCCAGGTGGATGTTTCAAGGGATTCTGCTGAAGGAGTTTTTCCTGCCATGAGTGCCAGCCGTTTGAAAAAGATAAATTATAAAAAATAAAGTGTTGGGAGCAGCTTTTCCCGCAGCTGATTCCAAACCCCAGCAGTTCACGTGGCCCTGGTGCCCCTGACCCCCACTTGCCCATTCCTGCAGCTGTGTCTGCAGCCAGGCTTTGGGAATCCCACTGCAGGGAAGGGCAGGGGAGGCAGAGATGGGAGGGTGAACACCCAACAGCTGGGAGGGATTGTGGGAATCCAGAGCTTGTCCTTGACTGCTCTGGGGGCTCAGGGCTCAGGGCTCTTCTGTGCAGAAGGCCCAGAGGGCTCAGAGGTCCTGGCAACAAGCCTAAGAC
>VYXF01011514.1:258710-290923 GCA_013397295.1 Polioptila caerulea
GAACACCTCGGCAGGACAGAGAGAACAATGTTCTAGATAAGCTATAATAAACAATAGTAAAAGATATCTGAAGACCGAAGATTTGCACGTCTTTCTTCTCCTGGGCAAGGAAAAGGACTTTTAACACCTTGGGGACTTTCCCAGAAAAAGCAGGAAATACCCGCAGGGATCTGCTCACTGCTCCTCCCCAAACTCTCCCTCAGCACCAGTGATGGATTCCTTCAGGACAATGGGGTTTTCTCCTAAGAGCCATGAGGAAGCTTTGGATGTTTTGCTGAGCTTCTCTGTAAAACATATCTTGAAGAAGATAAAGTAGGTGTTTATATGAGTTCCTCTTCTGTAGAAAAAAATATTTAAAGAAGATAAAGTACATGATTATATGGGTTCCCCTTTTCACTTTTACTTGGTCAGTAGATTAGTCAAGATTGATTTTTCTGCATGAGAGGGAGAGGCCTAAGGTTAAAAGATAAAAGGGTAGATTCCCTTTAAAATGTAATTTAGATTTTTCTGGTATTAGCTCCAGTATCATCACAAAATCACTTCAATTTTCCAGGAGCACCTGAGCCCCACTGTACAGCTGCAGGGAAGCAGGAAAGGTCTGCTCTGGCAAATGGAACAGCTGAGGAGCTGCAGGACCTGCCTGGTGTGGGGTCCCTGCCTGGGGCCCCCCAACATCTGCCACACGAGGGACACCCGGGACAAAAGTTCTGCTGGATTTCTCTCCTTTTGCTGTGGATGGTGCAGGTTTAGAATTGAAGTTTTCAGAGCTCTAAAATAATCCGTCCAAGATATCAGAGTGTCTAAAATGTCACCCTGTGGGTGAAGCCTGGGCTTTTAGGTTGACATCAGGGCAAGGTTCTTCCCCCAGAGCGTGCTGGACACTGCCCAGGGAATGGGCACGGCCCCAGAGCTCCAGGAGCCTTTGGACACTGCTCCAGGGATGCCCAGGGGGGATTTTGGGGTGTCTGGCAGGGCCAGGGGCTGGACTCTGATCCCTGGGGGTCCTTCCCAGCTCAGGACATTCCATAATTCCATGATCAGGACTCTCTCCCCAGTCCCTGCTTTTATAAACTATGCAAAGCTTGGAGTTACAAGAGAATTCCAGGTCCGAGCTGCTGTCATTAATAATCAATCAGGGGTGTTATTGACAATCAATTAGGGCTGTTATTAACCATCAGTCAGGGCTGGAAGAGGCTGGTGATGCACAACTCCCACCACGTGCAGAGTCAGGGCTCAGTTTGAGGAGTTTCTCACCCAACCTCTCCTCGTGACTGCTCTTGCTGGAGAGCAGGAGATCAGAGCAAGCAGGGCTCGTGTACCTGGAGGCCTCCTTTTGTTGGGAAAGGCCCCTCTCTGTACGACATGTCACAGTGAGCTGCCTGAGTGACTGGATTATTCACCAAGAATAATTGAGCTGATACGTTTCAGCATCTTTCTTTGAATAAATTATTTGCAAATAAACATTTTCATTATTCGACCATCTCTGATGTTCCATTAGCATTCAGTGAATTATTTATTCAGCAGCTTTTCCCATCAATCACTGAATAAATTATTCGCAAATAAATTATTCTACCAGCTTTTGCTTTAAAGATGTCCCTTTGAGAACAATAGCTTCCCAGAATAGCAAACAGGCAAAGGGAGCAATTTAAAAGGCCTGATCCTCATCTCAGTTGTCTTGGTGCAAATCTGGAGGATTATCATGGAAATTCTTGGCCTTATTCCACATTTCCATGTCTGTGAGTCAGATCGTGGTGCCACAGTGCTCCTCTCTGCCAAAGCCAGCACAGGGAGGCTGGGAGCCCTCAGAACCAATCCCTGCCCAAGTCCTGAGGGGCAGCTTCATTCCCAGCCCAGAAACCAAGCTGGGTTTGAGTGGTCTCTGATCAAACCGAGGGCTCAGGTCCCACAGGTGTCCCGGCAGGGACGAGGACCTGGCACTGCCCCAGTCCCCGGCTCCCCTCCCTCCCCACTCCACACCTCGGGTGTGTAAGAAATTCAAATCTCTGTGCACTGAGCCCAGCCTAGGAATTGTTTGTGCCTGGGCCAAGGAGGATGAAAGCCTGTTAGAACTAAATGAAGGCTCCATTTATGCCAATTTTAAGGCATAATTGAGGTGCAGCGCAGGGGAATTCGCTGAACTCCTCTGTCCTTCTGACGGGAAAGAGCCGCTTTTGTTCGGCGGCACAAAAAGTGCCCCTCATTAAACCAGGAGTCTTTATCAAAGCACACGCAGGATTTATCACCTCCCCCAGATGCTGGGGCCTTCCCCAGAGGGGCAGGGATGAGCTGGGGGTGCAGGGCTCGGTATCAAAGCTCCTGATCCTCACTGAGCTCGGCCCTGGAGCGCGCACGGGGCTGTGCCAGAGCTCTCGTGGCACCAGCCCTACCTGGTGCTATCACTGCAATAAATAATTGCTAATTTGCACAAAATGAACAAGTGAGACACAAAGTAATTGTATGAGGGGGGACAACCCAACAATAACATTAAGATCTGTAATTGACTTAATACCAGACGCTCTTCCCCCGGTGAAGCTCTCCTCATCCTTGGAGTAATTGTGTAATGACATTTATGGGGAATAGACTTGTGACATTATAAATGACACTTATGTCAGGATTGTCAGGCTGTGACAGGCTCAGAGACAGCTCCAGTGAGAAATTAATCACTTCTGAGGCTTGAAAGTTGCTCATTTATCGCTGCCAAATAACATCTTGCAAAAACAAGCTCTTGCAAGGAAATGCAATCTCCCAGGCACCTCACCCTCCAAGATGTGTTTTCTCCTTATGGGAAGCCTTCCTGGAGAACCTGCAGGAGTGGGACCCTCACTCTGCATGGTCAGCCTGCTCCAAGAACACAGATATTGTAATCTTCTCCATTTCCCCTCCTCTCAACATCACAGCACCTTTGAGCAGCTCTTTATGGAGCACACACCTCTGTAAATCCACACAGCTCTCCAACTCTGTGTTCCACAGTTCCAGGTCGTGAAAGGGTTAAATTATTTACTGGGGAGAAAAGGACGTTTTAAAATGCACTGTACATAATGAATATCACAAAAAACAGAACAGAAAACCTTCTCCAGATCAGTGTAGGGGCTATTATTAGACTATCAAACTGTCATTTTTCAAAGCATTTCAATTGTCACCATTTTTTCTAATGGCTTCTAAAGCATTATCTAATGCCTGGGCCAAAAAAACTGCAGAGGATCAAAGCATGTTGAAAAGCAGCAGTCAGGCTGCATGACAAATAAGTGTTTGCAGGCTAAACTCTTCCCATCCATTTGCCTTCCAAAATATTTGTGAACTTCAAACCAAGATGACTTCATTTGTGTTCTGGGCTTTTTTTCCCCAAAATACTCAGGTGTCCTTAGGATTGTGCGTTCTCTCTTTGCATGGTGTGGGACCACTGAAGGGGAAGGATGACCCAGCTGTGGTTCTGCTGCAGTTTTGGGGCAGCTGCCATGACCCTGCAGGCCCTGGGCAAGCTGGGAGGAGTGGAGGGCTCCAAAAAAACCCCTGGGAGCGGTGGGTGAGGATGGAGGGGAGAGGAGCAGAACCTGTGGTGGGTGAGGATGGAGGGGAGAGGAGCAGAACCTGTGCTGGGTGAGAATGGAGGGGAGAGGAGCAGAACCTGTGCTGGAGGCTGTAGGGAGGGTCCTGCAGAGCTTTGCACACTCAGTTTTTGTGTTTGTGTGTCAGGAGTGTCTGGGTGTGTCTGGAGCTGTCCCCCGCTCTGCCCTCAGCTCACCTGGTGGCTCCTCCCCAGGACAGGGACATTCCTGTGCTCTCCCTCCTCCTGCACCTTTCCCAGCCCACGGTGCTGTCTCCGTGCTCTGGATTTCCACAGGAATTCCATCAGGAGCTCCTGATGGCCTCCGGGTCTGTGTCCCCACTGCTGTCCCCAGGGTGCCACCCCAGCAGGGGCCTGTCCCAAGGCACCAGAGGAGGCTGTCAGTGGAACATTGGTTATTTCCAGCCCCGATGACAATGGAATTTACCAACGGCTTCAGTTTAACCGAGTGTGACGGCGGCAGCCTAATTCCACAGCCTAATGAAATTACATTATTTTCTAGGTGGAGGTTTATGAGCAGAGGTGAAGAGTGATGATACGAGCAAGGCACAGAGTCACACGGACTTGTTAGAGCCAGGACTTCTGTCCAGATGGCAAAACGAGTTATTCCATTTCCATCTTTCTGAAATGTCACAGTGTTTGCCTGTGTTTAATCTGGGGCTCGTTTATGTACAGGGAAGAGCAAACGAAAGCTGCTCAAAGGGAAAACAACAGCCCTGGCTGCAGAAAAATCTGGATTTTCTCAAACCCACCACTTCCCATGGACAAAACCACTGTTTCAAACCCAGCATGACTGCTGTTGGACAGCTCAGGAGTTACTGAGCAGTGATAAAGAATTGATGAGAAGAGAATTCCCAAGGCTGCTCCCTCTGCCTGTATCCATGAGCTGCCTCTGATGGGAATAGGGCCCAAATTCCCTGCCTGCCACCCACGAAGCCACTCTGCAAACTCAGCCAGTTTTTGCTGAAGTTTTCCTCCATGAACAAATGGCTGGAACCCAGCTTTGCACTATGGGTGTTCAGAGGCAAAAAAAAAAAAAATATAGATTGCAGGCTTAGAGATTTTTCTGAAATCGTAAACAAAAAGGGGAGAAATGCAAGAAGAGGATGTATAAGTTTATGGCCTGTGAAATTGAATTGCCTTTTACAGGTCCTTGCCTTTGGATGGACAGGGAGAGGTTTTGGCATCGTGTGGGAGATGGGGGTAAAGGCTCCCAGCACAAGGGGAAGGGGCTGTGCTGTCTGAGCAGGGCTGCAAACTCCCCAGGAGCTCAGCGAGCCTGGATTTCAGAGCCAGCCCTCGTTTATTGGTCTCCAGTGAAGGGAATCCCAGACTGGGTTGTGCTGGAAGGGACCTCAAAGCTCATCCCAAAGTAGGGACCCCTCTCCCATCCCAGGCTGCTCAGGGGCCCAGGAAGTTTTGGGAATTGTAATTCCAGCAGGAACGTGCCTTGCTTTGTAGATCTCCAGCAACACAGAGACATAAATACAGGATGGCAAGGAGCAAAAATCCATGTCCTAAATCACCAGAGAGGCAGGGAAAACAGGGCAGGGGAAGGAAAAACCTTGAAGTGATTGGAAAGCGTTGCATTATCCCTCCAGCACCGCTCAATCCCAGCTCTCTTCCCTTCATGTAAATTGTTCTCTGCATTGGCTGTCAGGTATTGACAGGGAATCTGTCTGACGTGGAGAAAACCAATGTGATTCGATGGAGCTGGGGATAAAGCAAGAGAGACAGCAACCAAGTTTGATCACCTGATGGGTTTTTCAAACATTGCAGCAAGTTCTGTGCCCAAGTCCTGCCCTGTTCCAGTCAGGGCTGAGGCCCCAGTTCACCAGCTCAGTGCAGCCCAGCACATCCCAGGCCACATGGAAATGAAGGGGTGGTGAATCTGCTCTGTTCCCTCAGGAATTCACTCCAGAGCCCTGATCTTGTTTAAAAGTGTCTCCTATTTCCAAGTTATTTTTTCCTAACCTCAGCATTCACACGAGGTTTCACAGCATCTTTTCGATGGCATGAAAGGGGATTTAAACCCCACCTGTCTGCTCTCACTTTGTCCTTTGGGCCTGGCAGAGGAGTGAAGAGCTGCTCAAGAGCAGAGATTTTGCCATCAACATTCAGGAGAAAGCTGAGCCAAGCTGAGCCCAACTGGGTTTCTAAACTCCTCCAGGAGAGTAAAGTCAGAGCCAAGCTTTAAAAATCCTGAGGGGTAAAACACAGAGCTCTCGAGTTCTGTGTGAGATCATCAGAGAAATAACCCAGGGGAGGGGGCTCTGAGCACATTTTGGGTCTGGTGTGCTTGGGCTGTGCCCTGGTGCCTGCTGGAGTCCAATGAATGGGTTTGGGTGATGCTCTGAGAATGAAGCAGGAATTCCATTGCATTGACTGGAGACCAAACTCCAGGCAGACATCACTGAATTTTAGGAATCCTCATTTAGACCTCATTTAGACAATCAGTGGGTTGGTTTATCGATGCAAGCATGCTAATGGGAGCTGAGGAGGGGAGCAGGGAAGGCAAAAACCAAGGCACGTTCACCTCTGGGAAGTTTGGAGGGGAAACCGGCACAGAATTTTTGAGAAAGGGGCAGGTGGAGAAGGGTTTGTATTTAAAATGGGATTGAAACCGGAACAGAACAATGGCCACAGCACAGAGGCCACGAGCATCCCATAAATGCAGCAGGAGTATAAAAAGCATTTTTAATGTAAAAAAGCATCTTTTAATGTAAAAAAGCCCACACTTTGCTTTGACTGCAAAGGGCCCATGACAAAGGCACAAATGTGAGGATGCAGATGGGCACTGGGGGGAAGGACAAAGGCAGCTGAGCAGAGCAGGCAGCGATTCTCATGCAAAGCCCCTGCACTTTGCAGCCCTCGGAAATTCAATACTTTTAAGATCCTGGCTGGAGTTCTTAAGTGCTGAGAAAGGCAAAGGAGTAATCAGGATAAGTGGGAACGGCTTTCAGCAGGTGAGAGGAGGGATGGGCTGCAGGGATGGGGATGCTGGGGGGGCCTGGAACCCCCGCGCTCCCCCCAGAGCCCCCTGTGCCCCCGGGGCAGGAGGAGAGGGGGAAGAGCCCCTTGCCCAACCCAGCAGTGCCAGAAAAGCCGGGGACAGCAGAGTAGGGAACTCCAAGGGCACCGGTCCCCACCAAGGGGCCCAAGGTGCTGGGGGTGAGCTGGGGGCAGCAGGGCCCCAATGCTGAGCTCTCACATGGGGCCCAGTGGCACCAGTCACAGGCCCCTGTTCCATGGGTTTTCCCTCTCCCAAAAGGAAAGGGGGGCCCAGGAAGGCTCTGATTCACCCCAAAGCTGCCTCACCCCACTGTGACAGTGCAAAACCCACAGATTTTACCCAAATATTCACTGAGGACGAGGCCTGGATGAGCTCTGTGCCTGCTGCCGGGTCAGGATGTTCATTCCTGTTCAGATTTGCAGCTGGAATTTTCAGATGTGTGAGAGCTGCCAGCACCCAAAGCATAGCAGGAACGGAGTTAACTCATTTATGTGTTTTAAAACTTGCAGCAATAATAATCATTATCATTACAGAGCACTGAAAGTGCTAACAATAATCAGAATAATAACTATTACTGCCAGCAGTTACCATGATTATTACTATTATTACTTCCTACAGTATTAGGGATCAATTCAGCTGGGAGACAAATGAGCACCAGGCTGGGGAGGGAAGTGGGAAGGCTAAAGACAAAAAGGGAATGCTGGAATAAACAATCCTATTCCCTTCTTTTTTTGGCAACACATGATAGGAGATATCCAGCTGTCCTAGCTCCGAGGAGGGGCATTAATGGATCACCTACTGCACTTGAAAAGCTTACAAAAATCTGCTTATATTTTTTAATCATCCTGCATTTTAGACCTTTAAAATACAAATATGGATTTCAAACATATCAGGGGAACAAATTAACTCAGAAAAATGGCTGTACTTTCCAAGGTTGCACCTGCCATGAAATTGCTCCAAGTTTGCATTTTCCCCCAGTCTCTGGTGTGTCATTAGAGCAGATTGATCGCCCTCCTCTCCCGGCAACTCCCCCATTAGAGGGTTATTGTATGGAAATTAATGGCAGGCCTGAAACATTTCTTTTGCAGCTGCAGTAGTAGAAGTCAGTTTTGATTAAGCACTCGAAGCCCGGCAGACTGGGGTGATCTCTTTACTTTAGTTCCCTCTTTTATTATCACTGGTGTCAAGTTTTGTTACTTTAGCCATTCCCCTGGTACTCCCACTGCCTCCTTGGGTAATAATAGGGGTAATTTTTTTTATGTGCACATCTATTTATTTTAAATATGTACAGGCTGGTCCTCAGTGGTGTAATTCCCTTTCCAGCACCCTTGCCACAGCCCCAGGAATCATTCCTGCTCCTTCCAGAGGCTGAGAGGGGCAGGGCAGCAGGGCTGGAAATGGGAATCAGGGATGGCTGAGCCTGTTCTGCTCAATCTGATGGCACAGGCAGGGCTGGAAATGGGAATCAGGGGTGGCTGAGCCTGTCCTGCTCAATCTGATGGCACAGGCAGGGCTGGAAATGGGAATCAGGGATGGCTGAGCCTGCCCTGTTCAATCTGATGGCACAGGCAGGGCAGTTGGGGCACTGGGAGGGGGGCACAGGGCAAACTGGAGCCAGGCTCCAAACTGGTGGGGCTGTCCCCTCCCTGCCTGGGACAGGAGTGTCACAGGGAGTTCCAAGAGCTCTGGGGGGAAGAGCAGGAGAGAGGAAAGAATCCACAGCAGGAAGGCACTGGAGGTGTTTGGGTGCCAGCCAGGGGCAACTAAACCCTGGGGGCAAGGCCAGAGAAGGGGCTGTGGGCACAGCAGAGGGCACTGGGGCTGTGGCCAGGCCCTTCTGACAGCCCAGAGACACAAAAGCTGCCGGGCAGAGCCAGGGGCTCTGCTTTGGTGCTTTCCTTTGAGTGCTCAGCTCATGCCCTCTCCGCACAGGTTCTGCAGTGCCCTTGGTGAATCTGGGATTTCCTCATACCACAGCAGCAGAGCAAGGCCCTCCCCAGCTCCCCTCCTTCCCAGGACCTTCCCTGGGCTCATTCAGGAAATAGAGACAGTTTTTTTCCCTTCTGAGCCGGGGCTGATGTCAGAAACACAATTCCATCACTGCACCTCCCTTTTTGGGATGTGGCTCCTTCCAGCACAGAGCCACCCCAGGCAGGGCTTTCCAGGCCTCCCTGATAAAACTTCTACATTTAATGACAAAGTGCTGTGCTGCAACTCCCCATTTATCTTATTAAATGGTCCCAGAACAGCTCTGAAAAATGTATTTAACACAAAGATATCTATTAATTAATAAGCACATTAGTCAGCAATCAATACATGGTTGATGATATTGTTTAAATTATGCATGGATAATAAGGATCAGGTTCTGCCTCCCTCATCTGTTTTAAGGCATATATTGAAAATGAGTAGTGCAGAACGGCTTTGCATTTTAAGAAGTTTGATTAAAATTATTTTTAAATAGACTAATCCTATGAACATATTATATTGCATAAAATTAGCCCTGAGCACAGTCGGTTTATCACCTCAGTCTCTTCACAGCCCATTGATTAGGCAGACACTGGGAGCAGCCTGTTCCTTTCAGTGCGTTTGTGTTTGACTGGGGGGATGTTGTTGAGCAGGGCATTCCTGGCAGTGCTTTTCTCCTGGGCTGCACAAATGGTGCAGCTGATCCCGGGGCTGTTTCCTGGGGGGACAGAAGGGATCTCACAGCAAACACCCCAGGATGTCCTGGCCAGTCCCACAGTGCACACTTGGCTCTTCCTCTGCTTGTCCAAGCTTGGGTTGTCAGAAATGGGAATAACTTAATGAAAGAAGAAAGTCAAAGGAATTATCCTGGCATTTGCTTTGCTGCCACTGCTGTGGTTTAATAGAGCTGAAATGCTCAGCCTGGGCATTCTCAAAGTGGATTAAAAAGTATTTGTTTTACGTTCAGAGGCTGTCTGTATAGGGATAAAGTTATTATATTATCCTATTTAATGTACTAATATTTATAATAATATGTTTAAGTGATATAAAATTAATTTCAGTCATTTACACAAGCAGTTTCACCTGGATAGTTTTAAGTAAATTGGCTGAAGCTCATTTACCTGAGTGTACACAAGTCCCAGTGCCAGCAGATTTGCTTTCAAATCATCCCTCTAAAGATCCCTGTGCTCCCTTCCTGCACGGGCACCTGGAGGAGCTTGGCCAGCCCCAGGTGGCTCTGGACACCCCAAATCCCTGCAGAGCAGCTGGGGCTGCCCTGGGCCTGTGGCTTTGGCCCTGCCTGACCCCAGAAGGCAAAGCCAAACCCAGCCTGTAGCACGAGGGCTCTGGCAGAGCCACAGGAATTAAGGAATAAATGGATTTTCCCAGCCACACGGCGTGTCTGGGCTGCTGAGGGATCCAGGAGGGAATTTTCTCTCAGTGGTTGAACCACTGGTTTGGAGTGGTTGGAGAGGAAGCCCAGCTGGGATTGCACTCCCTGCCCAGGATCATGGACCTGACCCAAACCCCAGCCTGGACATCCCTGGACATCAGCGTGGCCCAGGAGCCCAGCACACAGAGCTGTGAGCTGAGCACAGCTGGATTCACCTCAGCAGCTCTGAAACCTCCCAGACAAAACCTGCCAGGAGGTCACACAGGCACAGAGGATGCTCCACCACCTTTACAAACAAAACACTGTGTTCTGAGAGCTGATCTCCAAAGGAGCTTCAGGGTCTCCACGCGGCGCTTCCTTAATGATGTGAAACATAACAGCCTCGGCTGTAATAAAGATGAATTACTTTATAATAAAATAATAAAACTCGGGTAAACACTCAAGGTTTATCACTTAGTTTGTCCCCAGTGCTTAGACAGAAAAAACCCTTTGGTGCTGCTTGGTTTTTAATATTGTCAGTGATTAGGTTCCAGTGCCCCTGTGCCAGCAGCGTGTGCCTCATTCCCCGGACAGGCAGGGCTGGCCATGACTTCCTCCCCTCAGAGCTCCAAAGCTGGAATTCAGCTCTCCTGTCCAAATGAAACATCTTCCCAGGGGTTTGCAGCAGGCCTGTGGCAACACTTTGGCAGAGGGCCGGATAATGAAGTTTTCATTATTAAATAAAGATATTTCAGGAAGGTCATAACCTATAAATCCATTCTTCTACCGCACATGAGCACAATATTTTGTTTATTCCTCATCCCCCGATCCCAGCCTGCCTGCAGCTCTGGGTTTTGGCTACCTCGCCAGCACTTTGGAGTTGCCATAGAGATAAATTCCAGAGTTTCTGCCCGGGGTGGGATGGGAGGGCAGGGCTCAGTCCCTTTGCTGGCTGAGCCCCGCAATTGGTGCTACCCGAAGGAAATGCTGATGTGGCTCATCAGGAATTCTGGAAAGGGGAATTGTCAGCAGGAAATTCAGTCCAGCTGATTGGTGCCACGCTTAGACAAAGGCACCAAGGGAAAGCCAAGGCACATCTGAAAAATTTCCCTGCACCTAAAGCTCACTGAGATAAAGCAGTGGAGAGCAGCAGGAAACTTGGTGCCTCCTAAAAACACCAGAAAGGAAATCATGAATTGAGCAAAGACAGGCCTGCTCACCTGTCAGGAAATTCTATTTATTCTCGGACTTTGAAAGCAAACTGCAAACCCTATCAGCACTGGAATTGATTGAAAATAATTTTCCCCTTGCAGTATTAAGCAAACAGGAAAGCTCCGTGTGGCAGCACGAATGGTGTCTGTAATGGCTTGCTAAGATCCTGCTAATTAAAAAAGAAAATCTCATTTGAAGATAGTTAATGGATTCAGCATTTCTACAAAGTATTAGGACCGCAACATTATCTGAACTTGGGGCCTGGGTGATTATTGTGCAATTAGTTGTGATTCAATTCACTGAAGAAAAATTCACCACGGAATAACCACTGGCAACAAAATAAATGTCCTGGAGTTGTGCTACCAACTGCTTTGATTTTGTCTTAAGTCCAGAATTTTGATGTCACCACGATGCTTTAATTGCAGCCCTGATTTCACATCACTGGGCTTGATTTATCCAATTAACGCAGCACGGGGGTGAAAGTATCAGGGATTCTGCATGCTGAGGACAGAGCACCCTTTGCCAGATTCAGCTGCTGCCTTCAGCACCATCAACAAAGGATTCTGGATTCCAGGCTCTGAGGGCAAACTCTGCTGTGCCAAGGACAGCCAGGGTGGGTCCGTGGTGGCAGAGGTGGCCCAGTTTAATTCGGCACCTTGGAAGAAGCCAGGGATGCTCTGCTGGCGGCCCCAAATCCCCCCCTCACGCTGGGGCTTCAGAGCTGCTGAGGTGAAAATGGGATTTTTCCACTTAGAGAACAGAGAACTCTCGGTGTCTGCTTTGGGGACAGATGTGCTGGATAGGGCAGAACCAGGGGCAGCCAAACTGAACGAGGAGCTTCCCCTGTTGCTTTTTGCTGAGCACTCCCTCTGGAATTATCTCACTGACCCCGTTTCTCTCTGGTTTAAGCCATCTTTAACCTCCCTCCCTCAGCACAGATGAAGCTGTGAGTTTGCACAACTGGGTTTCTGTGCCAATGCTGAGTTCCACCCGGCTTCCAGAAAGGGAATCTGTATTCCTATGAAAATATCCCCGAATTTCAGCGCAGGGTTCCCACGCTGAAGCTCCAGAACAGCTCGGGGCGAGTCAGGACCAAAGGAAAGCAGCAGGCAGATAAGGATCAGCACTCAGATCCTGCTTTCTCTTCCTCCAAATAAACAAATAAATGACTGTGAACGGGAAGGAGCGAGGCTGGGGAGCTGCTGGCACTCCACTAGGGGTCTGTCTCCGCTCAGCATCCCCGGAGCCGGGCTGGGGGAGCCTCCTCTCCCCGCTGCTGGGAGATCAGAGCTCCCAGCCCCGCTGTCCGGACCTCCGGCTGCATTTCCCTATCAGCAGCATCTCCGCCGATAAAGTTCAAGCCCCGCTTGGCTCCCAGATGTGCCGGGTGGGCTCTCGGGGCACCTCGGGGTGGGTGGCCGGGCCGGGCCCGGGGCTGCTCTTGGAAGTTCTTCTATTTATGGAAATCATCGCCTTTCATTTCGCTTAATTAAAGCGCCCGGAGCCCTCGGGCTCCCGATTCCAGGAGATGAAAGGGCTTTTGGAAGGCACACAGGGGCCAAAGCCGGAAGCCTAAATCTGAACCAGGTATTTAGTGGGAAGAGACGATGGGAGATTCAAATCCAGGCAGAGATTCAGCACCATCCCAGCTAAATCCTAAACTCCACTGAGGAGTTCAACTTGTACAAAAGAACACATCCCAGAATTTATTTCTGTTCCCATTACTGGCCGAAACCATAATGATTCATTTAAAAAACCCAAAGGTAAATGACAGTGCAAACTACGCTCTACTTTCCTGAGTTTTCCAGTTCTAAACTAATTCAAATATTCACCTGAAATGCACGTTTTACATTTCATAGAAAAAATGTGAGATAAAATTCTCCTAGCACCACAGAAGCGCTCCTCAGAGCAGTAAAAATATACAAAGATTGAGCAGATCAGTCCCACTCCTGTGCTGCTAAATGGGCTTACAGGAGATCCACTTGTGGAAAGGATGTTTGGGGTTTCATGGGCGAGCCCATCCATCAGAACCTTGCTACAGTCAGACTCTATTCCGTGCCATTATCTGTTCTGGCATCAGGAATATTCTGATCTCATCCTCAGCTGGCAAAGCCGGACCCAGCATTAGCAGGCTCTGGGTTTGTGCCAGTGGAGTGTGTTGAGCTCAGCTCCCAGCCCTGGGCCATTCTGCTTCCCCAGCAGCCACCTCAGGCAAAGCCACTGAAAAATGGCAAAAAGCAGCTCTGGAGATGATTCCCAATTTGTGTTTTTGGGTGGCAGCAGAAACACCCAGCTCTGGTCTCTGGACAGTGCAGGTGAAGAGCTCACTGCTGCTCGATTCCCTTTATGGCCCCACAGGGTGCTCCCCAATGACCCCTTCACTCGCAGGAGCCACAGTTCATCCCACCAAGTTGTACAAACCCTCCCATTTGCCACTGTGACATTTCCAGTGTCTCTCTGCTCACACCGATGTCACTCCAGGTCTGCTACACCACTGGCAGTGGATCAGATGTAAAATAAAATCCGTGTAAACCTACAGGAGTTGACTCAGCCCTGTAAATTCCAACTGCATTTCAAAAGGAGACAACTGCTCTTGGCAGAAGCAGCACAAGTCACCCCCTGTGAGAGGCTCACCAGCACAGGCAACACCAGGAGATTTTTACATTCTCTGTTTCTTATCAGCCAGCGACTGACTTTCCCCAGGGTGCCCTGGAAAGCGCCACACGAAAATATCCCATGGTTCCAGCTGGCCAGAGAGGTACTGGAGCAGGGAAATGAATCTGCTGAGCTAATGAAGCTTAGGTCAGGACTGGGTAAACACTGCAGGAAAGGATCTGCAAACATTTGTTCAAGTGAAGGCTTGGAATGGATTCCAGTGGCCCCCACGAGTCCCAGCGTCTCCCAAACCTCTCCTGGAGCCCTTGCACAAACGGACTCGTGTTGAAAAGAGTATCCAGACAAAGCACCACAAAAACACAGGCAAATACATGCTCAGGTCTGAGCAGTTGCACAAATATTTCCTCGGATGAGTAATGGCACCCGTGGCTCTCGTGCTGTTTGTGAACTGGGAGTCACCTGCCTGCGAGCCCCGAATGCACCACGGAGCACGGACTGGGAGAAGGCACTGGGCTGTGACAGAGGTGTGCTGGCAGCATTTGTCAACATCTCCACTAAGATTGAACCCAACATCTTTCACCTGGTTAGAAAGTCCCTGAAATATCTTTGGGAACTATTCCTGGTATCGTCCCATTTACCCAAAGGCCTCTGACGCTCTCTCTGCAGGGATCTGTGCATCCCAGGGCCCTTGCAAACACCTCTCAGTAATTTTCTGATCATCCCAGCTCCAACAACGCCAGTATTCCTCCAGCAACTGACCCTGAGCACAGGATGGACCAAACTGACACCCAGGTGGGGCAGCTGTTCCTGCCTGAACAGCCCGGGGCTCTCAGGGGCAGGGGAGAGGGGCAGGTGAGGATGGCAGCGGGCACCCCGGAGCAGGCAGCAGGGCAGGAGGTGTGGGAGGGGAGCTGGAGGCCCCACCATGGCTCCAAGTCGGAAGGAGATGCACTCCTCACTGGGGAAGGGTTTCTGCAGGGCTCTGGCAATTGCCCACCCCAAATCAAGCTCCCACTGGCTCAGCCGAGCTCAGGAAAGCTGACACCGCGCCAGGAGCCTCTGACAAGCTGGATCTTGAAGGCTCAGAAAACAACACCCGGACAACTTTTGTATTTGCATAAACATTATTTAATCAGTTCTGTGCCATCTCATTTCTCCAGGAGGCTGTGCCCAGGCAATTTCCAAAAATGAGTTTAAATACATGTAATTCTGGTGGGAATAGCTTTCCCTGTGACACTTCCTGGAGGCAACTGAGCTGGAGGAGAGGCCAGGCAGGGACAAGGAGCACAAATGTCCCTGGGCTGGCTGACAGACCCCTGCCCTGGGCTGCCCGTTCAGCCCACACAGTCCAGGGCGTTTAGCAAGGCTCTCGTGATATTGGGTGCTCTTCCAGTGGCTTCCACTGCAGGATCTTGAGGCTAAGAACTCCTTTCTAAGACATTAAAATGATGTGTTGTGAGTTGTACTGATCACAGCTGTGAGAAAGAAAATAACCCCTGTGCTTTCTCCAGGGCTCCTGCTGAATGTGTTTCCAGAACATTCCTGCACATTCAACCTGTGACACGTCTTTCCTTGAAAGAACAGACCTTCCTGGATTCCTTTGACTTGGTCTTTGGAATGGGAAAGCTTGCTCAGAGGAACTCCAAGCCTTTGAAGATAATTCATACATTGGTCAACAACTGTAATAATGCAGCTAAAATTACAGTGTGCTCCAAGCACTGAACATTAAAGACTCTGCATTTTATAAAACTAATAAATCAAGCCTGGTAAGTGCTCAGCTCCTGGCTGAATGCAGATAATGGGAGCAGCTCCACATCGCTGAGTGGCAGCGGGGTTATGCACTTGGAGTCACTCTGCCTCCCAAAGTCACGGATTTTGCAATGCCTGCTCGGGCTGTGTGACGTCCAGAGGCTCACACGGAGCTGTTTCTCACCAGAGGCCGATCCAGAGTGGCCTCCTCTCCCTTTCTGTCTCTCTCCCTCTTGTTTCTGTCTCTGAACTGTTCTGTTGCTACCGACACGAGCGATTTCTTCTGATGGTGATGCACTCTGAAAAAACAAACGCTGTCTTAAAGAACAAACGGGTTTGTGTTCTCAAACACAAAATCAGAGGGGTGTCTCTGACTTCAGCTGAGTTAGGAAACAGTTCTGCAGAGACTCTCACCAACTGAAGGGTAACAGCCAGGCTTCTATGGACAGGAAGTCGATGTTCACATTTTCATGATGTGTCTGCTCTGTTCTCATGAGAATCCAGGAGCTGCCTCCTCCACCCGCCTGAAAAGCAGCACAAACTAGGGCCAGTCTTTTAGCTTTGCCCTTTGCAATACTCACAATACTGTACCTATAAGATTTAGGGAGATGATGGATCTTTTCTTGAGCAGAGGATGAGCCCTTTGTCCCAGGTCAAGGCAGTTGCTGATTTAGGTCGTACAGAACAAGAGAGCTGCCCTGGTTTGTGTTTCTGGCAGGACTCAGCAGCACGTTTGTGACTTCCCCACGCTTCTAACATGGAGAAAGGAGTAAAAAAGAAAATTACACTATTTCTTAGGTTGTTCTCTTGGACATTTTTTCCACTTTCTTGAAGTGGAATGGCTCTCACATTCCATTTGGGCATCACGAGTAATGGCTGGTCTGTGCAATTGAGCTCAGCTGTCTGGAGAAGCCCCAGTTCCTCAGCTCAACATCCCAGAAAAATGCCTGGGAAGGTGACAAGCACAGCACCAGGACTGTCCCTGCAGCTCTAACCTGGCTGCATCCTCCATCCTGTGCATCCAGGGGCTATGGATCCACTCAGCTGACAGCCCGAGCTGCGAACAAAGGGGATGGGGAATGGAAATTTACTTCCATTTAGCTGCGACTGGGTTTTATGTGGAAAATGTACCCCACCCTCCCTATCTGAGGATCGGCAGCAGCAAACTCCCAGCGCTGTTGCTCAAGGGGAGATCTCCACTGTCAGGTTGATTTGCGATGCGTTTGAGTTGACAGAGCGCCTGGAGCAAGGGAGGAGGTGGGTTTGCAAAGGAAGGAAGGAAGGAGATTAAACCTCCATCAAAATGTGCGGTTACCTGAGCTAGGGAAGGGGAGAGGCAGTGGGGGAGGGCGGAAAGGCAGAAAACCTGGGAAAACTGCATGGCCAAATAGGGAAATGGGGGAAAGACAGAGATTTTCCACAAGATCCCGGGCTTTCCGTGCGCTCCTCGAACAAAGGACTCGCACTTTCCTCAAATCAGTCCCTTAAAGGAAGCTTTCCCAAGAACAGAGTCAGGAGGCACCAGGCATCCCGATTTTGAACAGCAGCGAGCACATCAGGCAGGAAAAGGAATGTGTCCCGGTGTCCAGGTACTCTAAAAATGGGCTGCTCCATCGGAAGTTCTGGAAACTTGGGTTGTTCAGTACCCCGACATAAGACTCCAGGTGATTCCAATGCTGTCCCCACATTTGGAAACAGGTGACACTCTGTGCATGCTGGAGACACACAGATATTCCCTGCTCTGGGGAAAACAGGCAGTTACCTCTGAGGGAACTCTGGGTCGCTCTTTCTGGTTGAAGGAGCATCTAAAAATAAAACCTTGAATGACACTGAAATAGCAAATAAAAAAAAAAAAACAACAAACCCAACAGTATTTTTTTAGTGCTGTGCCTGCAGAAAAGTGCAGGAGATGATCTCAGGGCAGAAAAATTACAGCTCCTCCTTCATGGCCACACACCTGAATATCCCTGAGTTTGGTTTATCAGACTCGATCTGTGACTGAAGCAAATCAAAAGCAGCGTTAAGTGTTTCCATCGGGTGGCTGAAATGCAAACTCCATGGACCACTGTTTTCCCTCTTTTCATTCAAGTATTGTTTCAGACCTGGCATCCCTCACCCCCTTAGACAGTGGCACAGGACCCTAAACAGGATTGTGAAGCTGCTGGTTCCTTTTCCTGCTCAGTGGCAGCAGATCACGGCCGGATGTTCAGTGGGATTTGATTTTCAATATTTTCAAGGGACACCATCACTCCTCTGAGCACAATTCTGCTCCCAGCATGCTGGAACGCAGCTCTTTAGTTCCGCCCCCGCGAGTGGCACCTCCCGACGGCGCCGGGAGCGTGTGCAGGGCACAGATTGTCAGGAATACGGGCTGCAGGATCCCCCACCACGAAGCCAAACAGCAAATACCTGGCACATGGGTGGGAAAAATCTGCGAACCTTATGGATCCACCTCACACCTCCTCCCAAAGCAGCTGCCAGGGAGCTCACACTAAGGCATCACCCAGGACAATAAATACCCAGGAACAGGCTCCCCTGAAGCAATGATGGCAATAAATTTGAGTCCCAATTTCAAAATATGAGCATTCCAAAAACTCCCTTCCTCCTCCAAACTTCTCAAACTGGGTGAGAGGATTCAGATCTACAGTTTCCATTCTGGCTCCATCCTGAAGATGAGTCCAAATGTGAAAATGATTCCTCCTGGGAGCCTGCATTACAGGCACCACTTGGATGTTGTGATGCACTTTCTGGGAAAAGGGTAAGGACTGACTCTGATGGAAACACAGGGGTGTTGTGCTTGGAACATCCTTGTTCAGTAACTCAGGACTTGTTAGCAGAACCTTCCAGCCGGGAAAGCTCCGGCCCCACATCCCCTCAGTCCCCATCCCATGGGGAGGACAAGGATTTCCCTGCCCTGTGCCCCATGAGCAGGACCCGGCTCGGGTGCTGGTGATGGTGGCTCTTTGGGGAGCAGATTTTGGGCTGCCAGGCCAGGACTGACCCTCAGTGGCAGCGGTGGCTCAGCAGAGACCTCATCAAGGGCTGGTAACGATCCCACGCTGAGGAATTGCCTCCTAAAACCACCGGGATCAATCGGAAAATCTTTCTGCTAAAAGTCCCATTGATACCTCAGGACCTCAAGCTCACCACAACAGGCATTGTTCTCTGTCTAAACACTCGACATTCTTCTTTTTAATTGCCCACTGAATTAAAACTTTTGAAACTCCTTAATGACTAGATTTATACTTCATGAAAGGATTGTTTGTAATTACAGGCAGTTTGGGGAAGGGGGTTTCTCTTTTCATTCTAATTGCAAATAATTGACTGCAGAATATTTCTGAGCATTGCATTTTGAACAAAGATGTCTCCTTTGAAGTCAAAATTCAGTTTATGCCTTTCTGCAAAGGGGATGCATAAGAAAATACCTCTTGCTTCTGGTAATGGGAATTTATTGTTATGGCAGCCAGTGCAGCACTCGATCAGAGCTGGACTTTCTGTGCAAAATACTCCACTAAAAAAAATGGATGGTCCCTGCTTGGAGAGAGCAGGAGGCATTTCCAGGGTGATTCAGTTACAGGGAGCAAGCAAAGAAATAACCAAGGAGGAAGTGGGAAGGGCTGCATCAATCCTGACCTGTTCCCAAACTCACATTTTCCACACTCTCATTTTCGACCCTCCTTTCCCCATTTTCAAATGACTCCACCACGAATTAATTTAAGCAGGGATGTGGAGGGGGACATCCAGCACTGAGGATTTTAATTCCTAGGGGTAACATACTATGGCTGACCTGCTGGGAGAACGAGGCTTTCCCTGTCATAGTGGTATCTCCATCATCGTATCCCAGAGGGAGGAGAGTTCTCTGGGTAAGAATCTCCCTCTTGAGCACGAGCATTTCAAAGGACAGGAGACTCTGAAGCTGTTGAGGGCTTGGGAAACATCAACACCCTCGGAAACGTTGAATGAAGCACAGATGGTTTTAAAGTGCCTCTGATCTGGTAATCTCTGAGATTCCTGCTCAGAGGAAGGCAGGAGGAGCTCTGGAGGCTGCACACAGAGGTGAATTCTGTGTTTAGTCAGGAAAAAGAGGACATCTAAGGAAGGGACACACTGCAAGGAACACCATTGTCTGTGCTGTATCAGGGAAAAAAAAGTGAGGGTTTGTTCTGCTAGAGAATTTATTTATCTTCATTTTATACCAGTAAAGCATGAAGCAATTTAAAGACATTGGATCATTCTACTCAGTAAAATAACAGAATTATTCAAGATGACTCGAGAGATTTGGGCCCAGGCTTGCAGATTTTCATTATTTCTCCATGGCCTTGAGGGTGTGATTCATCTATGTTAACGTCTGGATCTGAACTAGGCACCTTAGGCTCCTCTGAGAGATAAGAGAGAGAAATCAGCACTTGCAAGGTGTGATTCATCTCCTCCTGAGGCAGACACCCAAGTTGGTCCCACAGAGCCCTCTGGAGCAGCCCTGTCCTGGAGAGGAGGAGCAGAGCTGCCCCAGCCCTGCCTGGGGAAGGTTGTAACCCCAGCTGTTCGAGGAGTCACCCTCCTGTCTGCCTTTAGGAGAGGAAATGTGTACGTGCCTCTGATAAGTACAGAGATCACCTAAAAACCACCCCCAGACCTGTCCATTTACTTGGGAAAAAGAAAATCAGTCTTCTTTCATCTCCCCTGTTTGTGGTCCTTGAAATCTCTGGGATATGAAATTTTATCCCAACTGTTGAATAAAATATCTTTCCTGTTCTTGGTTGCTTAAATTTCAGTAGCCTGTCATCATCTTTCTGCTTTATGAGCTCCCCGATAAAAAAGGAAGTTGAGGTTTTCTGGGTCTGGTTCCCTGCTATATTCCACATGAATGTATCCTAGATTAAGTTTGACAGAAGCAGTATGAGTTCGATTGTTCCTGGAATATCTCATCTGTAAAAGAAGAGGAGAAATCAATGCCACAGAATACCTGGGGGAAGAGAACAGGAGGAAACAACTCCCTTGGAAAAGGAGGTTTTACCACGATGAGGGAGTGAGGCAAATACAACTGTGGGGTTGTTTTGACAATGTGCTCTTGCCTGTAGGAGTGCCTGTCCCGGGGTGCCTGGCAGAGACCATCTCTGTGGGGAAGCAGCAGGGAAAAAAAAAACATTAAAAAATAACCAAAAAAAAAAAACCCAACAGCAGAGAGAAAAGGCAGCCAGCAAGAAATAACAATAATGAGAAAAATGTCACACTGAACTGAGAGCGCAGCAGCAGCAGCTGCCTGCACCTGGAGGGGCTGAGCACGGCCGGCGTGCCACGGCCTGCGCGGATTCCTGCGGCCTGCACGGCTCCTGCGGCTCCTGCGGGCAGGCCCCGGCAGCCCGGAACATTCCAGGGCAGCAGCCCTGCCAGCCTGCAGCTCCTCATGGGGGGACAAACACCGGGGCCGGCTGCTCCTCATGAGGGGACAAACACACGGGAGTGTCATGGCCCCGGCCCTGCTGCTCCTCATGAGGGGAAANTCATGGGGGGGACAAACATGGGGCCTGCTGCTCCTCATGAGGGGAAATACTCATGGGGGCATGTCACAGCCCCAGCCCTGCTGCTCCTCATGAGGGAACAAACACACGGGAGTGTCACGTCCCCAACCTGCAGCTCCTCATGGGGGAACAAACATTGGGGCCTGCTGCTTCTCATGAGGGGAAATACTCATGGGGGCATGTTACGGCCCCAACCTGCAGCTCCTCATGGGGGGACAAACATGGAGGGGGCCATAATGGCCTCAGCCTGTTGCTCCTCATGAGGGGAAAAAAGCCTTTATTTCCCCACAGCTTCACAGCCCCTCCGCTGTGAGAAACTGCTCCCTTTTGATCAGCTACTGACTCAGCCTTATGTTTTCCCTCAGAAAATGGCTGTAAGCACTTCCTTCCTGCTGTGTGCTGCCCTGGGCCATTCCTGGGCAAACGGGACTCTCCCTCCCCGGGACATTGCTATTGGTACCAAAGGTCTAAACCCACATCAGCAAATCTCAGTCTCAGGCTTCCCCAGCTCCATCTCGCTGGGCTCAGCACACAGAGCAGCTTTGCTGCCTCCTCAGGCTGCTGCAGCCTGGAAATCTCAGGAGCACAGCGTCCCAGGCTGACCTGGAGCAGAGTTAACTGGGAGAATTTGTCTCCATGTGTTCTGTAGGATCCCCAGCCTGCTCTAAAAAATAAGCTGGAAGGAGTGGATGGATGGAAACAGAAAGCACATAAAGGCTCAGTTCAGCAGATCTGTCTTTGTGCTGCCTCCTTCCAGTTCTCATCTGCTGCCTGCTGAGCTGACAAGAGGTGCACTCTAGCTCGATTTTTTTTCCCTTTTGCCTCCTGTTGTCTTCACAGAATTTTAGAATATGCTGCCAGATGCTCATTCATGCCAGAGCAGGATGAGTAATAGTTTCTACATTCCAAAATGAGCCCCTCTGATTCATGGTATGTGCAAGTCATTTTCTGCAAACAGCAAGGGAATCAAAGTTCCTCCTGGGCCCCCTGTAGAAAGATGAACATGCCAGCAAAACCCTGATTGGGAATGTGGGCAAATAATGCTGGTTTGTGTGTTTGCTCTTTGCCTGCAGTTCTTCCTCTCTCAGAAAAGCCCATCAGCATTTCCATGGATATTACATCCATTATCATAATGAGAAGGAGGTAAATCTTGCTCACCATCTCCTTGCTAATTCTGCCCTGACTGTGCTGCTATAATCTCCTCCAGATTGCATCTTCTGCAGGGCTGCAAGGGATGGAGCCATGAGATCATGGCCAAAGAAGCCCCAGGTTTGTATCCATGGCTTCATACAGTTTTTTCTGAGGAAAACACACAGAGGAAACTCATAAAATGTCTGCTCTTTCTTGTGTTGCTTCAGAACTAAGAGACTTGTAAATCACTGCTGAATGGGATGCTATATGCTTTTCTGCCTCTATTATGTATTATGGGGAAATTAATAAGTAATGGGATTTGCAAGATGAAAAGCAAGGAAACCCACAGGGTAGGTGATGGAGAGGCATAATTTAAAAAGTCAATGAAAGGTTCCGTTAAATCATGGCTAAATTATGCTGATATTCACCAAAGTCCTGTGGTAAAATGCTTTTTTCATAAAATATTGAGACTCCTTTCTGCAGTGACAAATGAAGGTTCCCACAGTCCTGGAGGACAGCAGGAGCTGGAGATGAGCCCTGTTTCCCAAGGTGTGAGATGCTGCACCTCCAGAGCCTTGGCTCACCTTCCCCAGAGCTCTTTTGGGAGCTCTGCCCCTCAGGACAGGCTCATGCAGCACTGCAGGGCTCCAACTTCCCAGGAAATGTCCTTCCCTTCCCTTCCCAGCTCCTCCTGCTGCTGGGAACTGTGCTCACAACATTAATCCAGATACCCACACAACTTCCCTCAGGCTCTCCTGAAGGCAGGCCTGTTTCATTCCCTCTGGTCCCATTTCCAGGGGAAAAGGAAGCTCTGGGAGGGGAGCAGGAGCTCAGCGGAGCTCGGCCCTGCAGACACCGGCAGTGCCCTGGGGATTGGGCACACTGCACCTACTGTACTCTGCACCTACTGTACTCTGCACCTACTGTACTCTGCCCTTTACTCACAGTAGTGAGAGCTCCCCGGTGCCCAGCACAGCCCTGGGCTGCAGGAGCTTGTCAGGACATGGAAAATGTAAATAACCCTGCAGGCAAATCCCCTGCAGCCCTTCCCATTCCCGCTCCCGCAGATGCTCCAGCCTGGCTCAGCTCAGCAGCTTTTCCACTTGAGCCCAGCGCTGTCGGGAATGGGGGCAGTGGGGTTTTGCCTCCCACCTTCCTGCTGCTCCTCAGGCTGTGAGGAGCCCCCGGAGCCCGAGAGCTGTGCTATGAAATCAGCACAGGCTGGGACATCAGCTCACCCTCCCTCCCTGGCATTTACCTGGGAAGCTTTGTCCTTTTATCCCTCGCGTGGGTGAAGCGATGGGAATGAGGGGAATTGCAGAGGGTCAGCCCCCAGAGCTGAACATCAGCTTACTGCTGGAGGAAGGTGGCTGCCATTCCTGGCCCCAGGGACAAATATCTGGGGGGCAA
This sequence comes from Polioptila caerulea, assembly GCA_013397295.1. Taxonomy (NCBI): domain Eukaryota; kingdom Metazoa; phylum Chordata; class Aves; order Passeriformes; family Certhiidae; genus Polioptila; species Polioptila caerulea. Next base: position 282,263 of record VYXF01011514.1, read on the forward strand.
AGTATGCCATGGGTAAAGCACCAGTGCCGCTTCCTGACACCTACGGACTCAGAATGCCACAGGGCTTGAGCTGCCTCCCACCCACAAGTTCTTTTAGCACAATCCCTTTGCCTGGGTTCTGCTGAATTCAGGGGGAAAATGTCCATTTTCATCCTCTAAGGCCTTGCCCTGTTGATGCCAAAGGTGTTTTGGCTTTGGCAGGAGCAAGGACAGGCTCCAAGCCTCTCCCAAGGCAATCCTGTGACATCTGAGCAGGCTCTGTTAAATGGATTCTTGTAGGAAATAGTTCAGTGCTGAAACTCTACCTTAGATCACGTCATTTTAATGCCTTTTTTTTTTCCCCCCTCCTGTTAAAGCTTGTAAGAAGCAATCTCTGTCTTGTGAAGAATTGTTTTGCATTTTGGGGCCTTTGGGGATTTAGATGGGACTGAGTAATTATCAGGAAACTTCCCTGAGTCGAATACAAATGGACTGAATGGGCAGAAAGATCCACAGTGCATTAAGATAAGGAAACTAAAATTTAGAAAGTGACTAAAATAGGTACTTTAACCTTTCTGTTGGCTTTAGCCCACTTGGATTGAATTGATTTGAATATATATTTTAAAGGCTGTTTAAAACTGTCTGCTCCAAAGTGCCAAAATACCTTTGTGCACCAACACTGCCTTTGACCCAAAGGGGAAGGAACCTCTCTCAGCCCAGGTCTCTTCAAGTATTTATAGACATATTTTCCATTTTGGCATTAATTTAAATGTCACATTCATTTGTAATAAAATTCCAACCTCTCCATTGTTGGTCAAATCTGCTGAAATATGGAATGGAGAGAGGGAATGAGGGAATGAGAGACCAGAGACCTTCTGTGAGGGAATTTTGGCTTCATGTGGAGGGATGAGCAGAGGCAAAGTACTTCAGGAGTAAGTACTACTTGCCTGTCCTTTTTAATAGAAAAAGAAAGAGGTTTTTCTCCTCATTTGAAGACAAACAGGAGCTGGGCCCTTCAGACAGGAACATCCATCTCTTACTTTCTAAAAATAGCTGCCTTTCCAAAAGAAACCACTCCCCTAAAAAATCTCAGATTCAGATAAAGCTTCCATCTTGCAGAGTTATGTTCCCATTTGCATCCAAACTCAGTGTCTGACGCTCTATTTTTACAGTGCAAGAGAGAAAAAATTTGCTTAGCAATCGCCTGACAAGAGAGGCTGGAATTGAGGAGCTTTACAGCCCATTTTTACTGGGCGAATCCACTTTTATCACCCTGGTTTTCCTGAGTTACAATCGCCCGTTGTTCTCTCTTCAGTTTTCACTGGGGCAAATCCCAGTGACCTCACAACTTTCCATCCCCACTCTGCACATCCCCAGAGGGACATTTCCAGTGCCAAAAAACCTCCAAAAAAGACACAAAGGCCTCGTTTTTGTCTCCCTTGGGGCTCTGAATCCTTGGGCATAAAGGCAATGGGGTGAAGAATAATCCCAGGGAGGTGGGCACATGGAGACCCATCCTCCTGTTCTCCCCGTGCTCCAAACTCCCCAGTCCCAGCTGGACTCTGGGAATCTCCCAGCACTGACCAGGAGCAGCGTTCCCAGAACTGCTCATGGGGTGCAGCATTAAAGCCTGACCCTGCCCTGGTTCCTCCTGCAGGGAATCTCTCCTTTTCCAGGCAGAGATGCACCATTGTTTGCAATTTCCCTTTCTAAGGAAGACAAGGATCACTGAAGGGGATGGGGCATTTTCCAGCAGCTTCTCCGGGTGCTACTGTGTTTGGATTGGCACTGGATTTCACCCCAGTGACAGGCATCGACTCGATCCGAGGGGCTGGAGGTACCTGTGTGCTCCAAGGGGGCTTTGGATGGGAACAGCAGGAAAACATCGGCAGGGACAGAGGTCTCCTGGGGGCCGGCTGTTCCTCGTAGCTGTGTGCACACCTGACGGGGGGAGGAGGAGCTGCCTGTTGTTTTAAATCTCCTCTTTCTTCTGTGCTGTGTCTGGGCAGGACCCACACGTCTGGAATGCACCTTAAAACCGCCTTATCTCCAGAGCCCATCATTACATGGCAGGTGCTGGAGCCTGCTTGATTTTCTCATTTCTCTTCTGTTTCTTCTCCTCCTTCTTCCCTCCCCCTCCACCCCAGGGTAGGAATTTCTGAACCCCAACCAGGGAGCTCACACACCTGGACTCCACTCATGGCTTCAGCTCAGGAAAGCAGTGGGAGGAAGAACATGAAAAGCCACAACAGAGAGGCCATGGGCTAATCCAGAAGACAAATGCCCATAATATCTTAAACTTGCACAGAAGTGTAACGTTTGCTTCTCTTCCTATTTCCTTGCCCTGGTCCATGATAAAGACAACCTGTTCCCCCAGCAGGGACTCTCCAGAGGTGGTGGCGCTCGGCTGGAAGGATGAGCTGGTAAAATTCTGTGTCCAAAAGTGCTAAAATGAGCATTTAGTGCCCAGCTCTGCCATCACTTCAGGGAGAGCTGCTGAACTTGTCAGCACTTTCTGCTCCAGCCCAGTCAGCCCAGTCCATGAAGCTTAAACAGGACAAGAGAGCTTTTCCCTGGGCAAGAGGAGACATGGAATGACCCTGTCCCTGCTCACGATGCCCTGCAAGGCTGACACTCTCAGCCTCTGAAAATACCAACCTGTCTGTGTTCAGAGCTTTGTAACTGCAAGGGTTGGTTTACGGTAATTTCCACACCCTGTAAATGGTGAGTTTAAGCCATGTAGGAGCCTTTCCCATCTTTCTGTGCTGCTTTTTTGTCCCATCAGAGCCTGGTGTTCAGCTTCTGCATTTCTTAAAGCACCAATTTGTGTGCCTGCAGCAAAGGGGGACTGAGTGCTGCAAAGCTGGGGCTGCTCTGACTAGGAACAACTTTTCAGATCTAAGATTTGGCTGCAGGACAGGCATTTGGAGGCAAAATCCTCTAAAGTGCCATAGATCAGCACTGACTGCACCAGATCTCTTGGCGTTAACTGCAAATATTGTTCCAGGATCAGTCTCACAGAACTTCAGACTCACCATAGGAGGCTGATCAGTAAAAGAAAATCTGTTGAAGTCGTTGATGGTTATTTTTGGTTATTTTCTGCTTTGAACTTGCTTTGCTGCACACCTGGAGTCTGAGGTTTCTGTGAGGACATTCCAGAGCAGCAGGAAGGCAGAAGCTGCAGAGCCTCAGAGTCCCCAGAGCCCCAGCCCAGCCCGGCAGCTCTGGGGTGGATTTGGGAGAGCAGAGCCTGGTGCTGTTCTGACTTGTGCAGCAACCACCCAGCCCAGGAAAGCCTCAGGATCAGAAATATGCAAAAATCTTGCAACTGTATTGCCTTTGCCCTGCCAGCCCTGAAAACACAGCCCCCAGTTACGCTTTCCGTGCTGGAAAACCCCAAAACCGCAGCGCGCGCGGAGCAGCGGAGCCACGGGAATTGAAGGAGCTTTTATCCCTCAGACTTCCCAGGGCTGGGGGAGCAGGGGGCACCGGGCTCCATTTGGGAAGGGTTCAAGCATCTCACAACGTTTGCTGAACACCCCACACCATCCCAGCCCCGTCCAGGCCACAGAGCTCCAGGAATGTCCCCTCCAGGTGAGGGATACCAACCACCTGGAAGTGTCATCCCCCGGAAATCCAAATTACACCCATTGTGGGGCAGGAGAGAAAGCTGCTGCTTCCAAAGCCTCCTGAATTCCTCAGGTTTAATTATCTTGCTTGTTCACTTCTGGGGGAAAAAAAAAATCTGGCTCAAAAGTTACTTCAGGTCTGTGTTTGAAACAATCCCAGGAATAAATGAATCAATATAAGAAACTAAACATAGAGAGGCATTTTGGGTTTGTTTGATTCTTCAAGCTTAGAACAATTCAGGAAATATGCATAAATTATTTGAATAAAATTACCACTCAGCAAATTCCTGAATTTCACCTTTGCCTTTTTTACTCTGCCTCTCTTCTTTTCTGTACTGGACATTCAAGAATAAAATCTGTTTTTACACCAGAGTGGACAGTGGCCACACATCCACTGACACTGGGTATCAATCTCACCCCAGAGGTGAGAGGCAGCAAAACTGCTTGTGCTATGTGTGCAGAGGCTTTGGGGAGTTGGATTTAGCTTTATTTTTACAGCTGAAATGCAGAAAGAGAAATTCAAATCAGGAAAATGCAATAACCTCCGAGTCTGCTGCTCATCAGCGCATCACCCCTTAAAGAGCAGAGCCCTTTATTAAAAAGGACAAGTCTGATTAAAAAGATATGAAACAAAAGTGATTTTTAATTTTATTGGGGAGACAGAGTCATTGCCAGAGACAGCCCATGGCTACGTGTGATGATCGAGACAAGGGAGGGCAGCGAAGCACCAACACAAATGTGGAGTTAATAACTTTTTTACTCTTAGGGAAAGTGCTGTTCAATTCCTGCTGCTCCAGGCGGGTGCAGCTTGAGTGGAAATTTAGAGAAATTACATCCACCTGCTTCCATCTCTTCCATCCAGGGCCAGCTCTTCAGCCAGCATAAATCAGTTTATCTGCATGCAGCCAGGCAGATTTATGCCAGCTGAAGATGTAGCCCCTGGTCTTGCACTTCACAGTAAGAAGCTTTAAAATACAAATGAGCGTGAACCCCTTAAAATATTCCCCACTCCTGGAACTCAGGAGGAAACCCAGACTGCCTCCAATCATCCCCCAGTCTGTGCTGCCTTTGGGGTAATCAATGACAGTATCCAAAGGTTCAGCCACGGGAAGCCCCAGGCAGAGGCCGGGTGTGAAAATCCCTGCAGAGTTCCAGGCTGATTTTCTGCTTCCTCATTCTGGAAGAGATCTGGGATAATTCCCTGGGAATGGACTCGGGTAGAGGAGCTCAGGTAGGGCAGGAGGGGTCAGAGGAAGCTCTGCACACACACACCAGGAGGGGACCCGTGCCCATCCTGTCCCAGAGCCTCTCCAGGCACAGGGGCAGAGAACGGAGGCACAGAGGGGTTTGGGCTGCAAGGAGCCCAAAGCACCACCCGGTTCCACCCCTTCCCAGTCACAGCACAGGGGCTGTGCCTGAGCCGTGGATTCCAAGAAGTGCCTTGAGGACAGACACCCTGAAAGGCAGGACAGGGCCAGGCTCGCTCAGCCCTGGGTGCTCTGGTTTGGCTGTCAGCAGCAAAGGAGCAGTTCTGTGTTTCTTTCAGCGCAGAGGGGAGTGAGTCTTGGTTGGTTTTCTTCTGGGAACACCGACGATGTCTGCAAATTCACTTTCTGCCCATCCAAGTCAAGATAAATCACTCGTTTCTAGAGCAGTTAGTGCAGACTTCTCCACTGTTCATGAGCTGAAGTCAACAAAAAAAAATTACTTTCTAACTGTGAAACAGCTTTCAGTCTTGGCTGAGTGAGACAGATTCCCTAAAGTAGCATCTATGTTTATATTTAACACTGGTTTCTTACACATCCAAAAATGCCCTCTCAGAACATGAAAATACAAGATAACATCAGGGAAGGCAACCAAACACCTCCTCACTCAATCATTAACAGAACAATGCCAGACTGGGATTCTGCAGAAAACCCCTCTATATTATCAGGGCAGCAAAAAACCAGAATGTAAAACAAGGTCTCCTGTGGCAGGGATTTTGCTGAGAGTTAGAAATCTTCAATTTTTAAAAAGGCAGAGAGATCCAAATCAAAATTGAGCTGCCTCTCCTCCTCCTCCATCTCATTATAATTGTCATCATCAAAAATCCGAGCGGCAATGGCACCTCAGACAGGAGAGCCTGGGAATGCACAGTGCACAGTAAATAATGCAGGAGAATCTCGGGGCACAGCAGCTGCTTTATGGCTCTGGCGTGGCTGCTGCTGGCAGGGAGGAACAGCCCAGATTTGCACAGGACCTCGCAGCCCTGCCTCTGCCTTTGCCCAAGGTGCGGTCAGAGCTCCGGAGGTCGGCACTGTTCCCATGGCCTGGAGCTCTCACCCACACTGGGCGAGGGCAGGGGCAGAGGCTGCAGAGGAGAGGAGCCAGCAGCCCCTGGGGCAGCAGCTCTAACACAGCCCGGGCTGATCCACCGAGCACCCCAGACTGCCACGGCCTCAACCACGTGCTTTGGACCTCGCCAGGAGATTTTTATTGTCCCAGTTACCCCAGGCTGGCTCTGGGGTTACCCTGATGCTGTTTCTAACCCGGTTTTCTCTCCTCGGGAATGGGGCAGCTCAGAACTTGCCACCCGTGGGGATGTGTGGCAGTCAGTGCCCTGGTAAAAACCACCCTGGTAACCAAAACAGCCCCATCAGTGCTGGCTGTGCCTCAGCCCGCAGGACTTCCACCCCGAGACATCAACTTTGAACACTGCTCTGAACCCTTTCATGTCCTGTTCAGCCAAAGCCTCACATCCCTGAGCTCTGCTCTGTCCCCAGTCTGCACAGAGCCCAGAACTGCCGCGATTTTGAAACGATCCCTCTCTGATTTGAATGCACCGCTGTGCACAGAGAGCTGCTGCTGTTCCCACAGCGGGAAGGGGCAAAGGGGGGGCTCCCTGTGACACCCCTGAACTGCACATCCCCAACCCTACAGAACAGCCCCCGGCTGGGCTTCACCTCCTCCAGGTGGGATGTTCCAGGTGGGATGCAGCACACGGGGCCTCTCTTTGACTGCAGCTTCAAAGGCCCCCCAGAGAAGGGGATTTTGCCTTTGGAGGTGTCACTTACAGACACAGAAACAGAAATTATGGGCTGTTCCCTTCAAAGCTTCAGATTCCAGACGTGTCAAGCAGCTGCCCTGTGCATGTCCCTGAACTCAGCCAGTGCTCACTTGGCCAGAGGAACGAAGCCTCAAATTAAAAATTATTTCTCCAAACCCCCTATAAAAGGCTGTGGGTGTTACTTTAACACAGCCTACCAAAACCAAGGTCCATGCACACAATTATTTGCAGTCCAGGGCAGAGTCTGGACGGCCCCGGCTTTGCAGGAACCTGACCGGGCCCACCCGAGCGAGGCTCCGCTCAACGCCGGAGTTGTTTTCTTTGGATGTGAGCGGACACTGCCGGGCAGGAGAGCTCCCAGAGGCGCTGTCAGCCCCGAGAGCATCCCCAACAAGTCGAGGCAGCCCCGAGCTGAGGAGGCTGAGGCAGGGAGCGTTCCCAAAGGCGTGGCCCCGGCCCCGGCCCCGGCTGGAATTGCTGCTCAGATAAGGCGGCGTGTTCCTGCTTGCCGGCCAGGGCAGGGCTCGGGCTGCTCCCAGCCGCGCTGAGCCGGGCACAAAGGCCAGGAATGAGGTGACAGAGCCTGGCAGGAGCCCGAGGCGTGCTGGAACAGCTCCGCAGCTCGCAGGGAGGGCTCTGACCCCGCGGGACGGCACCCGAGCATCCCCGGAGGCTGGGCAGGGAGCGGATCCCGGGATGGCACCGCGGGCATCGGGAAGGGTCAGGGACGGGCTGGGCTGGACCAGAATCTGTGTTACGGAATCGCGGAGTGGTTTGGGTCGGAAGGGACCTTAAATCTCCTCTCATCCCAACCCCTGCCCCAGGCAGGGACATATTTCACTATCCCAGGTCTATGGGCAGTAAAAACACAAAAAGAACCCCAAAACAGAAAACAAATGTCTCAGTATTTTCAGCTTCATTCATCACAAAATAAATCACATCACGGAAAAACAAATTCTCACTTCTTAGCATTATCAGGAAGAGGATTCAAGCAAGGCCAGAACGGTGTGAAAAAGCCTCCAGAAGCCAAGGATACTTATCCAAATTATGCCCAAGTTCTGCACTGCTACATTTTGAAACTTAGCTTTGTCAGCACTTGCAGTGTTATGAGGAGGGAGCCAGAAGCTCTGCTGGTGTTTTTGGGATCCCACACACACTCAGGAGCAGCGACTGCACAACCCCTGGGCAGCCACACTCAACATTCCCCAAGGAAGCCGAAGCTGCCCCAAAACGCTCAGGCTGGCCCGAGCACAGACCGACCCTGCTCTGTCTCCTGCTGGTTCCCCGAAAGCTGAGGGAGGAACATCTTCCCCCAGTGCAGGGGATCTCTCACTAAAGGCTGGCAAACCCCTCGGCACAGAGGGCAGAGCAGAGCAGAGCTCGCACTCTCCCACGTCTGTGCCCCACCAAGAAAGCAAATCCAAGTCTGGGGTCCACAGCTTCCTTGGGAAACAAGTTCTCCTCTGTCCCCTTGCCTGCAAGAGTTACCAGGTTCTTTAAAATGCCTGTGACTGCAGAATGTAATTTTTTAGCACTGTTTTAAACACCAGAGCAGAGGGAGGAATATTCCCCCCACATTTTCCAGAAAAGAGGTTTCTGTGTAATTTAATTTCCCTGTACATTTCTGCAGTATAAATAACACAGATCTCTGCAGACATTTATCTGTGCCTGTGACTCAGTTATATCAGCTGCCTTATGCATTCCCTCCTCAGCCCTGAACTTCTGCCATCAGTTTTTGCCTTTGCTTGGGAGCACAGGAAGCAAAATTCCTGCCCAGGACGAGGCAAACAGGGCTCCTAAAACCCGGCTGTGCACAGAGGCAGAGACCTCCAGCAACCCGCAAGCTAAAGCAATGCTAAATGTTTCTTTCAGGGCATTAAAATTCACAGAGGAATCAGAAATTTCATCTCTCCTGCTTAAAAGTTCATTCCCTGTGAGGGCAGATGCTAAGACTTTCTTCTTGCTTTTTTTTTTTTTTTTTTTTTTGCAAACAAAAAATTGAAAAAT
>VYXF01011514.1:290986-307084 GCA_013397295.1 Polioptila caerulea
TGCTTTTTTTTTTTTTTTTTCTTTTGCAAACATAAAACTGAAAAATACACTCCTTAGCAATGCTCTGGTGGCTTTAGACCACATACATCAGCTTAAAAGGTTTATTTTTAAATTACTGTTGCATTAGTTTTGTCAGCAGGGTGATTCATTCTGCCTGCTCGCCATCAAAGGCAGCTCCCAGAGCCGAGGGTGGGCACAGAGGGGGTTTAATCCTGCACCCACTGGGGACTGCAGGGCTGATTTTGCCTGATGCCTGCAGCAGGTGGGTCTGGAATATGCATCTCTGCACAAATATCTTTGTTAATAAGGTTTAGACAGACTTAACAGGTAAAACTCACTGACAGCTGTGAGCTGCCCCAGCCAAACACTGTTGGTCTGATCAATGGCCCTGTGGCTGGGGGGAATTGGCTTCTAAAGTTCTATTCCACAGCAGAAACCCAGGAATTACTACAAATCTCAGCTCTTGACCTCTTGCAGACACAGAAAGCACAGGTAACCCTCCAGTAATTAAAACACAGCCACTCTGTCTGATCTTCAAAGGCAGAGCAGGCCTGGCTCCCTCCAGAGCCTTGGGATACTGCTGTACAATTAAGGTATAAATCAATCTCTCATTATTTCGTTTGAAGGTTGTTTAAGCCCTTCCCCTGTGCCAGCCCCTTTGCAAAGCTCCAGCAGAGATGGGGCAGCAGCTGCTGAGTCTCCTCCTCCCCACAGGAGCCCTGCAGAGCTCGACCCTGCCCAGCCCTGGGTGCTGGGACAGGAATTCTGAGCCACCACCATCGACTGAGGGAGGAGGAGTTGGCACAGAGGCTCCTCATTGTCTTCTCAAGGAGCTTCATCTCCAGATTTGCTCACTTGAGCAGCACAACTGCATCCTGCCACCTGCACCAGCCCCGGGCTTGGCACAGCCTGAACGCTCCAATTTATTCACTTTTTCAGTTGTTAGAAAAAAAAAAAATCATTTTATCTCCACCACAAACCTGCAGCACATCAGCACTGCTTGGGGGCTGCTGCTTTTCCAGTTACTGAAAGCAGAAGAGCCCATTTTAGCTGCACTTAAAGGCTGTGCTGCCTTCTTCTCCCTGGTTTATCACCTCAGGATTTGGCTGGTGAATCACAGAGTGAATCATGGAATCCTTAAGGTTGAAAAACACCATCACAAACAACAAGTCCAACATCAGCCCAGCACGACCACTAAACCATGTCCTCGAGAGCCACAGCCACAGCTTTTGAACAGTTCCAGAGATGGAGACTCCACCACATGGACAAAAGATTCCAAAGCCTCCAAGCTCGAAGTCTGAATTTTGCAGCCCAGGAAGAGCCTCGGTCAGAGCAGCTGAGGGGAGGGACGGGCGGGGAAGGGCAGGGGCTGTGCTCGCACTGACACCCCGCACAGCCTGCAGCCTCAGCCAGCCCTGCTGAGAGCAGGACGTGCCTCCCCAGGACCAAACAGCACTTCTGGCTGCACTTCAGAAAGGTGCCGGGCTGGTTTGCCTTTCATGCGTGTGGGAGAGTGAGCAGTGCCCAGGGAGAGGGGCAGGAAGGGCTGAGTGCTGAGCACAGGTGGGGAGAGCAGGGAATCCAAGTGGGCCCAGCATTGCTCTGAGCTTCCCTTCCCTGGGACAGGGCTGGCAGCAATGCACACTCAGGCTCTGGTCAGTCCTCACTCCCATGGAACCTGCTGCTCTATAAATACATTTCTCACAATCAGAAACTTTTGAGGCAAACTGGGAAAAAAACCCTCAGTAATTCTTCTCCAGCTGCTTGCCAAGTGAATTTACAGTGGGCAGTTGCAGGAGATGTGGCCCTGAGCTTCCCTGGGCTGTGTTGGATGTCTCAGACCTCCAGACCCAGTAAATTGATCCCATTTATGGGACAAATTTAGGGGTCAGAGCTGACAAAGCTTCAAGACCACACAGGTTTGCTCCTCGGGAGCCAAGGGGTGGAATGTGCCTCGTAGAGCCTGCGGGGCAGAGCCTCCATCCCCTGACACGTTTCCATCAGCAGGGCTGGGCTTTGCAGCAGCACTTTTATGATGTGCTGGCAGCTTTTCCCACCTAACGGGGACGTGTTGAAAGTTTAAAGGAAGGGGTAGTTGACATAATTGGGTATTATGGAACAACAGGACATTCCTGCAGTTCCCCCGTGCCCCAGCCAGTCCCTCCCTGTCTGTCCTTGACAGTAGCAGCTGTAAACTTTAAAGGTATTTGTTATTTTCCAGTAGGAGATAAAGCAAATAAAAGGACAGATTTGTATCTGAAAGAACAACAGCCCTGGCTTCAAACTGTGCAGAGTGAAAATTGTGGCGAGTTTGGCTCCTGGTTCCACAGAGCCCTGAGAAAATAAAAGCAGGCAATGAACAGTGATAACCTTCAGTTCTTATTTCTCACATGAAAAACACTGACTTCCTTTTCTCTAAAGGTGCTGCAGGAGCCACATTTATAGATGGATGTGTTCACCTCCGTGCTTGAAATGTCTGGGCAAAAATCAGAGATCTTCATTCCTAAGTGTGGGCAGTTGTGCTGGAAACTGCTGCTCAGGGCAATTCAGTGCAGCCCAAATTAAAGCAGCAAACCTTGTGACCTGTGTCACTGCTGAAGCAGCCTGGGTTTGGAACCTCTGACTTACCCAATAAACAAAAGGAAAGTCAGGACTTGTGTGCAGTCCTTACATGGAACAGAGTGTGGAAGAACGGGAGCAAGCTGTTGGCACTATAAAAAGAAAACAAAAAGAACAGTGAGGTTTAATTTTTTTGCTATTTAAATATTTACCCCTGACTCCGGTGGAAAGGCAAACCAGCCGGAATATTTCCATTTGGGCAGACGAGCAGGCCTAGATTATCCAGAGCTCTGCCTCCCAGGCTGTTTCTGCTAAATGCAAAAAAAGCACGGGCACCCCGAGTCTGCCGAGCTCTCACACAGGAAAGGGTTGGGAGGCTGGAAGGAAACCCTGCTGTGCCCATCCTGCAGAGCTGTGCCCACTCCTCAGATCTGTGCCCACCCTGCAGAGCAGCCCCAGGGTGGGCACCCCCTGCCAAAGGAGGGGCAAGGAAAGGAAGAGGCTTTCACAGAATGCACAGAGCCAGTCCCGCTGTAAATGGGACTTCTTCTGAGCTGGGATTAAAACCAGTGCATGGAGGCCCTTGGACAGAGCATCCCTGCACTTGCCAGGGTTCTCCTCCCCAAATTCTTTACAAGTTTATACCCCCATGGCAGGTTCTTGCCACCTGAATTCCGAGTTTACAGGGGTTACACCACAGCCCCTATCTCGCCACTCATGGGGCACTCAAGAACCAACACATTTCCCATTTTTTAGCTGCTTTGGAAAAGTAAAATGAACTATTTCTTGTATGGAAAGGTAAGTTTAAAAAAATGGCAATTGATGGGGCAAAAATGAAAGTGGGCTCTTGGCAAACATTCTCCTACGCTTTGGATTGACGCTGGGTTTCTAAGCAAGCCCTCGGAGGGCAGGATGAGGAGCGGCGGAGCAGGCTGCAGTGTTTTGGGGCCCTTGGGGTGGTTTGGAGCGCGGGGCGGGCGGGGCAGGGCAGGGAGGAGCCGGGAGCTCCATTGGCTGCGGCCGCAGGTGAGCGCGGGGATAAAGCCGCACCTGCGGCCGCCGGGAGGGGCCGGGCCGGGACCGCGCTGGGCCGGGCCCCCGCCCCCGGATTCTGCTCCAAACACAGACAGAAAGAGCCCCCCTGGTCCCCTCCTGGCCCACTGTTGTCGCTGTCTCTCGTGCCCTTAGCCCGTTTTGTGGGTTTGGTTGAAGCTCAGTGCAGCGGCCGCGGGATGGGATTGGGACCTGCCCGCCAGAGCCAGGTGAGTGAGTGAGTGACCCTCGCGGCCACGGGTCCGGAGGGGTTGGGTCCAGCTGGGGCAGGGTCGTGCCCGGGAGTCCCCTGTGCACAGCTGGGGGGGAGAGGAGGCACGGCACGCCCTAACGAGGTGTCCTAATTAATCCCGCTCCTGTGGCAGGAGCGCTGCTCATCCCCGGCAAGCACCAACGCAGGCGCCCTCGGCCGTGTGCAAGCAGAGGCCGGGACATGGCTCCTAAAAGGAAAAAGGAGAACTTCTTAAACAGCTCCTGGGGATGTTTTAAGTCATAGTAAGGATGTTGAAAGCAGCAGGTGATGGTACATGGGGAGATGTTTCCCAAACCAGCAAGAATGTGGAGGTTGGTGCTGTTTGGGAGCAGTCAGATTCCACCACAACCTGAGCAGTAGCTCTGGGCTTGCATTGGTGCAACAAATCTGAGCTGCTGTCCAGGCCACCGTTTGTAAGGATTTAATCTCTTTTCAGTCAGTTGATTCTTCTCCTGATTTTCTATGTGGATCACTTAAAATTACCCCCATCCTGCGGTATCCTAAGAAACGAAATATTTTAGAAAACTTGCCTTATGGAGACAATTTTAACTTGTTTTAGTTCGAGTTCACCAAGGTCTTTGAGGTCCCAAAGTCATTGTGATGTGGTGTTATGGGATGCTGAAGCTTTGGGTGAGACCGGGGGCTCCAGCTGCATTTTCCCCTTTCTGTGGATCTCGTGTGGGCAGTTGTGCACCAGCAAAAGTGTCCAAAGGCCTTCTCTCGCTTTCCCAAGAGATAATCAGGAGCTTTGGCTCCAGCTGCTGCTGAACAATCAGGTTCCTCTCCAAGTGCAGCACACAGGGCCAAAGCCAGGGTCAAATGGAACTGATGCTTATGGGGCAAAACTTCCTCAGAACCGAGAGAAATTTCCCTTTTGAAGAACTAGCAGCCAATTGCAGGCAAAACTTGTGAGGGTAACGGCAGGAAGAAAGGCAGGAGAAAATGGAACCCCCTGAATGAGCGGGAACAGCCCAAAGGTTCCTGCTGGACACCACACCTGGGTCAGGCTGGGGCTGGGGAAGTGCTGCCTCTGGAATTCAGTGTCGGAGCTGAGCCCGTATTACAGGGACAGAAATGATTTTGTGTTTTCTCTCCAGGATGGGGAGCTCCTGGCACTTTTCAGGGCAGGACATGGCACAGAATTCCCAGAGTTTGCCATCCCTGGGGTCAATGCAGTGCAGGCAGTGCTCAGAGCATCTGCCTCGCCCGCTTGGTGCCCCACAGACAAAGGAATAGAGAAATGTTTGCTCGTTTTAAAGTTCAGGGAAGTCCAGCACAACTTCACCTGACCTTTAGTTAAAGGTTTGCCCCTTCTGAGGATGCCGCAGACCTTTGCTGCTGTTCAGATGAAGCTGCAGCCTGACCCTCAACACTTCTCCCCAGCGAAAAGCAAAAATTAAGGGGTATCATTAAAATCTGAAAACCCCAACTCCCCACATTTTAAATTGGTTGTTGAGGACTGAGGGGAGCTGCTGGAGGCGGAGCTCGAATTTCAGGTTTTTATTCCCATTGATTTAATGTGAGATTTCGCTGATAAGCGCCTTGGTGCAGTGATCTGAGCCGCAGCCAGCCCTGCAGCCGTTCCCTGCGCCGGGCTCCGAGGGGTTAATGCCCCGGAGCTGAGCAGGAGGCATCTGCGGGGTGAGCCCGTCCGAACCTGCCTGATAAAAGGCGTCTCAAATAAGCCAGGATTGCACAGAGGAATTTCAGTTGATGGGTTCCTGCCTGGGCCTCCCTTTCTCAGGGCTTACCCAAAATCTCTGACAAGTCCTGACACAGCCGAGGGAGAGGCTTCGAGCAGCAGCAGGCTCAGATTTAAAAGCAGGAGAGAGAGGGAAACACCCCGAACTATTTGTTCTGTTAAATCGTCCATCAGCACCTCCGCACTGGGGTTTGTGGGTTGGCTTTTTGGTTGGATTTGGGTTGGTTCGGGTTTTTTTTAAATTTAAGTGCAGGCAAATATTTCAGTTTACCTTCAAGGCAAGTTTTGCACCTTAACCTCTCTTTTCCCAAGCTGCGGAGTGCAAGCAAATTAAAATTTGAAATCTGAAGTTATCCAAGTGCGTGGGAGACTTGCCAAGAGCCAGAGCTGGACCCTTCTGAAAGCCCCGGGTTTCCCAGGCCCTGAGGAGGAAGGAGCTGGGACCTTAATTTGGCAAAGCCATCCAAACTGGAAACACCATTTGCAATTCCTTGCTGGGATGTGGAGAATTTCCATTTCATTGATGAGATTTGTGTGTTTTAATGTGGATTTGTTTTAATGTTTGCGGTTCTTTAGAGGAGAAGCAACATGCAATGCTAAGGATATGCATCATATTCTGATTTATTAATTTTCTAGATAAAACCAGGACATATCTATAAAGTAAAATATTTAAACCCATAATCAGATTCCTTTGCAGGAATCTCAGAAATATCTTTACTGCACAGATGTAGGGACGGGTTGGACTTTCATGGGGGAATATTCCTAACAGTCTTAATTTTCATTATTTTTGTCTCTTTCACAGATGGGAAGCTCTCAGGAAGAGGCTGCACACCTTTTAGAGGGGTTTTTAACTATTTAAAACTTCCTGGTGCCCCAGGGCAATCCCGTGATATCCCTCCTTTCCCCGATCCATCTCCCAGGGGATGAGTTCCCTGCCCTGCCCGGGCTCCTCGAGGCACCCGAGGGGAGCAAACCCCAATTCCCACATCCTGTGGGGCCGGGACTAATGGGATTATCTCTCCCCTATCTGGGCTAAAGGGAAGCAGTACCTTCACACCCTCCCAGTATGGCCAGAGGTCTTTAAAAAGGTCCTTTGAGGAGAATCGCCTCCGGCCATTCCTCGGGTTTTGTAAATCCAGGGTTTAAGGGACCCTGGCCATTATCTGGTCGCGCCTCCCTTGTAAAAGCCATAAAGGACAAAAAAACCGCCTGGAGCATTTAATTTGCAGAAGCTCCTGGTGGCTGGAAGGCCCCAGTGGATGGGGAGCTGCCACGGCTGCTCCGCTCCTGCCGAACACTGCGGGGCTGAAAGCAGGGGTGTGGTGGGGGAAAGGAAAACGAGGATTTCAGCCCAGAGCACCCCTCCAAGCATCAAGTTCACACCTCCACACACTGGAGGTGACCCAGCCGGGCTCCCCAAAGGCACCTGAGCGCCCCAAATCCTCGAGGGAAGTGAGGACCGTCCATGGCTTCTGTTGTCCTTCATTCCACCGGAGTCTGTCTCGTAGCTAACCAGATTTCAGTGGAGTGAAGCACAAGAGACATGGAGCTGAACCAGCACACAGGAGCTGCTGCCACTGCAGAGCTGGGGACCCCCGCGGGCATTGGGGGTCACCAGGCAGAGACCACGCTGCTGGGAGATGGAGAGGAGCAGCACAAGGAGCTCTTTAATAACCTGGGTATTTCCTGAAAATCCCCAGTAAGAACCCTCTGTGAGCGTGTACTTCCTTTCTGCATAATGTGAAAAGATTAAAAGTCTACAAAGACCACAAGCTGCTTTCTGGAAGGTTTAAACACCTTATTAGCAGGAAATTAAACCCTAAAGTGGATAAATGAGCTGTGTAACCTCATCCCTTTCAGTCATGTTCCCTCCAGGATGGGACAGCCAGGGAAGAAACCGCGTTTCAGTGCACTTGCACCGCTGCATTCCCACAAAAATCTGTCCCTGTGGAATCCCCTGTCGAGCCTGCTTGCCTCCAACTCCCCTGCCACACCACCTTCAGAACCTGTAAAAACTCCATTAATATTTTAGACCCATTTATTTTGTAATAAAATTAATGTAAATAAGATGGAAGTTGAGGGAGAACTCAGATTTTTCAGGCTGAGCACAGGATAGATCTTTCAAGGTGTCAGTGTAAATTCCTTGAAGGTTAATGCAGTTAAACATATTTGATGCATAAATGTGTCACATCTAACGCTAATCATTCACCAGTTGTAATTGCCTTTTCAAAGTCCTCACCTCCCTGAGACAAATGCAAAAAAAAATGAGATCTGGCAAATTTAAAACAAAAAAACAAATAATGTCTTCCTCCCATCAGGATGTATTATTCGCCTTGATAGATTTAGTAGCAGATTTCAAGAATTTATTGTCCTGTATTATTTCTCAGCTGCCTGCCCCTCCTCTCTGGCTGATTGGAAAGACATTCACGAACCACTTGCTGATGGTTTTTCCTACAAGCACAGAGGGCTCTGCTCCCTGCAAAGCCACAGCCACCAGCTCCCAGCCACCCTGGTGCTGAGCTCTCCTCTCAGCGAGTGCCCAAGCTCCTGATGTTTCTTTATTAATCCCAGGCCCATTCCCCAGCCATTCCTGTGCTGAATGTCTCACAAAACCAGGTTTCTCCGCTCAGGGTTGAAGTTTCACTCGAGTCCAAACCAAACCATTGCAGCTACAGACCAGAGCACAACAGATTTGCAAATGGGAGTCTGGCCAGCCCTGCACTGGTTCGGTTTTCTGGACTTTCTGGTCCATCTGATACTTCATATCTTGAAATTAATCACCCCCAAAACCAGTCCTGGGAGCTTTCCACAGAACGGTTTGTTGGAAGGGATCTCCAGGGCTGTCCCATTCCAACACTTCCACCATCAGAGCCCCGTCCAACCTGGCCCTCAGCACCTCCTTTTCCTCAGGGGTTTTCCCTCAGAACATCCGAGAGCTCAGTAAGAAACTCTTGGGAGATCTGGTGGTGAGTGACAAGAACATTGGGAAGAATTCGGAGGATTTTTTTTCCTTTGTTATCCTCTTAGCAAACCCAAGAGTCCAAGTGCACCAGAGTCCCACATGTCAAGCACAAGCGGATGAAAAACGCCCAGCTTTGTGTATTTACCAAGTAAAAGCAATAAAACAAGGGGTCCTGCCTTGCCCCGTGTTTGGAGGGCAGAATTCTGTGCTGCTAAAGAGCCACTGGAGCACAATTTGCCCTCCCACCCTTCCTCCCTCCCCTCCCTGCCTGGCCTTGGCTCCCCTCTGCAGGGCAGAGGACGAGCACAACAAAAGCTGGGTGTTAATGACGCGCTGGGAAATGCTTACAGCTCTACAAGCCACACATTCCCAACCCATTTGTTCTTTTTTCCCTGTAGGAAGGACATTTTGGGTAACAGCTTTCCATACATTAAAGCAAGGCACATAATGAGACAGCAGCCAGACTGGCAGAGCTGCGCGGAGCCGTGGACAAGGCTCTGTCAGCTCGGGCTGAGTTAGCACCGCTCCCTTCAGAGCTGACAGGCGCTGTGTAAATGCAAGCTCGTTATCAAAGCAAGCACGGCTTGCTGCTCGCACTGATGGAGCACCAGAGACAAGGAAAACCCTCCAGTTACTCTTCGGAGTCTAGAGACGAGACTGACTGTTCGCAGGCCTTGGAGAGCAGCTGGGGACACAGAGCTGGCAGTTCCGACCAGGGAAGGTTCCTCTCAGGGACAGGGAGGGGGTCAGGGCCAGCCAGCAGCGTCTGCTCCAGCTCCTGGGGCTCTTCACGCCCAGTGCCCTCTCCTGCTGCTCTCTGTGGACACCAAACCCTGGATGGTTTCTGTCACTGCAGCGCGGTGAGGGAGAACTGGAGGATCCCGGTGAAAGGGGTGGGTTTGGGGCACGTTTCTTTGGAAGGTTGTGTGTGCAAGCCCTTTGCTGTACTGAGGTGTACGAAAGCCTTCAGACACACGTACCCCAGGTATATTGGGGGGAAATAATCACAAATAATAAATAATAACAAATAACTCCCCGAGCAGGGCTCACAAATAACAAATAAAACCAAAAAAACTCCCTGAGCAGGGCAGGGCTCCCATTCCAGGTTCACTGACTGGGCAGCACAAAAGCAGCGAGTGCCCACCCACTGCAACCTCCTGGCAAAACCGAACTGTCAGGAGCTGAACGATGCCTGAAACAGCACAAAACCAGGCTGCCTTATTCCAGCAGGAAATCTGTCCTTTCTGAATGTTCCCCAAAGGAAACAAGGTGAGGAATTACACTGCTGAGCCCAGCGAGACACACTGCTGGGAAAGCCACTAGTTTTCAGCTTTTTCAACGTTTACATTTCCGTGTTGGGCCAAAAAGCCTCACTTAAAGCCAGTTTTTATTCAGGAGACAGCCAGGCCTCGAACAGCATTTCAATATAAACCTCCCAGCCCTCTGAGCTGCTTCAAATGAACGCTGCCTTGCCTGGTGGTAACTTTGCCGAGCTCAGAAGCAGAGGGGAGGTTTGGATGAGAGGCCCTTTAGAAACCCTTTACAAATGTAGATTTGATTGACTGACTGATTGAACTTAATTGCAGACATTCTCTTAATTGTACACTTAATTACTGACACTGTGTCAAAAGATTTCTGATGCAGCACCTGGAGGACAACCTTGCAAGTGCCAGTCGCAGCCAGCTGCACAAGGCATCGGGGAGGGGCGCTGCCACAGCTTGGAAAGGGTGGGGGAATCATAATATTTTAATAATATACAATTAGGGTTCCGCCCACCCTAAACACGCGTGTGCACATGCACACAATCCCAGATCTGCTCGCGGGGAGGAGGAAAGGAACAAAGGGTGACAATGAGGGGCCCGTGTGACAGTGCCACCCCTGCGCGCATCCCCGGCGGGCAGGCACGGAGGGCACGGTGCCATCCGGGTGGCAGCGCACCAGGGACAAACCCGGGGGTCCGTGCCGGGCTTGTAACCCTGGGGGTCTCAGCGGGGTCACGACAGGCGTCCCTGCGAGGGACAGAGGAGAGGACAGCGATTCCTGCTCGCCATGAGAAGCGTCTGCAGGAAATCCGAGTGTTCTTGTGCTTTCCAACAGCAAAAGAAGTGGCTTAGTGAACGCAAAACCCCGAAATCAGAGCACGCCGAAACTCCGCAGAGAAGCAGCAGAGAAGACTGGAACTGTTTTATACCCACAGAACTGCGATTTGCTCAAAACACCTGGAGCCTCGTTAATTTACCTGTGACATGTTGCTATACTTAATTGCCTTTGACAATTAGTAACATTTCAACACCTCCTTTAATGGCCCAATTATGAGAACACTTGTCTTCCGTGCAGCAGATAGAGGAAAATAGATGGGTGAATCTCCAATGCAAAACTCCTCCGCAGGTATTTTAATGAAGAACTCACCAAACAAACCATGAAGAGGCCGCTGGGACGCGATCTGGTGGCCCAGGAGCAGCGTGTGCCCAGCTCGGGCCCTCCTGGCTGGCACAGCCACCTCGGCACCGGCAGCACTGCCAGGGTAATGGCAGAGAGCCGTGCTGAGCACTGCCCTCCTCTCTGAGCTGGCAAAGAGCATCCTCTGGGTCCCACATCCCGCTCCCGGCCCGGGACACGCACGGCGGGAGCACAGAGCCTCTCCCGGCCTCACAAGGTCCTGCCTGTCGGGTGGAGATCTCTGTTAGAACAGAGCTTTGCAGGGCTTGGTTAAATCGCTGCAGTCCGTGGCCCTTCTCTGTGAGAAACAAGCGGGGAGCTGCTCTCGACACTCGAGGCTGGGCACAAGGGCTGATTGAACAGCTCCTCTGCGCAGGAGGGACTGGGGGAACCTTGCTGCTCTTCTTGTAATTGAGCAATCCCTGCTGATACACACGCAGAATTCACGGGCGCAACGATTCCTCTTCTGCCTTCTCTTTCTTTGACATTATTTGGATCAGGATATATTCTTTTGCTGACCACTTTGTTCTCTCCCTGGAGCTGTGTAAACCAGGAGCAGGGCTGAGAAAGCTCCCCAGCCTCAAAGCTGCCCCAAAGTGGCTCCTCCAAAAGAGCAGGTGGAGTCTCACCGCTGGATGGAGTTTATGAATAAAACAATGTTTTATTAAACTACTATCACATTTTGATTGAACAGCGTTTGGACTACGGAGGAGCAGACATATTCCTGAAAGTAATTGGTTTTCCACATCTGCTTTCCTTTCTAATTGGACTAATTACTTCAGTGTAGGATCATGTTCACTACTCTCCAGAAAGCAAGAAACCTTGATTTACAGTGAGAAGAGCAGCAATTAGAGAGAATTAATTCATATGGCAACATCTAAATAAATCATATTATGAGAAGACAGCAATGTAATTATTGTGACTGGTGACTCCCTTGTGGAGAAACATCATCCTTAAGCTGAAATCGAGCAGCACAGTCCTCCGAGGAATCCACCACACTGCTCCAGCTTCACGGAGCGTGTAGTACTGATTTTAAGGCCTAATTGAGGTGCATTGTCAAAACCAATAGGTTCTAACACTCCTCAGGCAGCCGAGGGAAAACAATCAAATCCTTGACAGCTCCATGTTTGTCCTCAGAACCCAACGCGTGTTCAGCAGCCGGGGATAACAGATGCCGGCCGCAGCTTCCCAGCAGAGGTTGAGGGATTTCCTTGTGTGGGATCCTCCCCCGGGATGAGCCCGGCTTTTCCTCCTCTGCCCCAAGGCCAACCCCATCCCGGGCTGCTCGGAGGGTGTAGTGAGGGCAATGGGGCGAGCCACGGCGTTTCAGGGGAGGATCCTGCTGTACACAGGGAGAAATTCCCCCTGTTCACCCCCGGGCAGCCTGGGGCTGCCCTCGGGCCGGGGATGAGACTTTGCTCTGCTCCTTTGGGAAGTGCTGGAAGCGTCTCAGGGAGCTCCCTCCACCTGCGTGTCATTAACTGCGTCCTTCATGCGGCTCTCAAGCTATTAGTGACGCTGATAACTCATTAATGACACGGCTCTGCCCTCCGTGGCGTTCTCAAGAACATCGCTGCTCCTCTCACTTGCTGGGGAAAACTCTGCTCTCTTCTCCTCTGGCACTTCCAGAAGAAAATCCACAAGGCCTTAGTGAGGGAGAGCAAAGGCAGAATCTCCACACCTAAACCAGACAGCGCCGAATGTACCGGGCCGTAATTCCAGGGTTTACATGGAGCGGTTTCTCCAGGTTTCTCTGGCACACCGAGAGTGGCCTGCGGGCACGGAGGCAGAGCAGCCCCGAGCTCCTCCCGGCTGAACGAACTGTCCCGGTCTGGCTGTTCTGCTCTCTGTCCCCCTGCCTGGGGTGGGCACTGCGCGGTGCCAGCCCCCGCCAGGCTCCCCCTCTGGCACACGGGACACGCACAAACCCCACAGGAATCCGCACGGTGAGATGCACTCGGGGCGCAGCGCTGGCCCCAAGTAAATCCTGCCGGCACAAAGCCACCCTTCCCATCCAGCGCCCACCCGCTCCCAGCGAGCTCCCGACCCGTCAGGAATTAGGGTGATAAATTGTCGCTTTGGACAGATCCATCCCGATTTGTGCCGCAGCAGATAAACACAGCCATGGCTTCGGCAGGGAGAGGCGCTCAGCAGCGAGCCTGAAGGAGAGAGAAGCCCGGGGCTTGGGGGGTTTAAGCAGATTTAGGAGCCTCAGCTCCCTCCGTTATTATTTACTGCAATTCAAATCTCTCCTTTTCCTTCTGAGAGGTTTTCATAGCTGCCTTTAAATCGCGAAACGCTTCCAAAAAAAAAAATCAAATAAAATAAAAATGAAGAATTCCCTCTGCATTGAGAGTTTATCCAGACTCTCAGACATTTGCATACATAAGGTGAGAATCCCTGGGGATGGATTAATCACCTGGGGCCATTTCTGTGCAGAAAACACATAAAGGGGGGAAATGCTGCACAAAGGGGGTGAAGCATTGCCCCCAGCCCCAATTGCTGCTCTCTGTGCTCAGTGTGACAGCCACAGCGGGCAGAAATTTGGATTTCAGTGCCACAAGGAACTTCTCAGCTCAGGATCGAGCCCACCTGTGCAAACACGTCCAGCAGAGCAATACAAAACTCTCCTATTCCACTGCCTTGCTCCATTTTTCTATTAATGTTTGTTACCTGAACCAGGCAGGCCAGGAAACAGAATAACGGGGAAACGGATCTAATTACTCTGGAATCGTGGAAGAGATTTTTAATTGATTTTAGCCCTGAATATCCCTAACAAAAATACAGATGTAGATTGAGCAGAGGTCCGAAAAGCAAGTTAAGGTCGCAGGAAGCACAAGCTCATTACAAAAAGGAGAAGTACAATAATAAATATATCCAAGTATCACAACAGTGTAAGAACTATTTTGAAGGGAATTTGAACAGCTAATAATTCACAGCCATTATTCTTTTATCATTGTTCAGCTGAAGGTTGAGAAGATTTTAAAACTGCAATTATGAACAATAGATTTGCATTGAAATCAGCTTCTCTGCTGCCTTTATCCCTCCTTTCCCCTCCTCCTCCTGCTAAATAAAGAGGTGGAAGCAACAAAGAAAGCAACATCTTGGATACAAGAGGGAAAAGAGCTTTTTAAGGAATATCCACATAATCAGATACTCCAAAAAAGGAAGAAAAGTAGAGCCTGGCTCCTTGGGCATCTCTTAAAACCAAGCCCAGNCCTGCTCGGGGCAGGGGAGAGGTCCCAGCCCCGGGACAAGCGCAGGGCCCCCCCGAGCCACGGCCCGAGGCTGCAGCCGGGCGGGGAGAGAGGGGCTCTCCTCTGGGAACCCTGCAGAGAGGCAGCAGCAGCAGCTTCTCCTCACGAGTCACCCCCTCAGCAACTTCGGAGATTGAAAATCACTTTTCTGGTCGAACACTGCCTGCTTTGGATTTGTTTTTCATTTCTGGTGCCTCCTTCCCCGAGTCTCCTAATGACCATGGATTAATGAACAATTACAAGGCTTCATTCTCCCTGCCATGTAATTCCAAGAAAGGAAGAGCATCTTTCTGGAACATTATGCTTGAAAAACAAAGGAGAGCTTTGACTGTCAAGTCACTGATGTTCCCTCTTCACTTAAAAGCCTTCCAATTTACTTACAAATTATAGTGTTTTTAATGCAAATTAAGCACTAGAGAACATTCTTTCCTTCCCCCAGATTAGCAAGAACCAAATTGACCAAGAAAGCCAAACATGGAATCTGGACTCAATGAATATTTAAAATAATGAGGCTGTTTAATTATTCTGATTGGTGAAGGATGATGTTGTTTAACGCCTCTGAGCTGATGGCAGGGTTGGAGGACACGGCTCTGCTTTGTGAACCCTGGGAGAGCGTTTTCTGGTACCCCGTGCTCTGGTATCCTCTGTGGAGTCAGCACTGGGGGTGAAACGCAGCTACTCATCCTCAGACCTCCGGGGAACCTCCTGTTTGGGAGAAACGCCGGGATGGGAAGGCAGAGGGGCTGCAGGAAAGGTGGGAGCGAGCACACCCTGCACCAGGATGGGGGCACTTCACCCCAGGGGCTTAGGGAACAAAACTCCAGAAATTCAGAGTTCACTCAGTTCTGCTTCTGCTCCAACTTCCCCCAGTCCCATGGACCTTCGGGTTTGTGCTCTCACTTCCCAAAAGTCACTCACAAAGGAAACGAGGAGAGGCTCCAGTCACCAGGAACGGCAGTGACAGGACAAGGAGCGATGGGCTCCCATGGAAATAGGCAAAGTTTAGGTTGGGTATTCGGAGGAAATCCGTCCCCGGGAGGGTGGGCAGGCCCTGGCACAGGTAACCAGAGCAGCTGGGGCTGCCCCTGCATCCCTGGCAGTGCCCAAGGCCAGGTTGGAAGGGGCTGGGAGCAGCCTGGGATGGTGGAAGGAGTCCCTGCCATGGCAGGGGAGGATGAAAGGATCTCTCCCTTCCAGCCCAGGCCACTCTAGGATTGTGGGACAGACCTGATGGCTCTGAGATAATCAGTGAGCTTTGCACAGGCCCCACCTTTCCCACCTGAGCCTTGTGACCCCATCCCTCACCTGCCCAGCCCTGCTCCACCTTTAGTGCTTCCGGTGTCAAATTTCTTTGACCACTCAGTTCCAGGTGCTCCCACGTGGCTGTGAGGGTGAAACGAGGGTGAAACACGAGTACACGGCATTCCCACCTCATTAACGCGTCCGCCCACCTCCCAGCGCCAACCTGCCCCGCACTGAGGCTGCTGTTGGCGAAATTGGAGACCCTGGAGCTTCTGGAGGCCGCCGGTGAATGGGACGAGGCCAGTGGGCACACCTGGCCCTTGATCTCTCGTCCTCGAACACCCCCGGTGTCCCCGGGCTCTGAGCACGGGTCCTGCCCTGCCCTCTGATGAGGCTGAGAAAGGTCGGAGCCCCGGGGAGATCTGCTGGTCCTGGGCTCTTCAGCTGGGATGCCGAGATTTGGCTGTGTCGGCGTGCACCTGGGTCCTGTCCCCATCCCAAGGATCCCACCCCATCCCCATCCCAATCCCATCCCATCGATCCCATCCCCATCCCCTCCGATCCCCATCCCCTCCCATCCCCATACCATCCCACGGATCCCACTCCATCCCTCAGCGCAGCCTTTGCCTTT
>VYXF01011514.1:307210-320050 GCA_013397295.1 Polioptila caerulea
CATCCCATCCCATCCCATCCCCATTGCCATCCCATCCCCATCCCCACCCCCATCCCACGGATCCCACTCCATCCCTCAGCGCAGCCTTTGCCTTTCCCAGCACCTTCCCCAGGGCCAGCCCGAGGGAGCAGGAGCGGATTTATCCCAATCCAACCCCCTCTTGCTCCTGCCCTTCCTTCCCTCCGCCCTGGAGCAGGGATGCTCTGCAGGAAGAGCTCTCTGCCCGCGGGCCGGGGTCTGAGATGGGCCGGGGGAGCCCAGCAAGGGCAGAGGGCAGGCTCGGGGGGAAGAGACTGCAAACAGCTGCGGTCGCTGGCAGGATCATGGAGAAATCTGCTCAAAGGGGGGCTCTTTTGTTTGTTTTCTAAATATTTACAATTAATTTCTATTTCCAAATGCTCTGAAGAACGCCAGTGCCTAAGGGCAGGGTCCCAGCTCTCTCCAGAGACCCGGGCACGGAGCTGCTGCGCTGTCACATCCCAAGCTCCCCCCAAATGGGCAAAACCTGCTGCTCTCGGTGGCCACGGCCCCAAACCATGTGTGCCGCAGCCCACACAGCTCTGCTCCAGCCAGGAACCTCCTCCTGCAGCTCCCGCTGCGCTTTCCCACTGCTGGCAGGGGCTGGCAAAGTCCCCCTCAGGAAAAAAAAATAATTCAAGCTTCTACCTACATGAGCTACTGAAGGAAAAGACACAAAACCCACAAAAGCCAACTAAGCAAACAAAAAGGAGATAAAAGCAGTTTGCTTTAAGGCAGCAGCTTTTCTGAAAGCCCGCAGTAAATCTTTAAGATTATCAATAATGAACACATTCAATGTCTTTTTTCGTCTTCTTTTAAATCACTTCTTGCAGTGGAAAGAAATCAGTCCGGGGGGTAGTTCCTATGTGAGCTGCATTTATTATCAAGGGATTGAGAGTGCTGGAGATGGAAAGAGGGAAAATGAGTCTCGACAGGGCTTTGGGAGAAAAGCACAGCGCCACTTTATAGTCCTTCCTCCACCTCTTTGTCACAGCACCCCGTAATGAGCCCTGGAATTCATCTCAGCTCTAATGACACTCACAGTGGTGGATGTTTCTCCCAAATTTAGTCAAGTGACAACACAGAGTCTTTAATATGCAAAGGAGGCCTTTGTGTAACTCCCCAGAACTTTGGTGTCTTGTCAAGGCTTACAGGAATTCCGGGGGAAACAAATTGCACAAATCACAGGAGGAGCGCTGGGGAGGGGCTGGCACAGCCGCAATGTTCCCCTCATCCCGGGCCCTCAGGGAACCCCAAAACACCCAGGGCGTCCTCGGGAACCCTCCCCAGCCTGCGGGGACCCCTCAGTGCCACACAGCCCGCGGTGCCAGGGGCCACTCGGTCACTGCCCTGCCCCAAAATCCAGCCCTGGTCAGTGGTCACTGCCCCAAAATCCAGCCCTGGGCAGTGGTCACCGCCTCAAAATCCAGCCCTGGGCAGTGGTCACTGCTCCAAAATCCAGCCCTGGGCAGTGGTCACTGCTCCAAAATCCAGCCCTGGGCAGTGGTCACTGCTCCAAAATCCAGCCCTGGTCAGCGGTCACTGCTCCAAACCAGCCCAGCCCCAAAATCCAGCCCTGGTCAGTGGTCACCGCCCCAAAATCCAGCCCTGGTCAGCGGTCACTGCCCCAAAATCCAGCCCAGCCCAGCTCCCCCCACTCCTGGCTGCTATTCCCGGGCAGGATGGAACCCACAGCTCCTGGGGGAGCTCAGCCCCAGGGCTCCAGGAGAGCTCCTGGGCAGTGTCCCAACCCCCACGGTCCAGAGTGGGCCTCAGAGTGATGGGATGGGCTTTTGCAGTCACAGAGTTAAAAAAAAAATCATATAATTAGACATTTTCATGGAGTTGTCTTCGGGGTTTGGTAGTGGTTGCTTTGTTTTTGTTTGTTTTCCTTTGGGGCTATTTTTTGATTAAATGGGGAGGAAATAACAACACTCCCCTCCTAGCCCAAATCATTGTGTTAGAAAATCCTTCTGGCCAAAGGCATTAAATTAAAAAGAATGTGTCATTTTCTCCTGATAATTTTTAATTGATCACATCCACCACGGAGGTGGAGCTTGGCTAGAAAGGGTCTGCACCAAACAGCTCCTATTTGTCTATGATTTCCCTGGGGCATCTTTTAAACCATTAAAATTTACAAACAACTTCATTTCTTATTAACACAGTTCCTTAATTGCTTCCATGGGAAAAGAGTCAAGTTATTTGCATCTTCCTTTCTTGGGGCTCCAGGGCTTTGGAGCAAACATTTAAGGATGAGCTTTGAAGTGAAGCAGTAGTTGTGCTCCAGACCCAGGCCAGGCTCCTCCCCAGGCTGCCTCAGACACCTGCGCGTCCCTCGAGGCTGTTTTAACCCCCTTGGACACATGGAGGGAGGGTCTCGAGGCTGTTTTAACCCCCTTGGACACATGGAGGGAGGCTTTGGGGCCCGTTTTTGGATAACCCGCTATGGGCAGCTCACACCAAGCCGCGTTCCCTGTCCCCCACCTCTGCCAAAAGCTCCCAGGGAGGGCGGCACCATCGCCAGCCCGACCAAACCCCCGGGAGCAGCGTCTGGTGCCCTGAGGGAGGTACAAACCCCAGCGCCAACACAAACCCTGCCTGCATCCTCCCCTCCAAGGACATTGGAGCCCTCATCACTTCAGTGCTTTAACCAGAGCTCCCCGGTCAGGGCCGAGCCCGTGCCCATCCCCAGGGCGAGGTGAGGCCGTTCCTGAGGCTCAGGGAGTCCCCAATGACACAGCCCAGCCCCAAGGGTCCCCTCGGTCCGGCAGGCTCAGAGCAGCGCCTGGGCAGGGACAGGGGCAGGGACGGCGTCTCAAGAGCCACCAGGGAGATTTTCACCCCAGACAGACCCTCCAGGCAGGCCAGCAGAGCAATTCCAGCATTTTCGGTCTGCTGGAGGCTCCTTCAGCCTCCTGAATCCCCTGCACAGCTTGGCCTGGGCTCGGAGCAGCCTGGGGCAGTGCAGGGCAGCCCAGCCCGGGGCAGGGGCCTGGACTAAACAATCCTTAACCACCCAGACCCCTCCATGACTGCAGATTCCACGGAATGGTGATTCCCTGATGGAAATGTTGGTGCAGAGCGCTGCATCCCTGCATCCCTCCCGTCTCCCTGGGTGTCTGTGTGAGCTCTGCTCCAGCAGGATCCATCAGCTGTGTGTGGGAACACATTCCCGGGAAGCAGCCACATCTGACATGGAAATCCCCAGCTCCTCCCACGCTTCCCGAGCAGCCCGGGCTCTGCCTGAGCACTCCCAGGCAAACTCTCGCAGCAAATGGCACCGAGTTTGCCATAAGCGGGTACATTTCACAAATTCACTTTACATCTAAAGACTGAAATGTAAATCCCAGAGCTATATTGAAACTGGATCTCACCCAAAGCCAGGAGTCTGTTACTTGGCTTAAAATATCGCTGGGAAATCGAAAGGGATCCTTTTAGTTAATACTAATTATTATTCAGTCTATCATTAACAGCAACTGCACTTTGATAGACGGGTTGAGAAGCAGCTTTGGTTTGCACTGATGAGTCTGTGACGAGTTGCCAAACTTTTGTTATTACTGATAATTAGCTCCTGTTCGTTCCTCAGCTGCTCCTGCTCCAGCACCGAGTGCTGAGGGCTGCCCATGCCTGGGGGCTGCTTCTGAGACAGGAGGGATCTCAGCAGGCTTCCCAAAATCTGAGAGGGCAGGGACAGAGAGAAAAGAAAAAAAAAATGTCCTTAATCTGAACTAATTTTGAATAAATGACCTCTGCAAAACTCGAGCTGCCCATCCTCTCTCCAGCATTTTTAGCAACACAAACGCGATGCCGTGACTGGAGATGGCAACTTTTAGGTTTCCTGCTGGAAACCAGGGAATGGCTTCAGGTGTGGTTTAGAACTTCTGACATATCCATCAGGGTATGACAAAGAGAGCTGGGGCACAGAGAACCCATTAGAGGAGCTTTGCTCAAAATTCCTGGCAGTTGAGTCATACTTTTGTAAAATAAAGCCTCTGTTGATGCCTCCTCGGGGCATAAGAAGGGTTTATAAAATACCCATTACGCACAGGGATTATGAGCAATTTGGAGATTTATTTTCATACGTGAAACTGATAAAAATCTCCGAAAATTTCAAACATGAATTCCGCCAAACGTCGGTTTCGCAGCTCCTTTGTTCCACGGACAATGGTAAACAATGTTCCAGTGACCTCCAGTGGGGACGGCGGAGAATACAGAGACCCTGCGGAACCCGGGCACACAGGGGACCCTCCCGCAGGGCCTGCCCCGTCCTGTCCCCGGACGGACAAACAGAACCAGGGCGCCGAGAAAACCTCCTCTGTGTTTTATTCCAACTGCTCAAACTCCCCCCTTCCCTCTGACACAGAAACTCCGGTGAAAATCTTCCCTGTTTGGACAACAGGACCTTGGGCAAAGCTGCCTGAGCCCAACCAGCCCCAAAATTCGGCAGATTCTTCACCTTTTCATCAGTCAACACAAGCCAAGGGCTCTGAGCTCAGTCGCATTCCTGGTTATCTCCTAATGACTTCTGAGCCAGGCAAGAACCAAAGACTTTTAGTCTAAGATTAATCCTCCCTTCCTGTCGTTGGTGGGGGCCAGGGAAGAAAGGGAGGATGGTAATTTTTAAACCACGAGTCCTTCTTATCACCATCTGGTGCTGATGAATACGGGCAGAACTCCGGTGCTCCGTTAATAAATGCAGGATTACACGGTAGAACAGATAGCAGGGGAACACATCAGTCACACACAGCAAAGCTCTGCTCAACTCACAGGGGTGACCTTGAAATTAAAGGAAACGATTAGAGGAAAGCCCAGGTCCTGGAATGCCTGTTCTGGATCTGAGTCAGGAGAGGCACCAGGACTAAACCAAACCAAGACTAAAGCTCCTCTCCAGATCTCACCTTTCACAGCCACCAAGACCTGCAGTGATGTTTATCTACAAGTGGCTGCCCCCAGCCACTGCTCCTCCTAAAGCACCTGGAGGAACTCATGGCAGCTCCTGGAAATGGTGTTCCTGGAGGGACAAAACAGCCACAGGCTGCCCTGGCTGTGCTCACTCCCAGACAGTCCCACACCCATCCCAGGAACACCTGAGCAGGTCCTGAGCCATCCCAAAACACAGCAGCACTCACAGGGAGCTCCACGTTCCCAGAGGATTCCCCTCACGTGGTTTCTGCCTGATGGTGCAAGAACAATTGTGCGTTTTGCCTCTTTCTTTTCATAATGAAAGAACAAACGTTTCCCCCAGAACTCACTGGATGTCCCAGAACACCATCCCTCATGGCAATGAAACTGCACAGAAGGGTGATTCTTCATCATGGAGGGAGCACCAGGCCCAGTGCAGGTCTCTATCTGCCACTGTCTGCACAATATTAATGTGGAAAATAATATATTGGCTCGAATCAATACTTGCCTGACTCCTCCATCCATCAGCCCCCCTCCATTTGATAAAAGTCCTTCCGTGTCACGTTTGCCCAGACTGATGAGATCACAGCACCTCTTCCCAGCATGAGTGATGGTGTGGGGATGTGCAATTGCCCAATAAATCACAGCCCCCGGATCAAAGAGCCGAGATCCTCTGGGTGCCAAGGAGGTGCAGCAAACATCATAAAATACAATAAGTTAATTAATGGCTGCAAGATTTTTACCACCTTGAGACAGATTGAGCGTAACTTGTCACACACAGATACCCTGAAAGAGCCAGGCAGAGCCACCTGAGTGCAGAGCTGGCCTGGAGCTGGGTGGAATCCGGGCCCTCCTGGATGTTCCCATCCCTGTCCCAGGCACAGCCCAGAACCAAGGAGCTCGTTCAGCTGAGAAAGGGAGGCCACAAGAAAAATCCTCACAGCACCCAGAACCCTCTGCTTCACAGGCATCTGATTCCACAGCCTTCAATCCTTTCTGTCAGCCCTGCAAGATCAGGTATTAACATCCCTGTAACCTCTTGTACTAATTAAGACAGCAGATCTTTGCTGCTCCCCTCCCCAGCAGCTTCAAAGCCGAGCACTGACAGGGCACTGAAGTGTTTGTGCTTCTGGTGAGTGGCCCTTGTAAAACAGAAACGCTAATGAACACACCACGGGGAGCTTTAATGAAAGTGCGCAGCCATTAGCCAGCGGATTTAGGCTAAAAACCCAAATTCAGCCACGGGAAATTCCCAGGCTGGCGCTGTGGGGAGCAGGCACTGCTCCCAAACATTCTGCGGGCACCCAGCAGAGCCCGGGATGCTCTGCCCAGCCCTGCCCTCCCCACAGAGCCCCCGGCACAGCCCCGACCCTCTGCTGCTCCCAGAGGTGCTGCCAAGGGCCTGAGGAGCAGCAGGGACTGCCAGGAGAGCCTGAGCAGCCACAGCAGGGTCAGGCAAACACGGGAGCAGGGACTGTGCCCTCCTGGAGCTGAAGGGGCTTTGGGAGCATTTCACACCGACACAGGCCCCATGGTTTAGTATCCAGTATTTAGTATTTATTATCTAGTATTTCATATTCAGTATCTGGTATCTACTACTTAGTAGCTGGTATTCAGTAGTTAGTATTTATTATCTATTTAGTATTCAGTATTTAGTATCTCGTATTGGGTATTTAGTATCTAGTATTCAGTATTTAGTATTTATTATCTATCTAGTATTTAGTATCTAGTATTCAGTATTTAATACCCAGTATTCAGTATCTGGTATTTAATATCCAGAATTCAGTATCTGGTATCCAGAACCCCTTCTCAGCAAGGCTGTGCAGCAGTGAGAGGTTTTTCCCCTGCCCCATCTCACCCCCCTGGGCAGGCCCAGCTGAGAGCAGCTCTGAGCCTTGGGCACAGCCCAGGATACAGGATTGAATAAAGCTGAAATCCCAAAAGCTGCTTAGGGTTTAGCACTGCTATTTTTTGCTTGTCTGTGATGAGGCCGAGCACTTTCTCCGCTTGCAGCTTGAGAACTGCGGTTACAGGGAAAGGGAGCAGTAAAAGGTTTTTGTATAAATATCACCTGCACAAAGCCCTTGGGGCACGGGGAGGGCAGCCCTCCCTAAGCACCCCTCCTACCTGTGCAGCGACCAGGTGTTCAGAGAAAGCAAAAAACCAAGAAAACAAGACAGCAAAAGAAAGTAAAAGCCCCAAATACATTTTCTCACGCAGCTTATCCAGTCCTCCACAAGCCCCAAGTTCCATTTCTCTGCTGTCCCAGCACAGGCCTTGCCAAAGCAGGTTTGCAGCAGTGATCTCCCTACCAGAACACGATTCACCCTTCCCTCATCATCTGCATCTCCTTCACCTGCTGGGTCTGCCCAGAGCAGATTTCAATAAAATCATTTGGCCATAGAGGTCCAGCTCTTTGTCCCTGCTCTGCTCCTGGCCAAGATGAAAAATTAAAAAAAAACCCAAAAAACCCCAAAAAATCCAACAAACCCAAAACACACAAATCAAAAAACAAACTCAGAAAAGAGTCTTAGTTGGGGGGGAATAATTCAATTGGAAATTTCAGCAATTTTCCAAACTTCCCAGCTGGATTTCACTCCATGCTGGTCTCTCCCAGGTTAACAGCACACTTGGCCAAGTTAACCTTTGGAAAGGTTCTTTTATCGATCAGAGGTTCCACAGACATTTACATTTCTTGGAGGGAGGGAGAGGCAGGGAAGAAAATTAAATTACTTCACTCAGTGATCTTAATTATCTGAAATAATTATCTTCAGTCAATTCTCAAACAAGAACTCTCTGGAGAACAGTGTATTTCAGTTTGGATAAAGCAAAAGGAATTGAGTCCAAAGGAACACATTTTGTAACTTATTTAGAAATACCTAATTAACCATCAGAGTGAGGAATCCAATCAGAGCTCCTCCATTTCACTTAATAATTAAAAGCCATTTGTGGGAACACACAAAAGAAGGGGTCTGAAGCCTCACAGGGCAATTCTAGCAAAGAGCTGAACAAACTGTGTGCAGGGACTGTGCTGTGACGGGCCCGTTCTGGGGCTGTTCGAGGCATTTCCATGATTTCCGTGGGATTCCTGGAGGAGCCAGGCTGAGGACACTCCTCCAGCCCTCACCGAGGGTTCGCTGGCCTCTCCTGTGAGATGGAATTGCCATTCCGAGCTCCGAGGCAGCGGATGGCTCCAGCACAGCCCGGCCCGAGGAGCCGAACCCGCTCTCGTGGAGCTGGGCTGGTCCCCAGCACAGGGAGCTCCTCTCCCCAATTTCCTCCTGCAGAGCTCAGCCCACCCCGCCGGCCCCCGAGGTGATTCCAGGACTTAAAAGCGGGGTGGTGTTTTAGGGTTCAATCAAAGCAAACAAATTGCTAAAAATAAATCGGTATCCCATCTGTTGCCAGGCAAGGAATTCAGCCTCAGCAGTCGGGGAGGGGGATGAAAGGCTGCAATAAACACCTTGAAATGGATATCTGAGAAATTCTGTGGCCTCGGGAAAATGGTCTGGTTTTCTCTTCCTTCTCTTTTAATTCGTTTTTCCTGAGGGGAAGAGCGAGTGTGGGTTTGTGCAGCGCAGGGAGAGGAGCAAACAAACACGGAGCTCCTGAGTTATTGATGTTGCAATGAACTTTTGCTGATAAACAGGATTTCATGGGCAGGACGAGCTGCACGGGGGGCTGGGGATGAGCACGGAGCCAGCCCAGGCTCTGCACCATCCCCACAGCATCCCGGGAAGCCCTCCCTTATCCTGCCCACAGCAAAAGCCAGCCCGTGGCAAATCCTCTGCTCAGGGAGGAAATATTTTACAAAGCATCCTGAGGTTTATGGGCTGTAATGGCCACTCAGGCTGCAGCAGGACTCAGAGACCTGGGGAGTGCAGAGCAGCACCAAAACTGTGAAGGGTTTGAGCAGAGGGAGGAGCACAGAGGCCTCTGCACACCCTGAGCTGCTGTGGGATGGGGGAAGCCACGGGCAGGGACACCTTCCCTGTCCCAGGCTGCTCCAAGCCCCAGTGCCCAGTGATCCTGGGGCACTGCCAGGGATCCAGGGGCAGCCACAGCTGCTCTGTGCCAGGGCCTGCCCACGCTCCCAGGGAAGGGTTTCTTCCCCACATCCAACCTCCATTTCCCTCTGCTCAGAGTGAAGCCGTCCCCCCGTGCCCTGTCCCTGCAGTTCCTGGGCCAGGGTCCCTCTCTGGGTTCCCTGCGGCCCCTCCAGAGCTGGAAGCTGCTCTGGGCTCTCCTTGCACTCTGCTCCTCTCCAGGGCTCGTCTCTCCCCGTGCAGGGGAGCCCAGTGAGTGCTCCCAGTGCCGGTGGCCAGCCAGGACTCGGGAGGGGCGTGGGTGGCCCTGCAGAGCCCCAGCCAGGGCTGCTGCAGTGCAGTCCCCAGTGCCAGGCAGACCCAGCGTTCCCCAGCACCCCCACGCTCAGAGATGGACTCTGTCACTGCTCATGAAATGTTTTGTCATCTCGCTTCCACTTTCCCACAAGCTGCTGAAAAAAAAGCACAAATCCCTCCAACGTGTTGTCTTCCCAACTCCTGATATGTTTTGGCTACTTGCAGAGAGTAAGAGGAGCCCTTGGAGCAGATGTGAAACTCAGCTCTTGTTTCCTCGCTTGTCATCACTCAGGAAGCAAAACAAACACTTCTGCTCCTGCAGAAACCTCGTGTCCTGCTGCTCTGTGCCTGCTCCTCCTCCCCAGGGACGAGGGCTCCTTGCAGTCCTTGTCCCAAATTCTTTTGAAGCTGCTGAGAAGCACCAGAGATCAAGATAATGTTGGTGTATCACTTGCAGGAGGGGTTTTTTCCTCATGTTCTTAAGCCTGTAATCACAGATAAAATAGAAAAAGTGATTTAAAGCTGCTATGAGGCCCGGGAGGAAAAAACCTGAACTGAAACACGCATAATCCTGTATGAGACAAGCTCAGAGAAATCGAATTGGATTCTTCCCCAAACCAAATTCTACAGTACAGTTACCTCCTTGATTATTTACTGCTCACAGTAATAAGCTGACAAAGAAAAATTGCTCCTGGAAAAGTCTTTCAGGCAGCTTTCAGCATCCTGAAAGATTTCCTTTGCTGGGAATGCCTTGATAGGTCTGAGTTTTAACAGGAATCACAAGGTGTAAAAGGAATGGCTCCGGAAATTCTGAATTCCATTGCTCCTCTTGCTCTCTCTGTAGCAATAATTGAGGTATTGACCCTTCTCCCAGTGGGACCACAGGGCAGGGAGGTGCCCAGGGCCAAGTCCGAGCTGGCACCTCCCTGGTGGCTTCTGGAGGGTGCTGAAGCTCCGTTCCCACTGTGCTGCTGGCCCCAGGGGAAGCTCCCAGGGGATCCCAAAGCCTGGGGAGGTGCCGGGAGCTGCCCTGGGCGCAGTCACAGCCCCCCCGAGGGCAGGACCTGAGACAAAGCCCAGCACAGCCCCAGGCTGGCCTGGCTGCAGCTCTGCCCCCTGCCCAGGAGGGATGGGCACTCCAGGGCTGCTTCTCCCAGGACTCGAGCAGGGACTGCAGGGGATGAACGTCCCAAGGCTTCCCAGGCACCGCAGCAGCCACGGCTCCCTGAGCTCCCCAGACACACCAAATGAAGTTTTGCTCTTCATGGATGCATAATTAACCCCTTGAGTAAACATCTATTCAAACCTGCATAATTAGCAGGGAATTTTTCAAAAGGCTAATGAAAGGCCCTTTCAGGTTCCTAATTGGCTTCCTCTCAGTCAGCTCTGGGTATGAACTGTCAGCAAGGGAAGGGCTCTGCGTGGCAGGGACTGTGTGGGTTGGGAATGGGAGGCTGGAATTCCACACAGGATGGCCAAGGGTGCCCAATCAACCTCTCCTCGTGTGGACTCTCAGAGCAAACGTCGCTCAGGCTGGAGAAACACAGCCCCAAACCCCCAAAGTCTGACTGGTGGGTAAATTTTGGGATGGTACAGGGGGTTGGGAGGTGTCCCAGTAAAGCAGTTTTCTATGGAAATGATGGAGATACAAGAGATGGATGGAATTATTTAGGGACAGATAATGAAGCTGTGCAGTAAATGTGCCACTGAACAGGGTAATTAACAGTAATGCTCATCAGGAGCTAATTACATGATTCTTTGCCATTTTTAAATGAATGGTTACCATGTAGTTTCCAGGACCAGAATTCCCAGGTTAAGGAGAATGTGCAAAACCTGAGACTGAGTTCCTTGGGTAACTCATTCACCAACTTATCCATTGAATTTCTACAAATAAAGCCTGGAAAAGAGAGCTGCTCTTTCCAATTGAGACAATGGAGACTCAAAGCATCCAGGCCCACCCCAGCTCCTTCCCAATCCTGCCATGAATGAAGGAGCCTCCCTGCTTCACAGAATCCCTGGTTTAGAGCAACAAAGAGAAGCCAATCATGCTCCCAGACTGACAAGAATGAGATCTTGAATTGCACATTATTTCAAGGAGCTCTGCTACAATAACCTCCCCCGGCCAAGCGTTCCAAATCCCAACTCGTGTTTTCCCGACGGCATCGCTCGTGTTTTCACAGCTCTGCCTCAGAGAAGGGCTGTTCCTCCTGCTGCTCCAAGGCCAGGTGCTCCATGGGCTGTGCTGCAGTGCTCTCTGCTGGCTCCAGCCCGGCAGGGCTGCCCCGGCCCTGTCACACCACCAAGAGCGCTTCAGGCTGGGAAACACCTTGGGGACATCGAGTCCAGCCACTGCCACAGCCACCAAGGGCCACCTGGGACTGCCCTTCTGCTGGAGCCAGACCCAAGGCTTGCAGGAAAACACAGGGAGCTCCAGCCCTGGCTCTCTGTATTTGCTTTCTGTGTTTACATTCTGGGTGTCCTGACTCAAAATCCTCCACCTGAACCCCCCCGGGCACACAGGTCCTGTCTGAAGGGCCCTGCTCCCCCCTCACAGAGGGTTTGGGTGGGAAGGGATATTAAAGATCATCTATTTCCAACTTCCACCATCCCAGGCTGCTCCAAGCCCCTTCCAGCCTGGCCTTGGACACTTCCAGGGATCCAGCAGCAGCCACAGCTGCTCTGGGCACCTCAGCCCCTCACAGGAAAGAATTCCCTCCCAACATCCACTCCAAATCTTCCCTTTTTTAGTTTAAAACCACACCAGCTGCCTCTATAAAAAGTCCTTCTCCATCTTTTTTATGACACTCAGGAGATATTTTCTCTTTCCTCATTCCTTGCAGAACCTCCCAGGTGTGTTGCAGGTGCCTCTCCCCAGGGATGGGGGTCACAGCACCTTCCCCCCGTGCAGAGGGGCTGCTGTGCTGAGCATCCTGCTGCTCCCCTCCCACCCCTCTCTGATTCACGCCAGCAGTGCCGCTCTCTCTGCTGCCTTTGGCTAATCACTGCTATTTTAGCCCACGGAGAGCTCAGCACAAGTCCCCGAACTGCGCCGCTGCTGCCCCAGATTTCCACCAGGCAAGGTCAGGAGCCGCCGTCTCCATCGCCTGCTGCTCAGCAGAGCCCGCAGGGAGCTCTCCCCTCTCACTCCCGCAGGTTGTTGCTGTTTTGTCTCCGAGTGTTTCTGGGGGCCAGGCTCTGAACCCGGCCATGTGGGAGCTGAGGGCTCTGCTCTCCACCCTCCCCAGCAATGTTCCTCACTCCCTCGACGGCTGCTCACGCCCGGCAGGGCCCTGCTGCTCCTGCTGGGCTCTGTGACCCGTCCACAGCAGCTCTGCAAGAGCCACCCACGGCTCCTCCAGGGGCTGGAGCCCGGCAGAGCTTCCCTCTGTGCTCCTCAACTCCGAGCTCACCGTGAGCCCCCCCAAACCATCCCAGGATGGCTGTGAACCCCGAATAAAGCCCCCAGAAACCCCCTAACAACCCCCCAAAATACCCCTCTAATAAACCCCCCTAATAAATACCCCCCAAACCCCCAACAAACCCCTCTAATAAACTCCACTAATACCTCCAAAACACC
>VYXF01011514.1:332106-344740 GCA_013397295.1 Polioptila caerulea
GCCAAGCCCTCCAGGGGAGGGACCCCTGCCCGGGGACAGCGGCCTGGCCCTGCCAGACACCCACAGCCCCCCGGGCAGGAGCTCCTGTGGCTGCAGCCCCTCCTGTGTGAGCCATGAGAAGACCAAGGCGTCCTCCTGCTCCGAGACAGTGCTGCTCAAAAAGTCTTCAAAACCCCAGTAGGTATCCGGGTGATTCCCTTTAACTTCCAGCAAACTGTGTGGGCATGAGCGTCCCTGGCAGGGGATGCCTGGCACAGGAGCCGTGTCCAGGTGAGGGAGGTGGGGAGGGATGGGCCAGTGCTCTGTTTGGCTGGGAGCCGTGCCCAGGCTCTGCTGTGTGTGCCAGCACAGGGCAAGCAGGGTGCCCAGGCGGGTGGCACTGGAGCACAGCAGCTTCCCACAAGAGTTACCAGTGGTTCAAGCTGCTGGTGCTGAGTGCCCAGACCCTGCTCCCAGCCCTGCCCTGCTCTCACAGCTGATGTTCTGTACACTGACACCACAATCCCCCCACAGAATGATCAATAATTGCTATTTCTCTTCTTTCTGTTCCCTCTCACCCATTCCCAACCAGCCATTTCAAGTCAGAGGTTCTTGTTCCAATGAAAACCAGTAAACACTCATCCCACTGTGGCACTGGGCAAACTGGAGTTTGTTTGATCATGTGATGGAGGCAGCCACGTGCTCAGAGGTGAGTGCCCTGCAATCCAATCACCCGCTGCTCTTAATTAATCCAATTAGGGCAGGCAAAAGGGAAAGGCACAAAGAGCAGTACACAAAATAAACCAACCCAGGGTTTTTGCAAGAGAAGAAGCCTTTCACCACCAAAGCACCTCTCCAGCAGTGACTCAGCTCTCAGCTTCCATCAGGGCCAGGCCACTGACTCGCAATCCAGCTTTTACATCACAGCGAGGTTGCCCAGGAACGTGAGAGAGGGAGCCAAGCATGGGTTTGTCATACCAAACTACAATGATTTCAAGCTGTTCCCTGGGAAAAACGCTGGTGCAAACCTGTCCCTCAGCTGGGATTAGGGCTGTTCAGCCAGGTCTCAGCTGTGGCCACGAGCAGGGGGCTGACAAGAGCTGCAGCTCCAGGGCTCAGCACAGGCAGCACAGCTCTCTCCCAGACTTGGCCCAGGCAGGCTTCAGCATCTCTGTGAGCAGAGCCCAGAGCTGCTCATTTTGTAAAGCAGAGTAAAATAACGCAAGTTTGATCCTGTTTGACCACAGCTTGGCTCAGTCCTGCTGTCATTTGCACCACTTTGTATGTGAGCACCGAGCAGCTCTGCTGTTAGATCCTGCTCTGCAGAATGTCCCAAAGGTGAGCTCCTGCTGGCAGAGCTCTCCTCAAAGGCCACAGCAAGTGAGCTCCCTCCTCTGTGTCCTGTGCCAGTCTCTGCTGATGAGGCTGTTTGAACAGGACTGCGAGGCACAAAGGATTGACAGCAGAGACAAATGCGAGTCAGAGCCACTCCAGGCTGGAAAGGGGCCCATTCCAACCATGAGAGCTGTGACAACCCTTTGGAAGAGCCCACAGAGGGACCCGAGCTGTCCCTGCCTCTGCTGCGGCTCGTTAGCAGCACGTTCTGCAGGTGGCAGTGACACAAAGACCAGTCCTCACCGGGAATTCTCTCTCTTGCAGAACCAGAAGGGCTCTTTTACTCTTTTCTGCACTTCAGAGCCAGACACCGCCCGTGCGAGCAGGAAAGGAGGCTCTGCCCCACCAGCAGCGACCCTGCTGCTCTGCAGAGCAGTGACCAGCTGGGCACAGGGGCACAGCAGTGCCAGGATCCACCACTGCAGTGAGCTCGGGGTGTTTCTGGATCCTTTCAGCCGGAAGGAGGCGAGGGAAGGTCTGAGGCTCCTGCTCCCACACCCAGTGTACATTACCATAGGGCATCATCAGCATCACCAGTGCCACCAGCTTCTGTTTGCTGTACCCTGTTCTGTTGTCATTGCACAGCACCAGCCCCACAAACCACAGCCATGCAGAGCTTTACTCCCGTGGCAGCTCCCTGGTTTTTACAACCCTTTCCTCTCCTCGGGCTTGGTTAGTCCCAGGCTTTGGCACCCGACTTCGGCTGCCCAGGCTGCTCTGCCCACACTGCAGCTGCAACAGGAGAGAGAACCTGCTAGAAACCTCCCTGTGTCTGACAATAACGCAGCAAGGTCTGAGCTCCGCTTCCGAGGCTGTCATTGCACAACGAACACCTGCTTAATAAAGCCGAGATTTGTTTTGTAAAGCGCCTCTTGGTTATTCATAGAAATCTGATGTGGAAATGGCCCGTTCAGTCCCTCCTAAAGCTTTCCCTGTGCATCCCAGACCTGCTCCCGCTGGGGTTTTTCTGGCAAAATGTTCTGTGGTAAATAAGCAGATTGTGCCAGAAAATCAAACAAGACATCTGACTTCACCTTCGACTATGAGCCCGTGTTTCTGTAATTTACATAAATATAGGTATATTGTACAGAGGGAGATAAAATTCTCCATTTCTCTGATCTGCTTATTTGAAGGAAGATCTCTGAGGGAAGTACTGAAGCCATGGCATGTTTGAAGAATTAACTGCAGCACAGATAAAAAGCTTTAGAGGACCCCACAGGAGGGCTTTAATTTGAACAATGAAATTCAGCTTAAAGAGCTTGAATTGGCTAAAGTAGAAAAAAATAATTTCCTGGTTTATAAAGCCCTCTGGAAATAACAACCTGGGGATGTGTTTGTTTGCCATGGGAGCCTGATGTCTCTCCCCCTTTTTCCTCCAACCACTGGGCAGCTC
The DNA here is from genome assembly GCA_013397295.1 of Polioptila caerulea. Lineage (NCBI taxonomy): Eukaryota > Metazoa > Chordata > Aves > Passeriformes > Certhiidae > Polioptila > Polioptila caerulea. The sequence goes on from VYXF01011514.1 coordinate 334,874, forward strand.
TGGCCAGTCCAACCCCCTCCACGGGGTTGCTCCTTTGGTGCAGCGCAGCTACTTTCCAGAGGATGGAAAATTAACTTGCTAAAAATAGGGATATTGGGCACAGGAGAAGTCCAGCTGGAAAATGGGAACGAGTGCAGCAGTCTGTGCGTGCAGAGGAGGCAGCGATGCCCTGGAGCACGGGGGCTGCTCAGGAACAGCTCTCGTAGTAGGAGACTTTCCTCTTGATGGTGTCCCGGATCCTTCCCACCTGCTCCTCCAGCCCCGACAGCCGCGACATCCTGGACACCAGGGCCTCGTTGCCTGCCTGAATTTCCGACTCTAAGGCTGAGGAGAGAGGGCAGGGAAGGGAAGGGTTATGTGGTGGGGTTGGGCTGAGCCTCCACCTCACTCTGCACAGCTCTGGCAGGGCAAGAAAACCAACATCCTGCACTTCCTCTGCTCCCCACCCTCCAAACAACCCCCAAAACACCTCTGCCATTAGTTTTGAATGCCAAAAAATGGAAGTGAGTGTGTGGAGGAAAACGGGGGCAAAGTGGCACTGCAGGCAGGGCATCCCTTCATGGTGGCACCTCTGGAAACTCTGGATTTCCTGGCACGGCACCCCCAGCTACAGCCCAAACCCCACCCTCTCACTGCCCACAGTGCATTGCCCCCTCATCACCCCTTCCTCTCAGCCCACAGCAGCCCAAGCTCCTCCCCAGGGCACTGGGTTTGTGAGAGCCTCACTTTGCATCCTGAGCATGATGCCCATGGTCTCCTGGAGGAGCGCCTGTGCCTCCCGGCCGATGCTCTGCACCCTGCTGCCCTGCTCCCCCAGCGCCGGGCCCTGCCCCGTCCTGCTCTGCAGCTCCGAGTACAGCGCCTTCACCTGGGCAAGAGCCTGGGCAAAAGCAAACAAACACCGCCGGTGAGAGCCAGCAGGCTGTGGGGAAGGGGTTTCCAGCGCTGAGTCCTGTTTGGATACGGAATGCACAGAGGGGTGACAGCCTGGGATGCACTCAAGCACTGACAGCTCCAAGGGCTGCTCTGCTCAGGCAGGACAGACCAGGAATGAGCTCCCAGCAAAGGGCTGGGTCAGGGCTGGGAATGACTGAGAAACTCAGCAGTGGGACGAGGCTGTGATGTGCCAGCACAGCAGCCACGGCCTGCACAGGAACATCCCCTTTCCTCACCCAGCACCAGGGCAGAGCTCTGAGCTGTGCTGGCAGCGGGCACACCCCGCAGTGGTACCTGCTGGGCGCTGCTGGCCCGCTGTGCCGCCGTCCCCGCCGTGTCCCGCGTGTCCCCGGCCCGCAGGCGGTTCTGGGCAGCGCTGTGCTGCAGCTCTGCCAGCCGCCCGGCCAGCCCGGCCAGCCCGGCCCCCATGGCCACCGCGTTCCTCTCGGCCGGCCCAAGGACAGCCTCGATCTGCGGGCAGAGAGGGCCCCGTTAGGAGGGGAGTCACCTCTGAACCCGCCGTGCCAGCTCTGCTGGCTCACCCACGCACACGGGCACTCGGGATCGTGTCTGGGAAGGCAGCGGGCACCCCTCACCTCCTCCACGCGCTCCCGCACGAAGCGCAGCGAGGAGCCCGAGCCCCTGAGGGCCCCCTGGGCCTCCAGCAGCACCGTGTTGGCTCGCTGCAGGCTCCCCACCACCTCGTCCACGCTGCCCTCCACGGCGTTTGCCTGGTTCCTGGGGAAAGGTGGGAAGCAGCCAGGAGTGAGTGTGGAAAAGGGCACAGACTGGAAGTTGAGGCCACGGAGGTAAAACTCGGGGAAATTGGGAAGCAAGAGAGGATTGCTGCTGGGGAGGCTGCAATCTCCCAGCCCCAAAACCCACAGGTCTGGACTCCAGCACGTTTCCTTGTGAGAGGAACATCAGTTCCACTTGACAGCCTCAAGCAGAGGAGACAGACTAAGAAGGGGCGAGAAACACCTTCCTTCAAACTAGTCAGAAACGTTTATTTCATGGTGCATGACAAGGTATCAAAGGGGAAGCAAAAAGCATGGAAGCAGCTCCAATGAACAGTTTGCTGCTCCCTGAGGGACTGCTCTGGCCGGGTGACAGAGCTCTGGAGAAAGCCAGGCTCCCCTGTCTCATCCCTTCCAGCAGGTTAAGCAGGTGTCAGACACTGCCGAGGAGTTTACAGATTTATCCTGCTGACCTTCTCGCTGGGGTACTGCTGCAAGTCAACTTGTGACAAAGCAGATGCTCCAAATTGGCAAGGACACCCTGTAATTACTTATTAAGGGCCCATGGAATAATCCTCCCAACTTTCACCCAGAAAACAAATAGCCCATTGACTGTCCCCATGCTCTCTTGTGCAATTAGGATGTAGGTCACCAATATCAACTAATACCAGGGCAACGCTGTCATTTCCAGCACTCGAGATAAGAGAAAAGTGCTTTTGATAAAGCCCTTCTTGTCCTGGTATCTCTAACAGGATCTATTCTTGAGAGATTTATTCGCACTGGGGCCCCAGGGAGGTGTCTGGAGACTGCAGACTCATTCTTTTAGGCACTGGATGGTCACAGAAGATGCCAGCCTAAAATTTCAGATTGTGCAAGCCAGGACAGCTCGGGCAGAGCAAGATTTGAACCCAGCTGAGAACCACCAGTTGCACCCCAGGCAAGGGACCCTCAGCTGCCAACGGCCTTGAACCCCCACCCACCTGGCCTGTTCTGCCTCCTGCTGCAGCCTCTTGGCCCTGGCGATGTCCTCGGCCGTCTGGGCAAGGATGTCCTCCGGGCACTGCAGCTCTGTGGCCAGCTTCTGGATCTCAGCCATCCTCCGCCGGACGGCGGCAGCGTCCGTGGGGAGGCGCAGGGCGAGCACTGCCTCACTCATCTCCTGGACAGAGGCGGGGTCCGTGTCCTTGTCTGCAGACACAGACAGCATCAGGGAAGGTGGGAGTGCGAACACCAGGGAGGAGGAGAGCAGAGAGCCCACACACATCTCCTCTTTTCAGACAGCTGCCAGGATCCCTTCTGAATTAATCTCCTTGAATGCCATGCACTTCTCATTCACACCAGCAAAACTTTGAGGAAACAGCTGAAATGATACCTTGGATTTGGCAACAATAACACCATGGCTGAGCCCAGAGCAGTCAGGCAACCCTCACTGAGCAGATGAGGGTGTGTTTCAGGACAAGCCTTTTTTCATCTCACAAATAAAAGTTAATAAATCAGAAGCAGGCAGAGCCCAAGGGACATTAGCCCAGCGATTAGCTCAGAAATATCTTCACTCATCATTAACACCAGGCAGCACCAAATGACCTGATTTTCTTATTCAGCTAATGCTCAGGAGGCTCATTATGTTATTACAATCTGTCTGTGAACAATAAGTCATCCCATGAGTTTGTAGGACAACAAGGAATTCTCATCTGATTAACAGCCTGCTCCAGAGAAGGGTCATCTGTCTGTCTGCCTGCATCAGTGAGCGTGGCCAGAAAACCTCTGTGCACCAGGTCACTGCTGGCTGCAAATCCCCATCCCTGGAGTGCCCAGGGAACACCTGGACACGGCACTCAGTGCTCTGGGCTGGTGGCAAGGTGGGGATGGGGCACAGCTTGGACTCGGTGACCTTGGGGGTCCTTTCCGAGCTCAGTGGTTCCCTGCTCACTCCGGACAGCAGCTGTGGCCCTGCACAGAGCCCCCAGCCCTGCAGTGCCAGGGGTACCTGCCAGGAAGCTCCGCAGGCGCTGCAGGAGCTGCCGCACGCGCCGCACGTCCCCCTGGATCTGCGTCCTGGTCACCCCCAGCTGCTCCACCAGCCGCCGTGTGCTGCCCTGGATCTGGCTCGCTGACAGCTCCGTCGTCTGGATCTGCACACAGCAAGGGCCTGATGGTGCCTCTGCCTGACCCAGAGCCCACAGCCCTGCCTCAGCTCTGACCCCGGCCAGGTAAGATGCTGTTCCCTGTTCCCACTGTGCCCCAGGTTTAAAGGACTGCAAATGTTAAAGACTGAGGGTTGGATCTGCAAAGGAAGCTCTCGAAGGGGGACAGCACCATTTAGGCTTTTAAAAACACCTTTGAAATGGATTTTGAATTACTTTGAAAGCTCACTTGCTCTAAGGCACAGAAGGAAGCTGCAAGAGCCCTAACACGTGAACTTCTGATTGCATCAAATGCATCAGACCTGCAGAAGAGGAGAGTTTTCCTTATTCCCAGCCCTTCTGCCATACTGACCCCAGCCCAGGAGGGCGAGAGGCTCCCTTGTGGTGTGCCCAGTGCCACCCACATGCCTTCAGCTGGGGAGGCAGGCCCCACACACACAGCAGGGAGCCTCCCACTCCAGGATTCCTGCATTTCTGAAGCTGCCCAAGGGATCGAGCCTCCAACAGAGTTTGGGGGGCATATTCCCCACTCTGCTGTGGCAAGCAGAGGTCCGGGCAGGGGGACGGGCAGTGCCCACACTCACCAGCTGTGCTGTGTCCCGGAGCCGGGCACTCAGGCTGCTGAACTCTCTGGCCGCTTGCCCGGCTGCAGCCAGGGCCCCGCTGGCCAGCGGGAAGAGGCCGTGGCAGGGCTGGCCAGCCCCACAGACAGAGCTGTTGTCCCGAGGGCACAGCAGCCCCTGGCAGCGGGCAGGGGTGCACGGCTCCACTCGGGCCCCTCCGCACACCTGGGCAGGGAGAGAACAGCTGGAGCAGGGCTGGACACAGCTCGGTGCCTGCGGGGAGGCAAACACAGCCCCTGTGCAGGGATGGCAGACCCTGCCCAGAGAGCTGGGACCTGCTGACCCCGTGCTGCAGGAGCTGTGTGGGCACAAGAGGGAGCCCAGAGGGCCGGCAGGGACACAGGTGGCACAGCCCAGAGCACTGGAGATGTGCCACCATTAGGGAAGGGCAGCCAGAGCTGGATGCCCCCACCTGAGCCAGTGACACCAGATCAGCACGGCCTCACCAGCCCGAGCTGCAGCAGAAACAGGAGCAAAGCAGGAGCCAAGCCAAGCTCACAATGAGCAGCAGCACATCTGTGTGGAGCAAACAGCTCTGCAGAACAACCCCTGTGCCCTGTTTGCTGTGGGGGAGAACTGTAGAAGCCCCTGGAGAGCAGCAGCAGTTCTGACTCTGGCATCAGCAGAGTCGCCCCCAAACCCACACTGCAGCAGGGCCACGTGCACAGCCAGCCCAGGCTGGTGGCTCAGAACGTGCTGGTGCCCCCAGCAGCAGAGAGGGGAGGCTGGTGGTCTCCACAGCAACTGGCAGTGAAGATCTCCATGGCAATAACAAAGCAGTGAAGGAGAAATAAGAGAAACCACATCCAGAAATTAAGTGGGTCTAGGAGACACAAGAAGTGACACAGGAGAGTCCCTGGAGGGAAAAGCACACAGCTGGGAGAGGGTGGAGGGCAGAGCTTTGGGATCCCCGGGCAGGGGATGCTCAGCCAGTTCTGCAGCCGAGTCTGTGCGGACAGGGGCTCTGTCCTGAGGGGAGATGCAGGCTGCACCATGAGGCTCCTGCCCCCTGAGCTCTACGGGGCCCCCTTGGACACCAAACACACCCCGTGGGGAAGTGAAAAACCCGCTCTGCATCTTCACCTGGTTGATGACAGGGGTGAGGTCGGGGCCCGAGGCCAGCTGGCCCTTCAGGGCCAGCAGCTTGGCCGTGTCCCCAGCCAGGTCCCCCTGCAGCCCCGCGGCGCTCCGGCGGCTCTCCCTGGCCTGGGTCAGCAGCCCCGGGGCACCCGCGGCCAGGCTGCTGGCACTGCTGGAGCTCTGGTAGGCAGAGCGGATGGTCTGGAAGGCTCCTGTGGGAATAAAGGCCTTCAGTGGCACAAGTGAGTCACAAATGCAGCGCAGCCCCTCGGGGAGGCACTGCCAGGGATTAGTCACCAAGGCATCACCAAAAACTCCTTTTAATTCCAAACACCTTTTAATTCCAAACACCTTTCAGCCATTACCTCAGCAACTCGAGGTCTCCTGAAGGACTGAACTCCTCTGGGAGAGGAGATCAGTTTGCTGTTCTGAGCAGGTTAAAAACCCCTTCCACTCACCTGGCCAAGGGGAAACCCTTGGCATCCACGCTGGGGTAAATTAATGACTGCAAATTAAGAGATGTTGCAGCTGCAGAGCCGTACCTGACAGGTCTGTGCTGCGGCTGTTTTCAAACTGGGTCTTCTTGCTCTGGTACTGGGAGTTGGTGACAAACAAGCTGCTGTTGAGGGCTTCGAGCTCCCTCGACAGAGAGGCAGTGTCATCCAGGAAATGAAGGTTGGGATTTATGCCTCGGACCTGCTCCCTGGGAGAGAAAAAGAACAAAATGTGAATTAGGTAGAGAGCAAAGCACCTGCAGAGAGCAGGACCGAGAGGGCCACGTGTGCTGGGGCACTGCCAGCACCTGGCAAAGGGGCACTTCTGAGCCCAGAGACAGCCGAGGACCAGCCAGGGCCTTGCAGGCCTGCAGAGAGAGGAGCTGGGCTGCAGCCCCTCCACAGCAGGGCCGTGCCCATGCAGGGACCAGAAATGCTGGATGTGCCCTGAGAGTGCCACCACACAGGCTGCCCACGCTCCTCCTGCCTCGGGGACACTGTGCAGGGGACAGGCACCCATGGAAGCGCTGCTCTGCCGCTTCCCTGCTCCCCTCGTGAGCAGAGCCAGGCGTGGCAGGGACAGAAACAAAGCAGCACCCATGCAAGCAGTTCCCAGAGAAACCCCTGCAGCCCCTCGAGGGTCAGGGCTGCACCCCACATCCCTCACCTGATGGCAGTGAGCGCGCTGCTCGCCTGGGCCAGGCCCTGCTGTGTCCCGGCAGGGTGGCCGAGGATGCCCTGTGCCTGCTGCAGGTTGCCCAGTGCCTGCGAGAGGCGGGGGCCCAGCTGGGAGCCCCCCGTGCCCGTGGGCAGCCGCCCTGTGGCGTTGGCCAGGCCGGCCTGGCGCTGGCGCAGGCGCTCCACGTCCCCGTCGTAGGTGTGGAAGCAGGGGTGGCACAGCTGGCAGCCAGGGAAGGAGTCGCAGTGGCCGCGCTGGCACTGGTCACAGCGGGGCCCGGTGACGCCGGCACGGCAGAGGCACCGGCCCGTGGCCTGGTCACAGCCCGACTCCTCCGTGCCCTGGAAGTCACAGTCGCACTCTGGGACAGGAAAGGGGGAGGGAGAGAGCAGGGGGTGGTCAATAACTTTATAAAAACAGCCCCTTAATTAGGGTTAATGAGGTCCCAACACAATCGGATATCATTGCCCTCCCGCCAGCTCCTGGGACAAAGGTGGCACAGGCAGAGGAATGGGAAGAGGAGCTGGCACAGCCCCTGACCCTGCAGGGCCAACCCAGGGTGGCCCAGGACTTGCCCAAGGCTGCTGGGAGGGCACTGGTGGATACTGGAGATGAAGTGGGTGGCTGTTCCAGAGAGGAAATCTCTCTTGCTGAGCAGCATGGGAACAGGGATGACAGGACATGGGCCAGCTGCTGCTTTTTGCAGATAATCCGTGATCTCCCCCAGGAAACACCAAGCCAAAGCTGTACCTGTGCACCCTCCCCGAGCATCTCTGTAGTGCCTGGGTGGGCACTGCTGCTGCCCCAGGGCCGAGCACGTCTGTCCTGTGAAGCCATCCCTGCACGGGCACTGTCCTGTGAACTAAGAGGGGAGCACGTCAGGGACACCCACGGCTGCACACTCCTGGCAGAGCTCTCCCCGAGCTCATGGACCATTTCCTCCCCTCAGTCTGTGCCCAGGGCATGCCCGACGTGCCCGTGCCAGGCTGCAGCTCAGGCACAGGATGCACACAGCCCCAAACAGCCCCAGCACCACGAGGAGGCTGCTCAGCCTTGTTTCAAAAACAAAGCAATCACCCACGAGCAGCTGCTTTGCCATCTCAGGTCTCCTCCCCACGCTGAGCTCGTTTAGAACTTATCTTAGGCTCTTAGAATTTGTCATGGTTTGGGGTTTTTTTACATTTAACTTTAATTTTTCCCAGTTGCCTCTTAAGCCTGAAGTGCCACACATGCTTTTCATTGACAAATGAGCATAATTAACTTCCCTCGCCTGTATGAAGATGTCTTATTAGGACTTCCTTGATAAATATCAAGCTTGTTAAAGTGACTTAATCTTGCCTCAATAATTACCACTTTCTTTCATTTTCCTGAATAGTCTGTCGTGGTGTTTTCTAAGAATTAGGAGAAGGAAAGTAGGAGTGGGATGCATTGGGGAACACATGGCTCTTTTTGTGAAGGTTCCTATGGATGGGGCAGGACTAAGGAGCCACCCAGCAGGTGGGTTTGATGCTCTGACAGGTCCCCCGTGAGGGGACACAGAGCCATGGCACCCTGGTCTGTGCCCCTCACAGCAGCGATGTGGAGTCGGGAAAGGAAAGAACAGAGCAAGCACAGGCAAACGGAAAGGAAAGGCTGCTGCAGGAAGAGGAGCCCCCCACGGGGGTACCTGGTTGCAGTGGGGGCTGTGGGAGCCGCGGGGGTGGCAGGCACAGGGCCGGCAGCCCTGCCCGCTGCCCAGGCCCCAGTGCCCGGCCGCGCACTGCCCGCAGTCGCTGCCCACCACGTTGGGCAGGCAGAGGCAGCTCCCGGTGTCACCGTCACAGGGCCCGGTGTCCTGCCGCGTCCCCAGGGCATTGCAGGTGCATCCTGCAACAGGGAGGGGCTGGGTGTGGCAGGAGCACCCGCCAAGGAGACGCTCTCCCCCCCCTACCTGCCTCCCTTCCCACCTGAGCTCGGGAGAGCTGCACCCTGCTCTGACAGTCCCTCCCAAATGCTGCAGCAGGAATTGGAGCCCGAGGGGCCTCAGCATCCCCCAGCCCGGGGGGACACAGCAGTGCCCTGACCCACAGCTGCCCTGCCCTGCATGGCATCACCTCCTGAGCCCTGGGGGCACTCAGGATACAGCTGCACCCCCAAACCCCACCTGCCCTGTGCTTTTTGCTAAACTTACACTTGAAGGCACCCCCAGACCAAACAAGGAGCTTTTATAAACCTTTACAAAATGGGCCCTAAGCTTGAAAACCCCAAACCAGAGCTGGGCAGGACCCAGGTCCCTTTTGGAGGTGGCAGAGGTGGGGAGGGGGCAGGGGGTGTCCCAGAGGTACTCACTGCGGCACCCAGCGGGGTTGGCACCGGCCAGCTGGGCAAAGCCCGGCTTGCAGATGTGGCAGCGGTGCCCCTGCACGTTGTCCTTGCAGACACAGCGCCCTGTCCCCGGGTCACAGACAGAGCCGGGCACGGTGCCATCCGGGTCACACTCACAGGCTGCAAACGGGCAAGAAACGTCCCAGCTGGAGGGGCAGGTCCTGGGGAAGGTGCTGGGGGTTTGGGGGGTCACTCACGCAGACAGGCCTCGGGGTGGCTCAGCTCCCGCCGCGGGTTGCGGAAATAGTTGGTTCTGCAGCGCTCGCAGTTGTTGCCCTCGGTGTTGTGCTGGCAGTTGTCACACACCCCCCCGCTGGCCCCGCCGCTGGCCTGGTACAGCTCGGGGTCAAAGTGGCACGAGGACGAGTGACCATTGCAGTCACATTCTGAAAAATCCCAGAAAACGGCTCAGTTGGAGCTGGCACCCGGCAAACCCCTCGGGGGTGGCACTAGGGAGTGCCCAAGGCTCCTGGGTGACACAGTGACACCGGCTGACAGCCCCACATGGCACCAGGGGCTGGGCACTGGTGCAGCCCACGAGAGGCCAAGGTGCCGAGGCACCGTGTCACCACCCGGCCCCACAGAGCCCCAGAGAGGGGCTCGGAGCCCCCGGGCGGGCAGGGTTTGGGCGAGGGAGGCACTGGCCGTACGCTGGCAGGCGTGGGGGTCACTGTCCTCGGCGGGGGCCCAGGCCCGGGCGTTGAACAGGGCAGCGCAGCGCTCGCAGTGCGGCCCGGCCGTGTTGTGCTGGCACACGCACCGAGCAGGGACCTGCAGCACAGACACCGTGTCACCCACCCACCCACCCAC
>VYXF01011514.1:352277-363378 GCA_013397295.1 Polioptila caerulea
AGATCTCACAGGGATGCTCAGGGTGTCTGTGAAAGCCCCTCCGTGCCTCCCCTGGGCTGGAGGTACCAGTGGGAGCTGCTCCGTGCTCCTCAGTGCTCTGCATACATTTACATTTATATAGAACGTATATATTTACATATATTCTACGGTTAAAGGAAGAGAAGTGTCAGCCGCAGTTTGAGTCACACCTCAGTCCACCACAGTCTCACACCGAGCCTTTCCTCAGCACCTCCCAGGCTCCAAATCCAGCCTGCCTCACTTTCCCGTTCTATTTTCGGTTTCCCTCCCCGCTGGCTGCGGCTCTGAGCGGTTTCCAGGCCGGACCATTGGCCTGCCCCGTCCCAAGCCGTGCCTGCCCCGTCCCAAGCCGTGCCTGCCCCGCTCGCTGCCGCTGCTGTGAACGGCAGTGCTGAGCCCCCGGCCAGGGATGGAGCAATCAGGAGTGCAAAGTATAAAGGTTAGAGGGATCTGCAGCTGGGGCAGACAATGGAGCAGAGGCTGAAGTTGATGAGTGACCACCAGAGTTGCAAAAGAGGGCCCTGGGGCCAGCAGGCAGCAGCCCCTGGCACTGCAGCAGTGACAGCAACCCCTCGTCCCATGCCCTCTGCTGAGGTTGCAAAACCACCTCCAGATTTGTACCTATTTGGCAACTGAACAAGAGCAAGGCTCGTAACCAAAAAAGAGCCTATAAATTAAATGTGCTTGCTTTTTATAGGATGGGAATAGGGAAATCGAGTTCAGTTTTGCTTAAATTAGGGAAGTAGAGAAAGGGAGGGAAAAATTAGGAAATGCTGAACCCATGGGGATTTCTCCCAAGTTAAGAGTTGGTATAATCAAACCTCCACCAGCAATTACAGCTGCAGAACAGAAATCAGGGGATTTGCTCTCAGCAGCTCTGAACCTCTCATTTCAATAAAGGAAAGCAAAGTGTAAGGAAGCAAAGACCCCATTCCCAGAGCTAGAACTGGAGAATCCAACTCAACATAATGTTAATTGTTCCATATCCCCTTTAACGCTGGTGCTTGTAAGGCAAGGGACGAGGGATATGGAAATACAGTTTGGGGATTTGTAGCCTGGAGGAGAGCACTGCAGCCCTGCTCCCTGCCTTCCTCCAGCAGCCCTCACTCCCTAATCCTGCACCCAGCAGGTCACTCCTGCTCCAGGTGTGGCACAGGCAGAGGTGTCCAGGATCCCCTTCAAAGATTCCAAATGGTGCAGAGGATCCCAATGATGCCCTCGGACAGAGCCCCAGGGTCAGGCCAAGGGGGTAACCAGCCCATTCCAGCAGCTTCATCAGGGTTTTGTCCACACTCTGCAAGTACAAGGCCCCTGTGCCCCCTTTCCAAATAAAAGTCACTGCCAAAAGTCATTGTTAAATGAAGATTTCAGAGGCACATTTATGAGCAATTTTCCTCATCTATAAGAAGAAATTTGAAAGGAAAAACTTATTAAGCCATAGGCAGCAGTAGGGGTTTATTTGTGTGGTGAGCACAAATCCTGATCCCTGGGAGCAGCAGAAGAGCTCCAGAAAAAGGGAGGGGAGGAAATGCCTGACTGTGACTGTCAGCCCAGAAAAGGACCTGAGGGAGAAGAGATGCTGCAGCCAGCCCGGCATCCAGGAGGATTCACTGCTCACACCCCTCTGGGCCGGGAGCTGCCCCCTCCCTGAGCTCAGGGATGAGTAGAAATCTCTCCAGCCCAGCCAGAACGTCACTGGCTCCACAACAAATTCGCTCACAGCCGCATCTTGGCCTTCAGTTTGCAGGGGAACTAAAACCAGGAAAAGGCTGACTCACTGGGGCTGGGCTTCAGTGCAGAAAACACTGGAGGGCTGCCACCTCCTTCCCTCTGAGCATCTCTTCCAAGCCCTTTCTGCCTGTCCTGCTCTGAACCCTCCCTCAGGCTCCTCCCAAGGCACTCACGGGGTTAACAGCAGCCACAGCAAAGCTGTAGGAAGTGCTCACACCAGGGACACATCACCCCTACAGCTCTCAGCTCAGGCAGATTTATCCTTAAACTCTGACTCATTAAATCTGGGAATCTGCAGCTGGATGAAGCATTATCCCCCAGCAGCACCTCCTGCCCCTGCACGAACAGCAGATGAGAACAGTTGTTCACTTCAGCAGCTTTTCCAAAGAAAACTTCAGCAGTTTTTTTTTCTTTGGGAAAGACCTGAAGTGTTCCCATTTATGACCAAAAAATACCAGTTAATTTATGACGGAAGTGTCCAGGGACAGGAGGGTTTGGGATATTTCACCCACAGTGCTCCACAGCAGACTCTGCTGCCCGTGCCTGTCGCTGCCCTCACGCTCAGCTCCTGGCCCGTGAGGATGGCAGAGAAGGGCTCCAGGGACACTCAGGTGGGAGCTGGGAGGGGGACAAATCCCGGGATCACGGAATGATTTGGGTCGGAAAGGACCTTAAAGGTCATCCCTGCCACGGGCAGGGACAACTCCACTAGCCCAGCTCACAGCCCCCTCCAGCATGGACACCTCCCTGCCAGCAGGGAGAGGATGGGATGGATGAAGGCATTCCCATGCCCCGGGCAGCTTTGGGGTGAGCAGGGGCTGTACCTGTCTGTGGGGTGAGCAGGGGTTGTACCTGTCTGTGGGGTGAGCAGGGGCTGTACCTGTCTGTGGGGTGTGCAGGGGCTGTACCTGTCTGTGGGGTGTGCAGTACCNGTGTGCAGGGGCTGTACCTGTCCGTGGGGTGTGCAGTACGTCTCGGGCTTGCTGAGGCCGCAGGTGGAGGAGGCTCTCAGGTGAGGGGCTCGTCCCAGCAGCAGGTCCCCGGGGGGAGGGTAGCAGGCTCCCTGGGAACAGGCTCTCTGCGCTGCCAGGAGCCGTGGGGCAGCTGGAACAGCAGGAAAAGGGATCAGGGCCGTGCCAGGGGGGCACAGACCCCAAGCAGTGTCCAGAACAGGGAGCAGTTTGCTGCCCCAAACCAGGCACGAGGCCACGCTTGGGACAGCCTCCCCAGCGCATGTGCCAACAAAGAGAAGGGTGTTACACCCCTGAGGTACCTTTATTTTTAAATAATCGTGCTTTGTACTGTGAGTCACTTCCAAAACACTTCCTTGCCCTGGCCACAGGGTTTGGGCTGCAGGGATGTCTGTGCCTTGCCCATCAAACTGACCAGCCCTGGGGGTGCCCCCTGTCCCCAGAGCCAGCCCAGGTTCGTGTCCCCTATCCCCAGAGCCAGCCCTGCTGCTCAGGACAGAGAGCAGCAGCCTCCTGCCAGCCCCCAGCACTATAACCAAGCCCAGGCTCTCTGATACAAAGCTCCACCAGCAGCGTTGCTTTTTAGTCAGCTGGACCCCTGCTCTTTTGGGAGCACTGTGTGTGAGCCTTACCCAGCAGGACAAACACTGCCCACGACCACAGCTGGCAGCGAGGCTCCATTGGGCCACAGACACACCTGGGGAAGCGTTTGCAGCGAGACTGAAAAGAGCAGACAATGCCAGTTCAAAAGCTCAGTCCAGGTCCTCCTTCCTTCTCACTTTACAGGAAGATACTTTTAATTAATCTACACAGAACAACATGGGGAGGGAAAAAATCAAGAATAACGAAGAGGAAAATCAGGAGCTCAAACTGAACTTGCCTGCGGAAGGGAAGGGATGGAGAAAGCACACACATCCCACACAGCCCCCCGCCACCCTGTGTGCTCCAGCCCCACCCTCGCCCTGCGCTGCCAGAGTCAATCCCAGACCCAAACTCGTCGCTCGGTGGCCCGAAGTCCCAGCCCAGGAAAAGGAGAAATCCATAAAAACCTCCTGTGAGTGTCTCCCGCAGGGAAAGGAGCCCCGTGGGACAGCCCAGGGGAGGAAATGCAGCAGCCAGAACCCTCACCTGCCCTGTCCCCTGCGGGAGCACGGCCACGGTCCCAGCGGTGTCCCCGCGGTGTCCCCGCGTCCCCCCGGCAGCCGCGAGAGCCTCTGAGCGCCGGCTGATCCTCGCAGGCTTTCAAGGCGCTGCTGCCTCACCTGCGGAGAAGGTGCCCGTGGGTGCAGTGATGACAGAGGGGTGATTCAGGGATCCCCAGACATCCACACCCTGCTAGCGCACAGCTCATGACAGCTCCCAGACGGGCACAGCGCGCAGCGATCGCCCGGGCACGGCCAGGGCGGCGGGGAAAGCCCAGCCGGGGCTCATTTAACCCACCCGGGGCTGCGGTGGAGCCTGGACCGGCCCCTCCGAGCCGCTGCCGGGCTCAGCACCGCGGTGCTCGCCCACCCTCCGGGCAGGGGCTGCGCGTTATGCTCGGCGCCAGCGGACAGGGCAGTGCCGCTCTCAGCGCCTCAGCTCCACCGCTTCAACTTTAATGGAAACAGCAGCAAAACTTTATTATTACTTTGCTGCAGCAGCAAAGTAAAAAAACTTTTAAAACCTGTTTGAAGGGAGGGGTGTTGGGTGAAGGCTGCTGGGAGCGCAGCCTCCACCACCGCAGCACTGCTCACACGCTGAATTTCAGCTAAAATAGTTTTTCATCCTCAAGAAAGCTTTATTTACTCCAGTGAAATAGCCCCAAAGTCAGCTGCTCTCCCACACTGGTGAGGGGCTCGGGTGACTCCAGGTGTCCCTTCCTGGGGCGCTGCTGTCGGTGTCCCCCCCCCTGCCATCCCCACCCTGAGGGACACAGGCGCGCCAGGCTGAGCGGCTCCGAGCAGGGGTACACACGGAGCCGGAAAAGAGAAAATCTTGTCCCTCAGGTCACAGTGTGTGAGAGCTGGGCTGGGCTTCCTGCGGCTGAGGTGAGCGCACCTGGGCGCGCCCGCCCCGCTCAGCAATGCGGTAACGCCGCATTCCTCCTGCCCGGCCCGCCCCGGCCGACAGGGAAGAGAGGAGAAACCCTGGAATGTCTTAGGGAGAAAGGGAGGGATGAGACGTGCCCCGAGCTGCCGACACGGCCTCTGCACGCTGGGGCTGAGCGAACCCCCCAGAGTAACCTCGTGTGTGTGAAGCGCTCGCACCGGCCCCAGATTGCCAGAGCGAGGTGAAACATCACCTGCAATTGCAGGCTCCACAAGCTCAAACAAGAAGAAAACCGAGGAAAAGGCTCGTTTACAAAATACCAACTGCAAACCAGAGAAAATGGGAAAGGCAAAAATCACCTATGAACGGGTGGGCGCTCAGGGGCAGCGTGGGTGGGGAGGGGGATCCCTGAAAGCCCCGGGCCCTGACTGGAGCCACAAGGCTGGAACAGCTCCAGGCTGCCTTGTCCAGCGCTGTCCTGGGTAGCAGGCAGGGAATATGTCACAGATGGAGATTGATGGTAAAAATGCACCATAGCAAATAAAATGTGCACTGGAGCACCCTGGGATCGGAGGCACAGACGGGGGGATGCTCACAGGGCTCGCGTTCCCCTCCAGCTCAGCCTGTGCAAACCTGTGCCCACAGAGGGCTGGGCGAGACATTCCCTGGAAAACAAATACCATTAACTCCTGCAGGAAATCCCGCCCTGAGTCACGGGATATTCCCTGGGCAGCAGGGGACATCACTCTGCAGAAAGCAGAAGTGTCCTCGGCTCCCGGGGCTGTCCTGCTCCCTCCCGTGGTTTTGCTGTTCAGCAGCCACCTGTGGTGACTTTCTGTTCCGATTCGAGGCACACAAGTACTTTATTCCCTTGGAAGCCTTTCCAAGGACACTGTGCGAGTTCAGCAGCTTTGGGTTCAGCTGCTGTGACCCCCTCAGCCAGCCCTGGCCCGGAGGGAACGCTCGTGTTCAGTTAGTTTTTAACTTCTCTCTCTGGACCTGAGAGAAACATAAAAGGAGCTGGAAATCAGGGGCAGAGCACTGCATAAAGAACATTTAATCCCTTGAAATGCAAAACCTCCATTAAGGAAAAGGATGCTGCTTGAGGATGGTTTTATAGTTCAAGCATACAAAAACTGAACAATACTTAATGCTGGCTGTTCAATTGTTCAATGAAAGATCCTTCAATTTTTCATAGAAGGATTAACAAATATCTGAAGCACATTCCTGAAAGCACATTTGCTGCACGAGCAGCTGCTTTACAATGGAAAAAACAGGCAGAGGGATAATTTGCTTATGCTGAGCAGGATTTGGCACAGGGGAGGGCAGAGTCCGGACTCCCAGCCCCTTGCAGCCCCTGAAACCTCCCATCACTGGCAGCACAGCCTGAGTCCTGTCAGGTGCCTGCAACTTCCCTGGGAAAAACCTGGCAGAGTCACAGGACACGGAGCTGGAAGCACGGAAGCTGCTTGGGAAGAGGAAAACTTGGGAGGGCTTTGTCGGGGTAAGAAATTATGTCTCATGCTGTAACTTTCTGACAACTCTCTCAGTTGCAAGATTAATGATATGAGTATTAAAAGAGGATTTCCTCCTCCTAATCTTTTCCCATTCATTTCCCACTTTAATTCAAACCTGACCAGCACAAACCACCTCCTTATTACAGCAGAGATGATTTAAATCACTGGCTTTGCTAATTACCACGACCTTTAAAAGCATTTCAGGAATCCCCGATGAAATTCCAATTCACGATCTGAAAACCTGTTCTGAAAGCAAATAAAACTTTGAACCAAAACGCCACTAACCTACTTCAGGTTTAAATTCCAATAACCCTGGGAGCTGACTCCAAAGTGCAGCAACCCGGTGACCCCTGCAGCCTCCCCCTGCAGCTCTGCCCAGTGCCAGCTGTGGGCACAGCTGGGACATGGCCGTGCTGCAATGGAGGGGACAGCTGTGCCCAGCACAGGGCCTGCCCCACACCCAGCCCAGCCCTGGAGCAGAGCAGCTGTCCCAAATCCCTTCAACACCGCTTGCACAGCAAAGGCTCCGGATTTGCCCTTAAATTGGGTTTTCATTTTCCCCCGCCAGCTCCTTTCCCCACCCCATGGAGCTGCCGGTGCCCTGACCCTCCGTGGGTCGGCACAGAACGCCCCGAGGAGCAGGAGGGGCTGGGCTGGGCTGCACAGCCCCCCAGGCCTGCAGGGACACGGTGCAGAGCTGGCAGGGCACAGCCTGGCACAGCTCCTGCTTCCCACCGGGACCTCGATAAAATTATCCATGCAGGAGAACAGCGTTATTTTTGTCACGTCCCCATTTCCTAAACAGGAAAATATTCCATTAGGAAAGAGTCCAGCTCCCCTCTGAAGGGCTTTGGCTTTTCCAGACCGTGGAATGCAGGGGTCTCTGCACCCCTGGTGCCAGCCAGCAAACCCCCCACAGCCTCCCCCTGCAACATCCAGGGCAGAAGTTTAAATTAATGGGGCATTTCAGAGCCCCCTTTAGGGCACAGATTCCCCGTGTGTGACACGAAGGACTCGCTGTTTGCTGCTCCTGGCTGCCAGCTCGGGCCTCCCCCCAAATGCTGGAGCAAGGCTGTGCACGAGGTTTGAGCTGCCCAGGTAAAGCAGAGGCTGCTCCCACCTTTGCTGCCCTCCCTGGCTGGGCTGAGGGCCGGGCACAGCCCATGGGCTCACTCCTGTCACAGACAGGGTCCAGCAGTGCCCGACCCTTGTGCACTCGTGGACATGTGGGAGAGGAGGCAGCAGCTCAGTGCAGCTCCCGTGCTCCCAGGGCAGGGCTGTGCCACATCAGGGAGCTGGCACCCAGAGGCAGAGGCTGCTCACATCCCTTGCACCGAGCAGCACAATGCTGGGCACCAGGCAGCAAAGTCCCTGTGCCTCTGTGCCCTGCCCGGGACAATCAGTGCCCAGACCCCACAGCAGAGCAGGTCACCACCATGACAAGGTCACCACCGTGACAAGGTCACCACCGTGACAAGGTCACCACGGCCCGGCCACGTGGCCAGAGCTCTCCTCACTCTGTGTCCATCACAGCCCCTGGGCCCAGCCGGGCTAATGGAACCAAACCTGCATTTTTTCATTCATTTTCAATAGGACAGGCCCTTAACATGCCTTGCTGGGCTTTAGGGTTTCCTTTCCTTTCCCTATCTTTATTCCCTGGAGGGTTTCAGGGTGACACCACCTCCAGCAGCTTGTGCCCGAGTGGATCAGATGTCCTGGAAATTTCCTGGAGCTTTTTATGGGGGTGTTCTGGCAGGAGGGGCAGCTCCCTTTCCCTCCCAGCCCCTTTCAGGGCAGTTCTCCCCGAGCTGCCAGCACGCACCCGCGGCGTGGCCGGCGCCTGCCGTGCCCCTGCCCGTGCCAGCACGGAGCGTGCCAGCCCCGGGCCGGTGAAACGGGAGCCGAGCGGCCGGGAACCCTCCCCAGAGCCGGGAGAGCTCCTCGCTCCCGTTCCCCAAAGCATCGCCAAGGTTATCCCCGTGCAGGGCCAGCCGTGCCAGCGGCACACGCAGATTTGGGAGAGGCTCCCGATGCAGCAGGGGCTGCAGCTCAGCATCACCTGCGCCCTCCTCCAGAGCAATCCCGAGCAGATTTCCCCTGGCGGCTGGGGAGCATCATCCCCCGAGCTGTCACACATCCCGGCCTCCCCTCCCTGCGAGATTCGGGTTAATCCCCGGCTGCTGACGCTGCTCTGGAAGTCCAGGCAGAGCTCTTCCCCTCGCTGACGTTCAACTCGTGCAGTTCCCCCAGCCACAAAGCCTGGTTTAATCAAAGTTGCGATTAGACCTGACAACATCCTCATGCAGACTCTCCTAAGTAAGATTTAGAACAGCTAAAATTAGTCTAATTTAGTGTTAATCATTAATCGTTTTATCCACACTTAATTCAATTTAAATGTCCGCACAACGAGCTTGCATAGAATTTGTTGCTGAAATCTAACCCAAAATTGGATCTAATGTTGTTAAATTAGATCAACACAATCTGAGCGCTGCTATGAGAAGTGTTTGCCAGAGATGATTATCAGCTGATTGGTTAATGATCTAAATTATCCTGAGCTCTGTGTTAGCCCAAAAGCTCCAGCTCTCAGTAGTTTGGGAATGCATGGACATCTCCACCAGTATTTCATGAACAAAAATACCCTTCCCGCCCTCAGGAAAAGACTTGCAAACATAAGGTTCAGCAGGCAACAAAAACCCTGCCTGAAAAAACCAAAAACAACCAAAAATCGCTTTTTTAGGTGAGATGTCACAATTCCAACACTTCACAGTGACCTTTGTGCAGCTCAGACGCTGCTGCTGGGGTTGGGCAGGGCCGCCCCCAGCTCTCCCCGGGAGCTGGGAAGGGGCAGCACAATGACCCCCAAAGAGCCGGCGGCCAGAGTGGGGACCTTGAACTTCCCCCGTCTGGCCGCTGTCCCCTCCAGCTATCTTTCCTCCAAAGGCCATTTTTCTGAGCGTTGCAGAAGAGAAAAAACACAGCCCGAACACAGGAATCAGCTGCAACCTCGGCTGCCAAGTTGGCAGAGAAGATAAGGACCCTTTATTTAAAGTAAAAACCCCAGACGCTGAGGAGGGATAGACAAGTCTTTAGCAACTTTTATAGCCAGTCTTGCAATACAATTTCCTAAGCAGACTCACAACTTGCAAAAAACCCCGAAGTTTTCACCAGAAGCATTTCCTCGGAGCACGGTGCTGCCTCCAGCCCCTTCAGGACGTGCAGGATGTGAGGAGCCAGGGGTGACTCAGTGCCCCACACACCCACGGCACAGCCCAGCCAGGAGGGGGAAAACCTCACAAATTCACCCTTTTTGGGGTGGGTCAGCAGTGCCCACACTGCCGTGGGTGGGGAACTGAGCAGTGTGTGGGACATCAAGGCCTGGGGAGGAGGAGGGAAGGAAGGGAGGGAGGACATTCCTCACCTGCAGGATTGCAGGAAGGGCAGACGCAGCACCAGCTATCCCCATCGGAAGTTATTTATGTCACACAGAGGCTTCCCCTGCGTGGGCTGAGGCAAAACGCGGCTCAGGGGCATCACACCCACATCCCCCGTGCCACAGGGCCTGTCTCCCATGTGCTGGGGGCAGGGGTAAGGGAACCCCCACTCTTCACTGCCTGGCTTGGGGACAAGCTCCCTCCATCTCCAGATGCTCTGGGGGCTGCCTGCCCACCCCTCGGGCTGTGCCTCTCCTGGGATCCACCCTCCTTTACAGCATCCTTCGGAGGCTCCCTCTGAGCTTTGCCTTCTTGCACGCGCACCAGCCTCTTCCTAAAATTGCTGCCACAACATCAGCTTATATTTTAATTTCTACACACTGCCTAGCAGAGCAATTCCCATCCTCTCAGCCACGTGAATCCACCAAGAAATCTGTCCCCGAGTCCATCATCTGCTGGAGATCCCAACAACTTCTCGTGGCTTTAGCAGCGCCCTGGGCCCAGCAGCTGCTGAGATGTGCATGGGATGCCCAGGATTCCTGCAGCAGTGTCTGAGCTCTGATGGACCCTGCAGCCAGAGCAGATGATGGGGATGAGGATGATGATGATGCAATCGTTCTTGCATCATCAGTAATGCCGGGGGTTATTGGTGCAACACTCCCGGGCTGCAGGCCAGGCGAGCAGAGCGGCAGCACGGCCTCTGCCCAGCACGGGAACAGCTCCGCGCTGCGGGTGGCACGGGGGGGACACGGAGGGGACACAGAGGGGGGGACACAGAGGGGTTCGGCGTCAAGGGCAGGGAAAGTGAAGAGTGGGCCCTAACTTGGCGTAACTTCCTCCAGCTTTGGAGTTCCCAAAAGTCGTCTCGCTCCCAGGAAATCAGGGGCTGCCACACGCTGCAGAGTCACCTGCTGAAGGTTCCCTTCGCCCTGAGGGACCTTCACAAACGCCACCACACCTCGGCCTGGGTGACACCGCACAGGCGCTTCCCCGGGGCATTTCCTCCCCCATTCCCCGCAGGAATGGGCAGCAAGGCAGGGACACAGCCCCAAGCCCTGGACCCAAACCCTGCCCTATTTTGGGGGCTCTGGACACCGACCCTGTCCCTCCCTCCCCAAGCAACCAGCAAAGCTTTTAGGAACATATTAAATATCTATTGCAGAAGCAGGTACAGAGCTGCACAGCAAATCAAGCATCAGATCTTTGGGTCAGGAATGAGACTTCGGGACAATTTTGCGGGGTTTTTTTGGAAGGGGTAAAAACAAGCTTTTTAAGGGAAAAGGAGAAAGGGAAGGAGGGATGGGAAAACAAGAAGAAATGGAATGAGGAGTGGAAGGAGAAATGGAAGAAGGAGATTAAAAAAAAAAATTTACTAAGATGGGGAGGAAAGGGTGTTAAAAAA
>VYXF01011514.1:379437-390324 GCA_013397295.1 Polioptila caerulea
TCAGGGCTCAGCCTGCTCCAGGTAACGCTCAGGGCTCAGCCTGCTCCAGGTGGCGCTCAGGGCTCAGCCTGCTGCAGCCGCCGCTGGAGCATCAGCGTCCGAGGCAAAACGCAGCCAAAATGCAGATTGCACAGACAAAAACGTGCATTTTGTACAGACAAAAACGTGCATTTCCCTACAAACTGCAGAGTCAGGCTTGGGGACACACACAGTCACCTCCCTGCTCCTCTCCTGTTTGCCAAGCCCTGAACCACATGGAGATTTTCCTGCCATTTCTCCAAGTACAACCCCACCTTTTTGCTGCCAGGCTGCAGTTTTGCATTTACACAGACTATTTTTACCCTTGATAAGTGAGCTCCATCCCCCCCTGGCTTCCTCCATCACCCACGCTGTGAGCAGGAAGGGTGGAGGAGGCTGAGACTCCCTGGCACTCACTACCCACCCCACGCCACACAGGAGCCCAGAGGGCCCCCTGCCTTCCAGAACACCTTTGCAAGGCTGCAAAACACCCCAGGCAGAGCCCAACAGGTCATTTCAACGCATTTGTGTGTAAAATTCCCTGGCACACCCTGGGGGTCACAAATCTGTGTGGGCAGAGACAGCTGAGCATGAGGTGACTGGCACAGACCCTGGGCAGCACCAGAGTGAGCAGAGCACTCACCCAGCCCTGCTGCCACCTGCTTCAGCAGCCTCATCCCGGGGATCTGGACAAGCACTGGCATGCAGGGGCCTTCTCCTGCTGAGCTGGGCAGAGCCCCAGCCCCAAAGGCAGAGCTGGCACCTCTGCCCAAATGGCAGCAGAGACACACACCAGGCCACCCTGTCCCGTTCTGGGGGTGCCATTCCCCCCACCCAGCAGTCAGCAGGCTTTTCCCCACCTTGCCACAAAGCTCAGGAGCTGCTGCAGCCAAAGCAGCAGGTCCCTGAGGATTTGCCACAGCTCCCTGGCACCTCCTTGCTGCCCCCCACCCCGTCCCTCCCTGCAGGCACAGCCCCTGCCCTCCGCCTGTTTTGGGGAGACACAGACTCCAGCTGCCCTCTCGTTCCAGCACCCGAGGAGCTGCCCCACGATCCCCCCTGCTCAGTCCCTGCTGAGCCTCAGCACCCCCGAAGGACGAGGGGACCCTGTCAACACCCAAGGTACGTGAGGGATGCTCAGATCTCCCAACACAACATTCCCTTCCCACCTTCACGGAGCTGTTTGGGATCAGCTGGCAGCTCCCCAGCCACCATCCCCACTCCTGCACTGTTTTACCACCCCAGTCTGAGTTTTCCCTGCAGACTGCAGGAATTGGGAATATTTTTCCAGCCCACAACTTGACCACCAGTGCTGCCCTGCTGCTGTCCCAAGATCAGCCAGGGGAGTGACTTCACTGCAGAATAACTCCCATGCTGCTTCTCTGTCCACCAGAGCGGGGCTTTTCTTTGCCTCTTGTGCCCATTGAGCTGTCACTGGGAGCAATGGGAGCCCTCTGGGAGCAGAGAGAGACACCCTCATGGAAAAGTCTCCCCAGCCCCTCAGGGGGATCATTCACACCCTCTCACTTTGCTTCCACAGGAACCCAGACCTTCCCAAAGCCAAGCTCAGGAGTGAAAGACTCGAGCCAGCAGACAGAGTAAGCAGCTCCTGCCCCCTTCCCAGGGAAATCCCACAGGGCAGCAGCTCCCAAGGCCCAGAGTGCTCCCCCTCCTAAAGGTTTGCTGCACAGACACTCACAGCTCAGCTGGGGAGGGCATGGCCAGGCTCAAGAGCCCCCTGACACCTCAGTAACACACTTTGTTTTTCATTTCAGCTGGGGAATAGCAGTTTTAAATAAGGTAAGCAAAGCACAGGTAATGACCAGCCTGGAACTCCTGAAAGTTAAACTGCTGTGGAAAAACTTCCACTTCCCCGGGAAAACTCACCCAATGGACCCCAGCAGGCTCTCCTTCTCTACCCAAATATAGGCTGTTAATTCACTTTTATTTTAAAATATTTAGATTTTTGTCACAAGTTCATGACACGCCTATGAACTGAAACAATCCTATTTTTAAACATTTGCCCTTTCCCTTTCAGGAAATGGTGCAGCTCTCCAACTACCTGAGGGTAGGTGCCAAACAGAACTCAACCCGCTGGGCCAGCTGGGTTTTTTATTATTAAAGAATTATACTTGTTCTGGGGCTGTCCCCCCCAGCTCTGGGCCCACTGACCACGTCCCCCTCGCCCACAGGAGGCCCTGCACCGCGAGCTGCTGCTCAAGCAGAAGATGGTGATTTTACAGGAGCTTTTGTCCACCCTGCTCCAGGCATCAGAGAAATCCTGGCAGGTACCAGAGAGCTGCAAACCCCTCCTCACCTCCCCCACCTCGCTATCACCTCTCTGCTCTGGAGGGGTGGGATAAACTCAGCAGAAAAAGGGGAACTTGGCCTGAATTTTTCCCTTTTGTGCCCCAAGAGATTCTTGCAAAATGCACTTTGCTTTCAGATCAGCAGCAAGTCTAAAAATCTGTATTCTCCTGTACGGTTTAGGGTTGGGTTTGGTTTTTTGGTAGCTTGCCTTTCCCACTGTTTCTTAAATAAAAGCCAGCAGCAGTGAGTGGGTAAGAAATAAGAGGGTTCTCCTCCCTGTTGCTTTCAGGGATGTGTTCTGGGCTCCAAACACAGGCCAGAGCCACAACACCAAGGTCGTTGGTGCTCAATCGTGGCCTGGCTCAAACTGTCTCCCCACAGCTCAAAAAAATCTTCTGGGTACCCTGAAACAGGGCCCTTCTGTTCTTCCATGAGGATGCAAAATTAAGGTGATACGTTTTATGCAATACACGAGGCTTTCTCATAGGATCATTAAATCAAATCATTTATGCCACTGTGGCATTAAAAAAGGGGGGGTTGAAAGTTCTGTTGGGGCAGAGAAGCGAGTGATTGGGTGAGGGGGGCACAAAAACTTGCGTAAGACATCCTGTGGTCAGAAACTTCCACCTTTGCTCGCTCCTTCAATATAATGTGAGCAGGAAATAAAGCTCAGCCACACTCACAGGAAGTGGCCATGAAACCTCAGATCACAACAGGTGGGTGCCCCTCACTGCTCCCTGCCCCTGCTGCGGGAAGGGCTTTGCTGCTGACTTATGCATGCCGCTGTTCATCAGCCTAAAAACCAGCTTTTCATCAGCCTAAAACCCAGCTTTTCAAAAAATCAGCTTCTCCTCAGCCTAAAATCCCCCTCGGTGCTGGAGCCACAGGCAGATGCTGCTGCTTGGAGGGGATTCCACGAGGCAGGTGGGGCTGGCGGCTTCTCCAGGGGTGCTGGCAAAGGGAGGGAGGGAGGGATGGAGCCTTCCCCGTAATGCTGTGCCATGGAAAGGGAGGGTTGGCTGCCCCTTTCCAGCCTCGGGTGAGATGCCAAATGTTTGTTTGTTGTAGCAGCTTTTTAATCCTCTCTAACAGCTGGGGTTTCAGAGACGAGCTGTTCAATACCTGTGAAGGATGTGGCAGTAACTCTTGCGATGGCCACAGAGTCATTTTTGGGGCGCTGCCCGTGTGTGGCTGTGGCTTGATGGGGCAAGTGAGCGCCCTGCAGCAGGACGGGGGTGTCAGACTGCAGGGACAAAGCATCTGGTTCCTTCCCCCTCCCACAATTTCTGAGGTTCTGAGGTTTCTTCCTAGCCCAGGTGTGAGCCTTAAGTCCCCCAGCAGTTGTAAACCTTGCTTAGCTGATTCAGAAATGCTGCCAGATGAAGGATGATGCTCAGGGAGTCTCTGTTAGGATTAAAGCCCCTTCCAACCCAAACCCTTCCATGATTTCTGCTCCAAAGCACAGGAAGGGCCTGACTGCCTCGTGCCACATCTGTGCACAACAGCTGGAACCTGTGCAGACAACAGAGGAGGAGATCTGAGGAACACCAGGCAGAATATTGCACATCTAAAATCGCTTTTCAAAATTCCGCCTACTTACTAAGAGCCTTTAGCTCTTTGCACCAACAACTGAACTGAGGAGATTTAGTCTTTGGGACTGTGAACGTGCTTCTGTGCAAATTTAAACAGCGCTGAGACACCAGGGAGTCTGGTTTTGCTTGGGTCTGTCAGCTATTCCTGTAACATCAAGGAGTTCTTTTCAGAGTCGTGACTTCAAACAGCAGTGGGCAGAGAGGATATTGGTGTTCTCAGTATTGGTGGTGGAAAACAGCCTACGCGAACTCTGCTAGAGCTGTTATCTGAATTTGCATGCAGTCTTCTTCCACAAAGCCTGAGCAGCCTGACTAACACCGAGAGGAGACAATGAGAACGAGGAAAATGAATCATCACCGGTGCCCTGATCCCCCTGCCCAACTGCAGATGTTGCAATACACACCCAACCTATTTTCCAAGGAAAACATCGAGACCAGATCGTTCCAGCAGCTGGAGCTCAAGGCAGGGAGGAAGCACAGGCAGAGAACAGGGGGATCTGTGGGGACAGGCAGCAGCTGCATTTCTGCTGAAACCAGCCAGAACAACCCCAAATCCCCTCGCTCCTAACTTGTCATGTCACTGCCAGCACCTGCACTCAATAACCAGAGAAACTGCCTCGGGACAGGTTTTCAATCCATAAAAATTTTACTTCCCCCATGTCCCATTTATTCTGAGGCTGGGAAGGTTTACTTGAGCTCTCAGCACTAAAGAGACTTTGATCTGATAACAGATGAAGGGAGAAAATGAATCAAAACCCAAACCAACAAAATATTGGGGGCACATTGTGCAGTTCATGATTTCACATCTCACTTCAATCGCTTTTTCCCCAGGGTCAGCTGAACGAAGATAAGCTGAGGTGTAAACTACGGGTGCTGGAAAATCAGCTGCAGGCCTGCACTCAGGTAATGTCTGATTCACTGACAAACCCAGGTGAGGAAAGGCAGGAAAACAGGAACCAAGCCTTGTAATTGGGCTGGGTCTCAGTTTCTACATCAATCTGATTAGATACCGATCCGAAAAGGACTTTAACTCTTTGCTGAAGCAATGCTTCACAGCACATTAGCAGTAGCGTTTACACACTCTGGGTTTGCTCATTCTCAGATTTAGCAAGGTCAGGAATCTGACAGATAAGCACTTCAAGCTCCTTCTTTCTTTGAAGAGTTACTCAAAGGAGTGTGTGAAGAAGATCCTGATAGAGATGGAGGACCAGAAGCAGACCTATGAGCAGAAGGCAAAAGAGGCTCTTCAGAAGATGCTGGAGGACAAACTCCAAACAGAGCAGCAGCTGCAAAACTCTCAGGTGAGCAACACGTCTTACACCTGGCTTGGCTTTAATTTAGTCCAACCGTGACAAAGAGAACCCACATGTCAGGGAAAGGTGATGACAGGCTTACCATTCGCAGCAAAGATAAAAAAAAAATGAAGTTTTAGCTACTCAGCAAAGCCCAAAGCAGCTTTAATGCAACCTGTGCTCACTGCACATCAAGTTACAGACAGCTCAGAGCTGAGGAAATGTGCTCGGGTTTGTCAGCTTGAATTGCAATCCCTTCCCCCTCACCATCCCTCTGGGCCATCCCCCGCCCTGCACACACCAACAGACACCAGGGCACGAGGGCTCCAGAGCTGTTTCTTCTGCAGTTGCTCATTTACATGAAAATAGGTTTTCCCCAAGAGGCAGCAAATTGCTTTGACCCACAGGATGAGTGGTACTTGCAGAAAAACGAGCGAGTTTTATCCCAAGTACCACCAGGGCTCCCAAGCCTGCTGGCAGCACAGGAATGTGTTCCAGAGGGAACATTGCCCGTGTTGGCTCTGTCCATCAGATGGCATCAGCTCCACACGGGATTTGGTGTGCTGGTGCTGGGGGAGCCAGCGCTGCCCGGCTGGCACCACCCTGGGCAGGCTGGCACCGTCCCCAGGGTCACACCCAGCCCTGGGTCCCCGCTCTCCTCTCCAGAGGAGCCTGGCAGAGACACGAGAGGACCTGGCCCTCTGGAAAGAGCACAACGCCACACTCAAGGCTGAACTGACCACGGTGACCACAGCACACACCGAGCTCACCAACAGCTTCCAGGTGCTGCAGAGCGAGTTCCAGGTACGCCAGCTCCCTGCAGGAGCAGCTTTCTCTGGAGCGCGGGGTTTGGGCCGCCCCATCCTGGAAGTGCCCACGGCCAGGTTGGCCGGGGCCTGGGGAAGGAGGTCTGGGGGCATGAGGAGATGAGCTCTGCTGTGAGATGGGCTCCGAAGCCGGCTGTGACCGTGTGTCCCTGCCCAGCGAGCGGACGCGCAGAACAAGCGGCTGCGCCGGGAGCTGGAGGCGCTGCGGGAGGAGCGCACGGAGCTGCTGCACAGAGCCAGCGCCCTGCGCTGCGACAACGACCGCCAGGCCGGCATCCTCCGCCACATCCAAGGTACCTGGGCCCGCACCGTGCCTCCAAAAACACGGGAGGGACAAGGGAAGCGCTCCTAAACCCGCGGTGCTTCGAGCACACAAGGCTCACCTCCAGCGTGCTGCACTTCTCAACCTGCCACAAAAGCTTCTGGTTGCCAAAGTCCTCTAAAAGCTGTTCCTGGCTAGGTTAAAGTATTCAGAGAAGTGACTTTACTGGAGGAAAGGATGTAATGGGACACCTGAAAAGATATAAAATGCTAAGATGTGGCCTCAGCTCGAATCAGGACATTTCAGCCTTGCCAGGCCGTGGAACGCAGCACAGCAGCTGAGAATGTCCTAAAGCACCAGCTCAGACAGACAAGGAAACTCACACTCATCAGTTTAAACTCACATATGACTATTTAAAAACATAATTAAGGAAGAGAAAGTGGGCTGCAGTTCTAATCTCACAACGGGTCTTGAATGAACAGCTTTAAAATAAACCATAAATGCCTTGAACACAAGGTATGAGAAAAAAAGCTGCCAAAAAAGAAAGGGCAATAAACAGCTAAAAATCACATCCCTTCAGAGAAGAAAGGCCAGGGCAGTCAACAACATCTGCTTCACTCTACACACATGGAGAACAGAAAAGTACCACCCTCACATAAAGACACACAGAGATTTACACCAACTTTGATTTCCTTCTGTCCTTATTGCAGATAAATTGCAAAAAGAACAAGAGCAGAAGGCAACACTGGAGGCAACAATCAGCCAATTGGCGAGTAAGTAACACAGAAATGCACAAAGTTAAAGACCTCCTTTAGTGCTGCAGACAATAACGTTGCTTTTTGTGTTCCCAGACAACCAGAACAACCAACAGAAGAGCCAGGAGGTGACGGTGCAAAGGAAAGGTCAGCAAACCTTATAACCCCCAGGTAGCACTCCCTCGACACAGGAACACTAGCCCTGACTCTAGGAAAAGTCTACAGTGGTTTAGAGTAAAAGGGTTATTTTAGAGCTACACAGAATGAGTTCTTTTGCTAGCTAACAGTAAAACACAAATGTATTTACGATGGCAAACACTTTTAAAAATAAACAGATTTTACTGCAAATTCTACTTCAGTGGCTCTGCCATATTTTTTCCAGACAAAACACATTCCAGTTTATAATTGCAATTACAGCTGTACTTGACAAAAAGAAAGTAATAAAAAAGACATTTTAACACTCCCTTCCCTCCATTTCTGTCAACTGCTTAGAAATATTACTCTTAAGATGATGAACTTGTAGCTACAGCAGAGACAGGCCTGTGATAACAAACTCAGCCTCTGTCTTCTGCTTTGTGCAGAGCACACAAATATTATCCTTAAACCGTGCTGAGTAAACAAGAGCTAAAGCCAAGCCAGAGCCCGGAGCTGTTTCTCATCAGAAGCCTGACTGTTTTCTAGACCAGGATTCCACCACACAGACCCCACCTCTCACTCCTGCCAAGGAAAAACAAAATGCTCTGTTAGAGCACCCCGAGGAGGAGGAGGGAACAGAAAGTCTGAAGGATGAGCTACAGAAAAGGACATCCCAGCTCACAGCAAAGGAGAACGAGGTGAGGAAGCCACTCTGTCATTGCTGCTGTGAGAGCTCCAGCACAAACACCACACACCAAAGCTCCAGCAGGTAACCCAGGCTTGGTGTCTCCTGCAAGGATTATCTGCCCTGGACTTTTATCCTGATACCAGTCCTGCCTAAATCCCCAGCGAAGCACCTACACAAGGACAGGGCTGCAGGAGCAGAGCTGTCCCTGTACAAACCCACCCCAGCAGCCTCACAGGGAAAAGCCAAAGCCATACTTTATGAACCAAGCCCCTGAGCACAAAGGAAAGAGAGAGGAAAAATAAAATGCTTGCAATAATAACAACAATAACAGTCAGGGTCTGCCATCAAATTAGCCTCCTGCCAACCAACAGCCCCTCAATTCTTACAGCAGTATTCAGCCAGCAAGGACTTATTAAAAAGGAATTATAAAAAAATAATTCATAACTTACTGTAGCAGAGCTGAGAGCCACACAAGAGAAGAGCTTGTCACACTGACCCACAGAGCTGAGGGCACCACCACCACCAGGCATCACCCAGCAGCTCCTGGGAGGGGTTTATAAAGCACAGTCACACAATAGGAAACAGCTGGGGGCACAAGACACCCAGGTGTTCCCATTTTGGCTCCTGAAGCCTCAGGGCACAGGCAGCTCCTTCCACAGCTGCTGCCAATGCTCTGCTCATCAGAAGGTCAGGGAGAACTCACTCCATCTAGGTGGTCAGGAAAAGGAAAACCCCTGAGTTTTGGGGTTGTGCAGCACAGCCAAGACACCTGTCCCACGTGTCCCATCTCTCAGAGGGTTAAAAGGACTGTCAGGAATTGCTGCTAGGATCAGTGAAATGCAGAAGGAATTTCAGACTGAGGGGAAAGCCCTGACAGGAGCCTGCATTCCACATCTTGACCCGCACACTCCTGCGGTCATAAAAATCACCATTGCTCCCTTCTCCCCGTGAAGGCAGGCAGGTGTGGGATGGTGGCAGGCCGGGCACGGCCCCAGCACCACGCTGCAGTAACGCTGAGCTGTGCTCTGTCCCTGCAGGTACTCGAGGATGCTCGGGCAGCACGGCGGGGCCGTGCCCGGCTGCGGGCAAAGCTCTGCAGCCACTGCAGCAGCCCAGTCCTGAGGGGTGTGCGCAGAGCCGAGGGGACCCCTCCTGCTGAGAGCCCCTTGCTGTGCCCGCAGTGCTGGGAGCTGCGCTGGGAGCTGGAGGCTCTGAGCGAGGAGTACCGGTCCTGCCTGAGCCGGCTGCGCCAGTGCCGCGACGAGCTGAGCCGCTGCCCCGGCAGCCGGGCACAGGTGGGAGCTCCGGGCCCGACCCCAGCGCTGCACTCCGGCCTGGGACAGGGCCCTGTGTGCCGAGGAGGGACGAGTGATGTGTTTGCTAGGGTGACGTGAAGAGCAGCACCCCCAGCACCCCCCCAGTAACACAAACTTCTCCTGGCAGACACAGCGCGGTCCCTGGGTCCCGCTCCTGGTGGCAGTGGCAGCAGTGGCCATCGCCACCTTCCTGGCGAGTTACAGGCTGTGAGGGAGCTCCTCGAGGACTGACTTCACTGCGGGAACTGACATCTGCTTCACCAAAGGCTAGCTGACCTCACCGCACCTTCTGCTGTTTTTGCATGTCACGTTGGGTTTGTATCCTGAGCTGGTCTCACTGCAGACAACTCCCGGGGACATCACCCCTTCCCTCGGCTGCCTTCACTGCTCTGCTCCTGCTGAAGGCTGCACTGCCCAGTCCCCGAGGCACTGAGGCACAAAGCCCCTCTGGCCGCCACGGCCGTGCTGGACACATCCCGGGCCCTTGGCATCCAGCCTGCCTGGGTTTTACACCCCCTAAGTTCCCCTCCTGCATTTATTGCCTCCCTAAATGCGAGATACTCGATCCTGGGCCATCTCTACTCTTACCTAAGAAGCCCATCTCAGGGGGCTCTTTAGCAGTGTCCGGAGCAATTCTCCCACCTCACACCCACCAGGCCCTGTCCTATCCCACTCCTCCAGCCTCTATTGTGGCCGAGCATCCCCACAGCCACCCCTGCTTCCCTCCCACTGCCAGCACCACATGAATTCATCAGGGACAGGGGTTTAAAGTCCCTTTTGCAGCTGCACCATGCAGGTTTCATAGCAGCACTTGCCTCTCATTCATGTCCAGCTCAGACACAACACAGGCCATGACACCACCTCACATGGGAAGTAAATAAACCTGAAATACACACGTAGTAAATACACTCGGAGCCTACAATAAACTTCACTAATTCAAAGCACTGTGATGTTCAAATCATTTATTAATCTTCAGCTGCCCACTGCAAATAAATACACATTGACTTTGCAGGGTGCAATGTGCAGGCAGGAAGGAGCAGGGCAGCTGGGAGCACACATGTCCACACACTCGTTTTTTTAAAAGAAAATATATTTGGTTTTGCCACTGGCCTGCAGTGACTGTCACAATTCAGCATTCAGTGCTCAAGGACGACAAGAGATGCAGGGGAGAAAACACTCGGGGGACTGGATCTTCTGCCCTGGTCCCTGATGCAGAGAGGAAGGCTAGAAAGTCTGAGTACGCTCGTGTTTTACAAGGCAACCACTGGAAGAGACACGACCTCGCTCGAAATGCAGAGATCCACAAAATCGCTCTGAGCACTGAAAGCCTCCTTGAGCTCCTGGCACCAGGCATCCAGCACGTCCCTGAGCTCGGCGCAGAGGCTCTCCGGGACGCTGAAGGAGTAGATCTGGACCCTGAGCCCATCCTTTATTCGGGGGCAGGAGGCCTGGGCCGTGAACACCCGCAGCGGGGTCAGCGCCAGGCAGTTCTCGGCGCCCTGGGCGAAGGTGTACACGGCGGGGTAGCCCAGCAGCACCCCGGCCACGGTGCACAGGTTCCAGTCGCCGGGCACAACCTCGCTGGCGGTCACCGGCTCGGCGCTGGCGGCCTCGGCGTCCCGCAGGTGGCCCAGGAGGGCGGCGAGGTGCCGGTGCACGGCCTGGGCCTCGGCCGGGGCGCACAGCGCCGGG
>VYXF01011514.1:398444-410457 GCA_013397295.1 Polioptila caerulea
GATCCCCCCGCACTCCCGCCCTTCTGCCGCGGCCCTTTTCCAGTCAAACGGAATCTTTAGGAAACTTCCAAACGGGATATGTTTCTTTTTCCCCTGGTAAATGGAGTATTCAGGAAACGAAGTTTGCTTTTAAGCGGGATATCTTTGTCTTTTAAATGGATTATTTTGGGAAGAAAACATTAAGTTCCTGGGCTTTCTCACAGTTCAAAGCATATTCAGCTGAGTCCAGCATGACTAAGGCTGGAAA
This sequence comes from Polioptila caerulea, assembly GCA_013397295.1. Classification (NCBI taxonomy): domain Eukaryota; kingdom Metazoa; phylum Chordata; class Aves; order Passeriformes; family Certhiidae; genus Polioptila; species Polioptila caerulea. The sequence goes on from VYXF01011514.1 coordinate 398,692, forward strand.
AGACCTCTAAGATCATCAGGTCCAAACATTAACCCAGCACGGCCAGGTCTGCCACTGAACCGTGTCCCTTGGCACCACATCCGCAGGGTTTTGAGCACTTCCAGGGACACTTCCCCGGGCAGCCTGTCCCAATGCTTGGCCATCACTTCAGTGAGGAAATTCTCCCAAATATCCATTCGAAACTCCCCTAACACAACCTCAGTACATTTGCTCTTGTCCTACATCCATCCATCCATCTAAATCCATATCCAGTCAACAACAGCACAGGATGAAGCCAAAACCTTAGGTCAGCTCTGATTAAAGTCACGGGCACACAATTTTTTTCTCTGAAAAGCAGGAAAACGTCCCTCTTCCCTGCCTCCATCCCCTCTGGGGTCACACCTACCCCTGGGAAGGGGCTCAGCAGCTTCTCCCTGGTCCCTCTGCAGTCTCCTGCCCTCCAGCCTCGCATCTTATTTATTCTCCTCGTAGGTGGAGAACCGTGACTCAGTGGTGAATCTTGGTTTCAAGGATCATACAATACTTCACCATTCAGTTTCAATAAACCAGAAAAAAGTGGGAATTTCCCTTCTCCTCCTCACCATGAACACTGTGGAAAATGCTGAACCCTGACTTTGGGAAGGCTGACTTACAGCCACAGCTCGGTCCCGAGCCAGAGTTTGGAACTAGACAAAATCTTGGAGACCTTCACACAGAGACAAAACAATTCACCATTTTTCTGGGGAAGTTTGCCTTGCTGGATGCCAAGTGCAAGGTAAATATTTCAGGCTCCATTCAGCACAGAATTCCACTCAGAGAAAACTTGCAGGAGTTTGTCAGCACGTGAGAAAATCTTTCTGGCAACAAGCAGATGTGACACTGCGAGGCCAGTGCTCTGTGTTGGGTGAGATGGGTTTCAATAGTGGTACCTGACCATTCCTGATGTGCAAATCAAGGCACAGCTGCTCCTGGAATAAAACACCCTTGTTATTCCTGCTGGATAAAAGCATGCATGGATAAGAGTGGTAGGACAATTTTGGGAGCAACTGGCAAGAGGCACAGGGAGATATTGGGCTGAACTCCAGGCCAAGCTCTGAAGGATCTTTGATCTCTCCTCAGATGGGTCAGCACAAAAGCCGCCGTTCATCCTCCCTGCATTCCTGCTGTCCACACCTCCCTCCCGCCCGGCGACTGGGAAATTCAAAGATGTGTGGAGGGAGACACGATAGGGAAATTGAAGTATGTGTGGAGGGAGACAGCAGCGGTGCTGCTGCTCACGCTCCTGCTGCCTTGGCTGTCTGGGCAGTGCTGGGAGCTGCCTGGGCAGGATTTTGCCCTTCCTGGGCACTCTGGAAGGACACTCGAGATGCTCAACCCACGAGAGGGGTCCCGGGGCAGGTCAGGGCAGGGGATTTTAAAAATGGAGCAATGTGGCACAGCAGCTGGGTGAGGGCTGCTGCAGCCTGGGAGCTCCAGCCTGGGAGAAGGGTGCAGTCCTCCTGCTGCTGGTCCCCTCTGGCAGGCTGTGCCTGCCAGCACCCTGCTGCCTCTGCCGCAGCCTCTGCTGCCTTCCCAGCACCGACACGGATGCCAAACAAATGAGTCTTCCCAGCCCTCTGCAGGGTTTGGTGGTTTTTTTTTTTTCCTCTTGAGTTTCTACCAGCCTGTGCTGAAGCGTGTGGCAGCACGTTGGGGTAGGCAGCTGACGGGAAATAAGCTGTCTTTTTCCATGCTCTTGGCTGGGAAACTCCACCGCTTTGGAGCTGTAGAGGTGCTAATCCAGAGATAACTCATTAGGCAGGACGTGCCATCAGATGTTACCTGCCAGTGACTGATCAGCCAAAGTGTTCCCTCTGACAACACAGAGCCTTGATCCTGCTCCTTAGGCAGACAAACAGCACCAACCCCTGCACTGTCGTGTTTTCTAGAAATGATTCTTTTTATTTTTACTTCTCTCCGCCTATATTTACCTCTATCTGCCTTGGTTTTTTGAATCAAATTAAGAGATCATTTGGCTGATACTCTGTACCTTAGGAAATTTCATCCTGCTGGCTGAGAGACTGCAGCTCCTTCAGTGCAGCCTGCAGAGCACACAGAGGATGTGCAGAGGAATTTTCATACCAGCAGCTATGGGATTTACTTTATTTCAGTGCCAAATTAAGATCACTGTTTTATCAACACGATTGTATGTCATGATACCTGCAAGAGCAGCAGCTGGGCTTTGTACTCCAGGTCCCTTGCAGCCCTTTGTTCCCAGCTGGAGAATATTGCAGTCATCAAAACAGAAAGGAACCATTTTCTCTCCTGGGAACAGATCACCAGGTTCCCATAGGGCAAAACAAAATTATGCAATGAGTCAAGACAATGTCCTGGGCATGTGGAGTCTTGCTGTGTGCTCTCAGCACTCACATTCCAGCAGGCAGCTGCGTGCAGGAGAGCAGCACAAAATGGTGGAGAGGCTTCAGCACATCCCAAACTCCCCAGCTGTGCTGCAGGGAAAAGGAACGAATCCTTCCCACCCTGTCCTGGCAGCATCTCTGTGGCCTGGGGCTGTTTGTGACCCAGGGAGAACTCCTGGCCTCACCAGCCAAGATAATTCCAAAAATTATATAAAATAACTTATAAACATGGCTGTGGCTAGCAAAGACTTCTTTCCAGTAGCTCTAGTGAGGAGGAAAACGGGGTGGGGGTGGATTCACTGTTATCTTTCTGGTGGGCAGCCCTGGAGCTGCTCTGCTGTGGACGAGGCATCTCCGAGTCAGGGGCTGAAGCTCAGCAGAAGCACTCATAAAAGGAAGGGCTGAGTTCTTTGTTGTGTTGCATTCTTCTAGGCACAAGGACAGACAAGAATATCATTAGATAAAAATGCTTTAACTGAAGTAGAACAGTCTTAAATTTTCTGGCAGCTTCTCTGGCCCTTCCCATCCATCTCCAGGCTTCTGCTGTGTTGTGTCTATCCTCTCTTTGTTCTTCTTTTAAGTGAAACCCAACCTTGCCTGGGTATCCTTGCATGTAAAAGTGTAAGGTTTTATTATACTCCTGCAAATCTCTGTGTGTATATATAAATATATATATATAAATACATATACACACACACAGGGTAGCACTGCTGGGTTACTTGCAGGTGGGAGTGGATCCAGACCAAATCCCACTCTTACAGTGCAGCTTGAACTGCTCCACTGTTCTGCAATATCAAATTCAAATTTCAGCCTGGTTCTTAGCCAGTGTTCTCCCATGAGAGAGGCTCTTCTTACCTAACCAACACCAAAAAAAGTTCCAAAAAATGAGCAGCTTAAATCATCTGGGCCTTGGCATTAGGATAAGAGAATGTATGGTTTCCTATTAATGCTGCTCCAATCCTCTTAATGAAGATATTGGGCTGGCTTGGGCACATTTATAGCTCAGGTCACTCTTTCCACTGACACAGATAATGGTGGGGTTCAGAGCAACTGGTTTGGAGTGCAGGAGAGCTGGTGGCTGCCTGGGGAAAGGAAAGGGCTCTGTGTGTGTCAGAGGAGGGGCTGGGCCGTGGGTGAGTGGGGCTGGGCAGAAAGAGCCAGCCCAGGGAAGAGCTGCACTCGGTGTCTGTGATCAAAGCAATAAAGGAGGTTTGGGGGAAGGGGTAAGCAGGAGAATCTCTGTGGGCACAAAGAGGGGAAGGGAATAAGGAGAATATGCTCTAAAAATATGGAAACAAACAATTCTTGTTCTTTTTAGCTTAAAGCTTTACAATGCAGATGTGACAATCAGGAATATGTGTGTATCTGGGTGCCCTCACTAATTGTCTCACAGCCTCCAGTAGGCATTCAATTAATTTAATCCATCAGCAGGTTTTTTATGGAAGTCTTTGTTTTCTCAGGATTCCCTCTGTGTGGTTGTTGTTTTTCCTGTGCCCTATCTCACTGAAGCACTGAGCATCCCCCACAGGCAGGCAATACAAGCCAGCATTGCAAAGATTAATGTTCCCTCCTCTGTAATCTCTTTTCCCCCCTGGAAAACCCTACAGGACAGTTCATGGGGCTGGGTGTTGTGTGTGCAGGGAACCTCTGCTCCCAAATTCTTTGACAGGGAAGTATTAATGTGTAGAAAGACCCTGAGCCCCTGGAGTTTGCTTCTAAATAGGGCAGAGCCCAGAACATCTGAAGGTCTCTGGGGCTCATGGGTGGGAATCTCCTAATGATCTTTAGTTATTTTTATCCGTGCCCAGCGCTCAGTGCTCCGGGGCAGAGGAGCCACTCTGAGATCTCCCGGGGAGCGCACGGAGCTGCCGAGCTGGGCAGGGGAGCAGGAACAAGAAAACAGCACAAAAAAGGGAAGGTGACATAGCAAGGCCCAGCATTAACCTCAGAGAAAGGCACGAGACAGCCAGGAGGACAAAGGGCTGTGGCTGGGGTTTTTCTTCTTTTCCTTCTGTTTCTAATCCTGCTTTCTGGAGGAAAATGGGACAGCATTTCACCAACGCTGAAGGGGAGCAAGCAGAGATTGATGTTGCAGAGCTGCAGGAATGGTACAAGAAATTCGTGGTGGAATGTCCCAGTGGGACCCTCTTCATGCACGAGTTCAAGCGGTTCTTCGGGGTCCAGGACAACCAGGAAGCAGCAGAGTACGTGGAGAACATGTTCAGGGCTTTTGACAAGAATGGGGTGAGTGCTGAGAAGGTCCTACAGTCATTTCTGTGGTAATTTCCAAATCTGTCTTCTGCAGTGGGGGGGTGTTTGGGTTGTGCCCACCCTTCATGGGACTGGGGCAAGGGACCCTCAAGGGCAGGAGAAGGAGCACAGGCTGGCCTGGACTATCTCCTCAATCTCTACCTAAATTAAGGTCAGAATGTCCCCTTAAGGGATTAGGGGTGGGTTAGAAAGTTGAAACTTTGGCGGTCACACTTTGAGATCCTCAAACAGCCAAGGGTCCCACATGGCAGAAATATTTCTCTTGAGGGAGAGGGGAAATTACAGTGCAGGCAAATCCTGCTCAGGTTTGTTCTGTGCTGGAGGAAGTGTCTGTATCAAGTACGAGCAGGTGGTTTGTAATAAAACGTTGATTTTAGCTTTGCTTTCCAAAAGCAAAGGAATGCTGAACAATTCAGACATTCTGGTTTTGATTCCCTTTGCAGTATTTGTCATGAGACACCTGGGGAAAGTGGGTTTTCTGGTTCAGTCACAGTTCCTGCGTGCCCTGCACTGCAGCCTGGGATGCTTTGGCTCCTCAGCTGCCTTGGGTGAGCAGCACTTGCCAAACAATTCAATTATCCTTTCCCTGGAGCTCTCGATCATATTCCAGCTGTGGGGACGTTTGTTCCTTGTATCAATGCCAGGAAAGGGGACTCAGGCTGTTCATCTCTGATCAACTCATCTCCCTTTAAGCTGCCTTTGAAAATAGGGTCAGAATCTCATTGAAGTGGCAGCAGAAGTCACTGTGTGGGAAAGGATTTCAAAAGGCCGTGGAAGATGTGGGCAGGTCAGGCTTGTCTCAGAATCCTAAGTTGTAAAAACCCAAATTCCTGCAAAAAAATGAAAGGTTCAGATCCCAAATTCTGCTGTGAAAGCTGCGAAGAGGTAGCAGAGCAAACTGTGCATAAGAGATGAAGTCTCACTCCTAATTCCTGGGGGTTTTCCCAACAGGACAGAGGCTCTGTTTTTGAGGGATGCTGGTGCAGGGCAGGATGGGGAGCAGGAGCCCAGCCTGGCTGCACAGGGGGGTGCCTGTGCCTGCTGTGTCCTGGACTGCTGCAAACCTCCCTTGCAGTGCCAAGCAAATCCCTGTGCCATGCATTATCCTCCTGGCAGCCTTAACCCAGGTTTTCTGGAAGCTGTAAAGCACTTTTCTATCAATGTTCTGCCCAGCTCAGTGTCATCCAGCTGCTGCTTCTCTTTGCCACAGGATAACACCATTGATTTTCTGGAATACGTAGCTGCCTTGAACCTTGTTTTACGAGGAAAACTGGAACACAAGCTGAGGTGGACGTTCAAAGTGTATGACAAGGATGGGAATGGCTGCATAGATAAACCTGAGCTGCTGGAAATCGTTGAGGTAAGTGGCCATTGCCCAATCCCCCTTTTAAGCAATCCCTGCTCTTTGGCAATGTTATGAGGTGTACGGGGTTTGTGATAATCACGTTTCAAAGCTGCTGTGGATGGTGATGAAGTGCAAATGCCTGACCTTGGTGAAGGAGTTTGGAGCCTCCTGGGTGTCTGAGGGCTCTGCTGCACCCACTGGGGCAGCCTGGCCCTGCTGCTGCCCAGAGATGGAGATCCTGGAGCTCTGCTCTGCCTTTCCTTTCAGCCTCTCCTCCCCAAGGGTCCCTGTGCTGGCCTGGGGAGGAGGGTTTCACCCCATGCCCGCAGTGGGGCTGTGCCCTGGCTGGTGGTTGGTGAGAAAGCCCCCAGAGGTACCAGTTGGTGCCCAAATGCCTTTGTACTGGTGCCTGTCTGGGTTCCTGCTGTGTCCTGCTCTTGGATTTAACCATGACTGTGTGGAAGTGGAGGAGAGGCCTCTCAGTGATCCCAGGGTTTGACAGGCAAGGTGGGAGCTGCTCTCTTCTCCCAAGAGACAGAACCAGGGCAAATCACCTCGAGTTGCACCAGGGGACCTTTAGATGATTATTAGGAAGAATTTCTTCACTGAAAGTGTTGTCCCTGACACCAGAACCACCATCCCTGCGGGGATATAAAAGCTGTGCAGATGTGACACCTGGGGACAGGGGTTAGGGGTGGCCTTGGCAGTGTTGGGGGAACTGTTGGGTTGGATGATCCTGAAGGGTTTTCCAAGCTGTGGGGCCGAGCAGGCAGCCAGGCAGAGTAGCTGTGCTCTTAGCTGAGGGGACACTCCTGGTGGCTGTGCTGTGGCTCTGTTCCCCTGCCCGGCAGTGCTCGAGGCTGAGACCCACGGCTCGTCCCCCTCGGAGCTCCTGCAGGAGCAGGAATTGTCCCTGTGGGCAGCAGGGCCCTCAGGCTGGGCAGGTGAGCACTTGGTCACCTGCAGCAGCAGGTGTGAAAGCAGGGCAGCCTGTCTGGGCCACGTTCCATTACAGTTTTGAGGTCAGGCAGAAATTGCCCAGAGCTGTGAGGCCACTGCTAATCCTCTCTCTGGGAAGACTTTAGACAAAACCCTTCAACCCGAGCAGGGAAGGTAACAATGGACAGGTGGTGCCACGGGAGGAGCAGATAAAGTCTGGCCCTTTCCTGTGGCAAAGGGGAGCAGAAACTCTGGGTCAAAATACGTGTTAGGACAGGCTTGATCTGCAGCCCGGACACGGCTTCCCCAGGAGAGGGCTGGGTCACTCCAGATGGGCCTGGCTTTGGATGTTAGCAGGAAGGCACACTCAAGGCTTACGATTTTTTCCATCTGTGAAATTCTCACTTTGTCCTTTGCAAAGGAACCCTGAGGTCTGAGCAATACGTGTAAGAGCAGGAGGGCAGCAGTTTCACAGAGCTAATGAGGTCATTAATGTGCAGTGAGTGTAGGCGTAAGGTCAGAGGTTCCAGTCCAGATCTGAGGCTGTTGAGGGGCAGATCCTTCCAGCAGGGTTAAACCTCCAGCCTTTGAAAAAGACCTTCACAGTGATGGGGTGACAGCAGAGTTCACTGCTTTTCATTTTCCAGTCCTCTTCCTAATCTGTGAACTCCTTCCAGTCCATCTACAGGCTGAAGAAGGTGTGTTGGTCAGAAATGGAGGAGGAGAGGACCCCACTGCTGACACCCGAGGAGGTGGTGGACAGGATATTTCAGCTGGTGGATGAGAACGGGGATGGTGAGTGAGGGATGGCACAGGCTGCATTCCTGCCCACCTCAGCGGGGCTGGCTGCCCAGAGATCACCTGGCTCTGTTGTGTTACCCACAATGGACAGCTGGGTTTGGTCCTGCTCTGTTCCACAGAGCCAAAAGTGTCTTGGTGGAGCAGGGGGAAATCTTTTTCATTGTTATTTTAATGGAAAATACCGGGGAGTCACTGCCTGGGCTGGGTTTGATGTCACTCAGATCCCATCCTCTGACAGGTCCCAGTCCCAGCACAGAGACTGAGCAAAGACACTGGTTCCAGTCAGACTGGGACGGCTCCTGACTGGGACGGCTCCTGGGGCAGCCTGGGGGAGCCCTGGCGCATCCGGAGCCTCTCCTTGGGATGGGCAGGTGGGAATGTCCCTGCCTTGTCTTTCAGCTGCCTGGCCCGCAGGGGTGGGGAGATCCAGTCAGATCGTGTCTGATCAGCGTTTTATCTGCCACTTCGATGGAATTGCTTCGTGCCTCCCCCTCCCCTCTTATCTGCGCGTTCTGACCCCCATCTCTGCCCCTGCTCTCACCCACAGGGCAGCTGTCTCTTGACGAGTTCATTGATGGAGCCAGGAAGGACAAGTGGGTGATGAAGATGTTGCAAATGGATGTGAACCCCGGGGGCTGGATCACTGAGCAGAGGAGAAAGAGTGCTTTGTTCTGAGGAAATTCGGGTTCGACACAGCTGAAATCGCGATGCTGACTCCCAAGGGTGACCCTTCCTCTAGCCTGGTAGTGACTTTCCTTTTTAATTCGATCTCAGCATCCAGATGAAAACTGGAGCCAGTGCGATGTAAAACCCACGCGCTGAGCACTGCTGGTACCCAGGGACTATTTCTGGCCCGTGAATAAGTCTTGCTGTGTACACGATACTCTGTTTGCCAGCTCTGCTTTTTGGTTACACCCCAAGGAACAAACTTTCTGTGGCTTCCTGCAGCAGATCCCGAGCGGGGTTTGGGGCAGGTGAGAGCCTGAGGGGCTGAGAGATGCCAGACGCTGACATTTCACAGCTCCACTTGGAGGGCAGAATGGCACAGGGGAGACTCAGCTCCCTCTGAGCTTTGGTTCTTAGGAACCATCACTGGAACAGCTTTTCCTGCTCTGGGAAGAGTGGATGAGCTCAGGGAGCTCCAGGATTTTCACTGCACTGGGAGAAGTTTGGTGTGGGAGCAGAGATGAGGGGAGAGCAGAGTTTTTCTTGGCTGAGTCCCTGCAGTGAGAGGATTTGGGCTGCTCCATTGGCAGGACCACAGAATTATAAATCATGGGTGGGTTGGGTTGGGAAAAACCTTAAAACTCCCCCATTTCCATTTCCAACCCCCCTGCCCTGTGCAGGAATGTCACATCAGGTTGCTCCAAGTCCTGTCCAAACTGGCCTTGAAAAGTGGAAAAAGTGACAAAAATTCCAGTACAGTGGTTTTACACTGGACTTAATTTAACCCAAGACTGCAGATAGAAAATTTACACAAGTTGCAGGCTGAGCTCTGCTCTTCTAACCCATGTTTCTACATAGATGTAGGTGGGTTGAATCAATATTTTGGTTCACCTTTATTGCATTTACTGGTTCATTTACAAGAAAAAAAAAACCAAACAGGAAAATAACATGAGTTTGTCTGTTCCATTTTAGTTTTCCCATGGGATCAGTGGGCCAGGTCATACCAATGAAAAGATTTACAACCCCTTTTTTGTGGCCTTTAATTAGGACTGTAGTAGCCATCATTAGCTGATTAGTTTGCTGGTTTGTGGTCTTGTCAGTTTACCCAGTGTTTAAATTCCATGGGGAAGTGCTCAGGATTAGGCACAATCAGTGCTAGAGTTCAGATCGTGCACATTTCCACTTTGAAATAGCCTTTCTATGAGTTCTCTGTAAATACTGAGCAGTTTGTGGTGTGCTGACTTATCAGAGCTGATTAGACTTGTGCTTTCTGCTGCTCTGAGGCAGCTGGTCAAAGCCCTCTCCAGTCAATAGTTTATCAGCCCAAGATCTGGAAAAAAAAAAAAAAATCTGACTTCTCACTTGAGAGCCTGGATGAAAACATTCACTTTTATTGATTTTCCAGCTTGTGAAAAAACGTTTTAGTTGGAGGATACAAATCTCTAAGAATTATTTGCATTTCAGCATCTCAACCAAGGTAACACACCCTGCTCCTTGCACGGTTTTAGGGAGGCTGTTTAGTTCCTAGAGCTGCACTTTGCTGGCTCACTGAAATGCTTCAAATTCTCCAATTCTGCTCACCTGGTCAGCCCAGGCTCTGCAGGGGCTGTTTGGGGACCCCCAGGCCAGCCGCCCTCCCCTGGTGAGCACTTGTACAGATGTTGGTGGAAATTTTGTAAAACACGAACTGAATAAAGAAATATTTATTAAAAAGCTTTGTTTCGTAGTATTTATTTGTTAATTAGGTGAAGACCCGTGTAAGCACCTGAGTATCTGACTGAAACTGTAGGCTGTGAGTGTGATATATTGAATTTAGGGGAGGAGCTGGTGGAACAGCTGGGTCAGAGATAAGGCCAGGATGACGATGCTGTGGCAGAGTAGGGAAGGAACCTTTTCTGTTTGACTTCCACGCGATGACAGCAAAAATCGTGAGAGTATAATTTAAAAAGCCAGTGTTTCTCAATGGAACTCGAAACAGGCGCTTAAAATAAAGTGAGCTGACTGCTGCAATCAGGTGCCTCTGATTTGAACCCTGCCAGGGCTGGAGCAGGACCCTGAGGGCTCAGGACAGCTGTGGGATGCTGGTGCAGGGGATGTGTTTGTGTCAGAGCTGGCAGAACCCAATGGAAAATTGTCCCTCTTATCAATTGTGTAATCTTTGATCGAGAAATCGCAAGGTGCTTTGGCCTGAGGGCTATTTTAAAGCCCCGGGCATAAACCCCCTGATCTCCTCCCAAACTCCATTCAGCATTCACATCAGGCTGTTGATGTCAGGCACTTTGCATAATCCGTTTTCCAGACTTAGAGCCCAGCTCGAATTGGATTTGATTGATCGGATTGGATTTCTTTCTGCTCTAAACTAGGAGCCTGGATGGCTCGGAAAAGGCAAATCCCACGTGGTTTTCTGGGCTACCATCTGCTCCGTGTTTGATGTCTGCAGCTGGGCAGGACCCAAGGTGGAATAACGGGTTTGGAAACCTGGAGCTGGGGCTGTTGTTGGAGGGAAGAGGGAACAGGAGCCAAGGAGGCATCACGTCCTAAACTCCTCCGGGAGGTGCATCCCTGGAAAAAGCGCTGGGCAGCAGGAACGGCAGGCTGGGCAGGGAGAGCATCCCCGCCGCGCTGCGCCCAGCCCTGCTCTGTGCGCGGCTCGGGTCTGGGCAGGGGCGGCTCCCTGGGGCAGGGTTTGTGTCCAGGTCATCCCCCAGGCAACTGTGGGCAGCTTCCCTTCGAAAATGTGCTGAGGAAAGCCAGAGTGACCTCCTCAGCCCCGTGCTGGTCACTGCAGGGGCTGCCTGTGGTCTCAGTGCTTTTCTTACAGTGCCTGTGCTCAGCTGTGCCGTGGCAAAAATCCTTTCCTTTCTTTCCTCCCTTTCCTTCTCTTCCTCCCTTTCCTCCTTTATTTTCCTTCCTTTCTTTCCATCCTTTCCAGTGCCTGCTGCTCCTTCCTTTCTTTCCTTTTCCTCCTTCCCTTGCTCTCCTTCCTTTTCCTTTCCTTCCTTCTCCGTCCCTTTCTCGTCTTTCTCCGAAGTTAGGTGCGCCTCAGAAAGTGGCTCAAGTGCATCACCCTTCAAGATTCTGCAGTTAAGGGTGGGAATTCTGGAATCTGTGGAGAGTTCTGGAATTTGAGGAGAATTCTGGCACTCGGAGCTGTGGCAGAGCCGCCGACACCCGCGGGAAAGGGGCCTGGAAGCGCCTGGGCGAGAGCGGCTGCTGCGGCTTCTGTGCCTGTCGGGTCGGGCACGGGGGTTTGCCGCCCACTTTTTGGGGATTCGCTCGGGTTTGGGGTCTCGGGGCTGTTTTGGGGGATTCGCTCGGGTTTGGGGTCCCGGGGCCGAGCCCGGCGCGTTCCCGCTGCTCCCGGCG
>VYXF01011514.1:410620-424882 GCA_013397295.1 Polioptila caerulea
CAGGGCAGGGGACAGAGGGGCCGCAAAAACCGGGATGGGGACAGGGAAAGGGACAGAGGGGCCCCGAAAACCGGGATGGGGACAGGATGGGGCAAGGGTTGGGACAAGAGTGGGACAGGGACAGTCCTTTTAGAATAACTTTGGCTTTATAAATAGCAATCGGACTGGTCAAAGCTGCTTCTTGCTGCTCCCTGGGTGCAGAGCAGAGGCTGAGGGAGTCCCTGGCAGCACTGACGGTGTCTGTGCCCAGGGAGGCTGCTCAGAAAGCCCACGCTGAGCTCAGCTCCCTCCCGGTGCTGCGGCAGGGCCAAAGGGCTCTGAGTTTGTGCTGGTCATCTGTGGGGGAGTTGGTTTTGCTGCAAGAAGGAGAATTACACTCTGAGTAAACAGCTCAGCCCACCTCTAATGAGGGGTTGCAGCTGCTCTCTCTCACAGTGCTCTGAGTGGACAAGTTGGCCCATCAAGGGCTCCTGTCCAGGGTGCTGTGGTTTGTGAGCCCAAGAACAACCCCAGAGCAGCTCTATCCGTGCTGCTGTGAGCCACTAAATCTGTCCTGCTGGAAACAGAAGGACTGATTGGAAAGAGAAGAAGCATGGCCTGAAATAATATTGTAAAACATCTTTATTAGTTCACCATAGGACTGGAAGAGCAAAAGCTTCCGGGTTAAAACTCTGTCAAATGAAAGAGACGCACAGGAAAAATGGTCAGGAAGCTGCTTATGGATTGCAAACACCCAGTGCTAAATAACGAAACTCTCAGCTGGGCAAGAAATTCTTCCTGGTGTCCTGTGTTTCCTCACCACGCCTGGGACTGCTCCAGGGGTGAGGAACCTCCCTGCAGGAGCGGCCGAGGCGCAGCTCGGGGTGTTTGGGGTGAGGCTGCTCCCGCCCGTGTGCGTTGGGGTCCCGGCAGCCCGGGGCTGCAGAGTGGGGTGCGGGGGCTGAACCCCGGGGCACTGCCCTGACCCCACTGGAGGTGCTGGGCCCGGGGCCTGCCAGGAATCCCCGGGTGCCTGTGGGTGCTCAGAGCTGTCTCACCCCTCTGTAGCAGCTCCCCCCTCCAAAACCCACTCAGCCATGGGGGTCAAAACCTCCTGGCACTCATTCTGGGTGGTAAAACGTGCAGGAACAGTCCAGCACCGCTTCTCCCTCTCATGCTGCGTGGCTGATTCTGCCTCTCTCGGTGCACTTCCTTCCTTCCAGATGCTTCAGGGAGAGACATTTCCTTACAGTCCAGGGGGGTGTTAAAAAAAGGCACCATTCAATGTTTTTAATGCTTTTAAACAAAGAAAAGCCACTGCATTCACCCCTCCCCTTTTTCTAGCTGATGAATATTTTAACTCACATTATCACTAATCACTGCTGACCAAATAATAACGAATGAAGGAAGGAGTGACCTGATCCAGTGATCACTTGCTCTGGAAGTACACATGGAAGGAGAAGGTTTAGATCTGCTTTTCCAGGACCCCTCTCACCGGGGCCGAGTCCTGGGCAGCCCCGGGGCTGGACCCCGCTGAGGGGGTGTTGGCCACGGCCTCGGGGGGAATTCTGGGGTGTTCTCGGTGTGTTCATGACCTGCACGGCCTCGTGCTGCTCCCCTGCCCGGGAGCACCGGCCGTCCCCTCTCTGAGCTCAGCAGCAGCAGCGTCCAGAGGCGCCAAGGCCATCCCGGGTCCGTGTGGGACGAGTCCAGCTCTGCCCCCCTCCCTGCAGAGGCCTCTCCTCTCGCTGCCCGGCTCTCCCCGGTCCCTGCAGCCATGGACAGTGTCTGTCAGTGGGATCTGCAGCCCCACAGCCCAGTCTGAGGTGGCAGTGCCAGGGGGAGGCCACGGGGAAGCGTCCTGGGGGCTACTGGGCAGCCTGGGCGTCCTGCCCGCCCTCGTGCGGGTTCTTGCCGTCGTTCTGGATCAGCCGCACGATGTGTGTCAGGTCCAGGCTGCGGGTGAGGATGTCCAGCAGCATCTCGTCCTTCTGCACGCCCTCCATGAACTCCTCCAGGGACAGCTCGCCTGCAGGACGAATTCACAGAGCCCTGTTGGAGCCCGGCCTCGCTCCTCCCCGCGCCGCCCCCCAGGACTGGCACTGACCCTGGAATCGGGGTCCAGCTCTGCACATTGTGCCCCAAAAGCCACCACAGATCCACCCAGGAGGGGCTGTGGGCAGTGTCCCCTCAGGCAGCCCAGACAGGATGGGGAGCTCGACCTTCACAGGGAGCCACCCCCTGCCAGCTCTCCCCATCCCAGAGTTTTGGGACATGCAGCAGCAGGAACTGCTCTGGCAGCCAGAAGGGAAGGGGAGGGGAAGGCAGGAGCAGTGGCACTGCCCAAGGAAGGGCCTCACCATCTCCGTTTATGTCGATTTTGTTGAACACCATGTCCGTGAACTCCTCCGCCGTCATCTTCTCGTTGCAGCGGTTGATGGAGCGAATGGCCTGGAGGGAGCGAGGGGCACAGGCAATGACTGAGGGCTCTGCAGGTCTGTCAGTCCCTCAGAACAAGTGGCCAAATGACCAGACATGAAAGGCCAAACTCTTTTTCAGGCCTAAAACTTGTTTTCAGGCAGTTACGCTTCAAAAGGAGTAAGTCCTGTCTAAAAAGCTGGAGATTAAAATCACCCAAAAAGGCAAGCAATGCTTTACGAGATTTAGTGGGCATGCTGGGATAAGCCAGAAGCCATTCACCTCCGAAAACCCTTAGATTAGATTCAAGTGCTTATCTAATCTATCCCCAGTTTCAGTTTCCAGGGTTAAAGAAGCTGCCAGGAGAGGACCAGGGGCTGCTGGGTGTCCGAGGGGTGTGGGAGGCAGCTCCAGCCGGGGAGGCACCAGCTGGGAGCGCTGGCAGAGGACAGGCAGGAGGTTTGGGCAGCATCTCCTAATTGACCATGGAATTCACTGCCCTGGGAGTTCCTGTTACAGCCTCTCTGCCTCCCTGCACCCAGTGTGTGGCAGGAGTGGAGGAGCTGAGCCCACTCACCTTGATGATGTTCAGCAGCTCAGCCCGGTCGATGCAGCCATTCCCATCCACATCGTAGAGCTTGAAATACCACCTCAGCTTCTGATCCACCTTCCCCTTCAGCACCAGGCTCAGGGCTGCCACATACTCCATGAAATCTATGTAGCCATCCTAAAAGCACAAGGTTAGAAGCTAAGGTGAGGTTAACAGCAGAGAGTCAGGCAGTAAGGGATTGTCTTCTGGAAGTCCCCCCTGGAACTGGTCCCTCCACGCTGAGACCAGGGGCTCGTGGAGCACAGTGATTAAAGCCAAGGCCCCACCCTAATCTGTGCAGAAATGCTGTAGAGTCATAGAATTATAAAATAATTAAGGCTGGGAAAGGCCTCCAAGATCATCAATGCAGCCTTGGATCATTACATGTTGGGAAGGCACAGACTGGGTGGGGGGATCTGGCTTGGGGACTGAGAGCTGGCTTGTGCTCAGGGAATTAACAGGCATTAATTACCGTTCATTATTAATTAATTAATTCCAAAGCAGTGGGAATTCAGAGGTCAGAGAGGTTTTTTTCAGATGGACCCTGATAAATTACCCAGCCTCATCCTGCCTGCACTCACCTACAGCTCCTTTCTCCTGCCAGGGGGTCTCACATCCAGGAGAGAGGTAAATTCAGGAGTCACACTGCTGACATCTCAGGCTGGGAAGGTGTTTCTCTGCCCCTGTGCCATTTCTGTACCAGCTCCACGCTGGGAGCACAAACACTTTTATCTTTGACTTTCCTCCCGGGTGTTTGTCCACCCCAGCTCACGCCACGGTGTTGGAGGTGTCCAGCTGCACCCAGGGTGGTGGCAGGAGCTCACAGGCCACCAAGCTGCCCCCAGACGCTGCCCGTGATGCTCACAGCTCCCAGAAGGTTGTTAAAATGCCTCCTGCCCACCACGGAGCGGGTGCTTTGGAGGGAAATGGTTCTTGCTGTGGTTTGTGGCGCTTCCCTGGCAGTGCTGGAAAGCCGTGAGAGGTGGCACCGGGGACACGGCTCCGTGGGGACCCCGGCAGAGCCGGGTTAGCAGCGGGGTTCGATGATCTTAGGGGCCCTTTCCAACCCTAATGATTCCATGATTCCCGCTACAAACCAGGGGCAGGGCATGAGCCAGGGTTTTGTCAATGAACAAAGGCACCGCCCCGGCCAGGGCCGGTTCCAGAGGAGATCATCTGCTTTATCCCGCTGCTGCAGCAGCCAGATTAGGTACAAATAGCTGCTAAGCCCCATTCCAGCAGGATTTCCTGTGCATCGATTCCCTTCTCAGGCCTGCATTCAAACACGGGGCAGTGAACAAGGGAAAGGCCAAGACACAAACCAAACACCTGAAGGATTTAGGGCCTGATTTGCATTTCTGTCAATGGGATTAATGCCACTAAACCCTTTGGGCTGCCATAAAATAGATCCCTCATCTCACAGGAGGTGCAATTTCAGGTCATTTGCAAGTAGAGGAGGATGCAGTTTCCTGTTGGAGACACAGCATCCATCTGCTTCCCTGGCACAGCTCCTGAGCTGGGGGAGCAGTGTTCCCAAATATCCGCTCTGGGGCTGCTTTCCCAAATATCCGCTCTGGGGCTGCTTTCCCAAATATCCGCTCTGGGGCTGCTTTCCCAAATATCTGCTCTGGGGCTGCTTTCCAAATTCCTGCTCCAGGACTGGGGTCCGGCACAGCCACAGCCTGGGCTACAAAGCCTCTCCACAGGGAGCCCGAGCTCCTTATCCCATGGAATAAAATCAATCCCAGTGCAATTTACAGTTCCAAACAATGCCAGCAGCCCTCAGTGTCCCTGCATGAATGCAGCCCTTGTCCTCCTCACACTGTCGGGTCCTTACTGTCACAACATCCAGTGTTGAAGGATTAAAGGGCACTTCATTTTAAAGGGATCAAAGACTGCCACATAAAACCCCACTGTTTCAAAAGGAGAATATCAGTTCTGGGAGAAGTCTCCGTGTGCTTGCAGAGCAGGCAGTGGGTGAAGAGCTTTTGCTGGCATTTTTCACGTTCCAGAACTGATTCTACCATTTATGAGGCCACAGTAAATCAGGCTGTACATGCTCAGAGCAGTTTCTCCCTCACACCCACCCAGCCCCAGCCCTCGGGATCCCAGGGCGCAGAGCACGGCCGAGTGGGAAGGACAATATTTACCTTATTAAAGTCAAACGTCTCAAACATTTGCTCAACGTATTTGTTCGCTGCCGGACTCAGGTTTTTCAAGCCAAAAAACTGTTTGAACTCGTAGAGGGTGAGCTGGCCAGAAGGACACTCCGTCATGAACTTCTTGTACCACTGGTGGCACTCGGTGGTGCTCAGCTCCTCCACGGATTTCCCGTCCATGTTCCCCATCTCCACACCAGGGGCTGGTCCCTTTGCAGTCAAAAACGGAGGGTTTGTGAAATTTAGGAGGAAAAAAAAACCCAAAAAATCGCAATTCTGCTTCTTGCCTTCAAAGTCCAGCTGTCCCCAGCACTGCAGGGATCATCAGGAAAGCCCCAAGTGCCTGGTGCTGTACAGATTCCAGTGGTGGTGGACACAGGAGGCTCGTCCTTCTGGGAAAACCCAAAAGCACAAACCCCTCTTTGGACAGGAGGGTGACATTTAAGTCCCCAGCAAATCCCTCCCCAGCCAATGAGGCTCAGGGGGATGGGGGTGGTGGGGTCCTGCCAGGCATTAAGAGTTCAGGGTTAAAATAGAAAAGAGGTAAAATGGGGAAGTCTTGCAGATTACAGGCCCAGCAGGAGATTAGGAGGGTGGAATTTTCTCTGTGATGAGCTAATCTCTTAATCCACTTCATTTATCGTTTGGGGGGGGGAGCTGGTGTCACAAAAGCAACAACTTTTGCACCAGAATCAGAGTCAGAAGAATGAGAGAAAACCACTCAGAATCCTCTGTGCTGTTACTGCTTTTTGCTTTCCCTTCCCTCGAGCTGCCAGAGGACTCCAGAGGGGCTCTAGGGCCTGGAATTCAGGGAGGGGGAAGCGCCACTTCAGCTCCTGGAAGAGACACACCAGGAGGGTAAATGTGGAGTGAGGAGACAAATATAGAAACGTAATTGCTTTGAATGGCAAAGGTTTAAGTGCTTTAATTACAGACAGCAGGAAGGGGAAGGGCCCTCTCCCCCAGCTCCAAGGGCCCCGTGTCCAGTCTTGGTCCTGCTAATTGAGTGGTTTTTCCTCAAAATTGTCCCAGGCTCTGCTCACCCCAGCAGTGTGTCCTGGCTGCTGTGCCACAAACTCAGCTCACACCACTGGAGTTAAATGCAGCTTCAATTTCACCGATGATGGATAATAATGAAAAATTCTCCATGTCAATACAACCAAATCCAGGGTTGTTTTCACTTTGACACTCAGCATTCTGAGAAGTACTCAGGAGTGTAATACCCTCAGAAAGCAGCATGGGCCAGATCCTTGGCTAGAAGATGTGACTCGGGGTCTGTCCCCCAGGGTTTATCCATAATATACAGTTTATACCTGGCCACTGCAGTTATCTAACAAGTAACAGAGCCCAGTACTGCTCCTGCACCGTGGTAAATTAGGAATAACTCTGCTAAAAAAAGCAGCATTACACAATCATAAAACACTTACGGAAAAGGAATTAAGCTGAGGAACACTAATTGGATGTGCTAATTCTGTACTTGCCACCAGGCCCCTGTTGTGCAAGGTGAACCTTCAGTGATGCCCTGAGCTCCAGCCCAGCCTGTGCTGAGCCAGGTGGGCTGGGCTGGGCTGGGCTGGGTGGCCACTTGCCCAGTGCTGTGCTGTGACACCCAGTGCAGCGGGCACTGAATGACAGGACAAGCTGGACAGGGTTTCAGAGCAAAATCCACTCTGCATATTTTCCTGGGGAGCAGTGGCAGAGCCTCCCCACCCATCCCTCGGCCCGTGCTGGCTGCTGGCCGTGGCTCACACGCACTGGGGACACTGAAGTCACACAGCTGCTGCTTCAGGGCTTTATTGCCCGGGCTGTGCTGCTCCCAGCTACGGTTTCGGGCGGTGGAAGGATCTCCACCTCATGGGGTCTGAGCTGGGCACGTCGATGCGGCGCCGGCCGTGGTCGGTGCCCTCCTGGAAGCAGAAGCCACAGGATGGTTTCTGCATGGTGCAGAACGGGGCCAGCAAGTTGGGCCCCTCAGGGCGGTAAAACACGAACTGGAAGGAGCTGAGGGGATGGTCCCCAGCGTGGACAACCACCGGGACGAAGCGAGAGCCCAGGGGAGGAGCTGGAGGCGGCCGGTTCCTCGACCTGGGAGGTGGGTTGGTGACCTCTGGCACTGCTTTGGCCTTCTCCATTCCCCTGGCTCTCGTGTGGTCTTTGCCGGGGGCTCCTGGTGTTTCAGCAGAAACCTGTGGAGCAAAAGATCCAGACACGTGCATGGCAATTGCCCCCACCCCTCACCATCCCCGCCAGGAGAGCCTGGGAGGCTCCTGCAAGGGCAGTCAGGGCAGGAGGTGCTGAGGAGCCAGGGGGTTACACATCCTTAGCCAAAAATCCGAGGTGGTGCTGCTTAAAGAGAAAGGGAATTTAAACTCAAATGATGCTCTGGAAATATGGAAGTGACTTTAAACAAGTGCTGAGACAATACAATTATGAGACACAAAGGACCTGGTTCTCTCTTGGCTCTGTTACAACAGTGGAAAATGCCAGCAACGCACACTCCTGGTAAAGCTGTCGTCAACCACAGCCATGACAAAAAGGGTTTAACACAATCTGAGCCAAGAGGATGTAGCAGTGATGGCAGGACCTGACAGTGTCCTTTGGAACATCAGCTCAGCAGCTCTGGGTCCCTCTGCAGGGACCCCACTGCTCCCTGAGCCTCCTCCTGCTCTGGGAGTTGCCCTCAGCAATCTCCAAGTGGGTTTTCTCCCCAGAAATGGGAAGGCCCCACGCAGGGCACGAGGAGCAGGATGAGAGCCCCTTTGGCCTGAGCATTTGTAAGACCCTTTTGCAGAGGAGGGGATGGACACGAGCCCCAGGACACACAGGAGCCCTGTGAGCCACGGCTGCTGCAGGGCTGTGCTGGGCTGCAGAGATATTTCTGCTGCTGTTACCTAAGCGTGACTCAGTCACTGTGTTTTCATTGACGACACCTCTGTGCGAATGGAAACTGGCTCTTCCCTCAGCAATCAGCCTCTCTACTCCTTGTCCTAAATAAAAGCTCTGCTCTTTGCTTATTTTTAACCTTGTAAAGAGGTTTCCTACTTTCCGTGACGTACTGGGTGCTATTTCTGTTCCCTGGCTCCTAAGTCTGTTAGAAGGGGAATGCCTGCAAATTGTTTAGAAATCTCCTTAAAGACTTTGAGGGGAATCACCAGATGCCTACAGGTTCACCACCTCTTTTTGTCACTCATTTCTCCAGGGCAGATGCCAAATGCCTGAAAGGCTGGACCTCAGCACACAGGGGTTATTTCGGCAGTTGCTGCCACAAGGAAACCTCAGTCCCTGGCGGATAAAATAATGGGATTTTGACTCCTGGAAAGCAGATTTTATACCACCACAGCCATTCCAGTCAGGTTTGTGCACCCCTGCTCTGGACTTAGATTGTTCAGAAACTGCTGTTTTCACACACGTGTTTGCTGGTAGCTCCTGGCCATTTTCACTTTGGAAGAGACAAGTGCACACATGACTCTGCTGATGCCTCTGCACCCACCCAGCAGCAGCACTAAAGTCCTGTATTTGGGGTGTGGAGGGGAGGCTGGAGCTGCCTTGGCAACCCCATTGCTAAGTCATGCAGATGCCTTCAAGATGAGCAAGCCTGGCTGGGCACTGGAGCCCTGGCTGTGCCTTCAGTGCTGAGCCCTGGCTCTGCTCCTGCCGTGGGGCTCGGCTGCCCCACGGGTCCTGCTCGTCCTCTGGGGCACCTGGAACTTTGCAGGAACCTCCTCCCTGCCCGGGTGAATGCACCTGCTTGCGTGATCCCTGCCTCGGAGGGGAAGCACCAGCTTAAGGTCTCGGTGCTATTTATGGCTCCATGCCTGAATGAAGAGTCCCACGTAATCCTATTGTGCCCGTTCCTACGTGGAGAGATCCCTAATCCCTCCCAAAGTGCCTGGTGTCTGTCAAGGCAAATCCCCCAGGTGGGTCCCAGGGAAAGGCTGCTCAGTAACTGGGGAAGCAAGAAGGATTCAGTGGTGCTCCCTGGGAAGGAGCTCCCATCCCATTGCTGCCCAGGGACTGTCCCCAGGAGCCATCCAGGAGCCACCCCGGAGCCATCCAGGAGCCATCCAGGAGCCATCCCGGAGCCATCCAGGAGCCATCCAGGAGCCATCGGAGCCATCCAGGACTACCATGTGTGGTTTGCTCCGAGCTCTCAGCACCACGGGGGCTAAGCCAGCTGCTGGCAGCAGTGGGATTTGCTCAGCAGGGATGGGATGAAGCATCTCACTGACATCACTGGGACCTTGTCAGGCTGAGCACCCTCGGGGCAGGGACCTGCAGCCCACAGGAAGGGGACAGGGTGGGACAGTGCCCCTCCTGCCCCGCTGTGAGCCTGAGACTCCCACCTGTGATGTTTTCTCGGTGATGGAGGCCCTGGAGGGTGGCACTGCCCGGGGTGGAGGCAGCAGGCAGCACTGCTGGTGTGGCCAGGGCTGGTTGTCAGGGCTACCGGGGCCATTGTGGCCACAGGGGCCATTGTGACCACGGCGTGCTGCATGGCACAGGGGTGGTGGGGCTGGGCAGGGGGTGCAGGGCGCAGCCATGGGGACAGGATTTCCAGTCCTGAGAAGCACCAGTGCTGCCTGTGCAGCTGGGGCATGGCTGGGCTCTGCAGGACGCTCTGCTGGCCCTGCCACCCCCAGCTGCAGCACGGCCCCCTGAGAGCTGCTTCTCTGTCCCTGGGAGCCTTTGCTGTTCTGCAGGCACACCTGAGGGCTCCTCCTCCCATCCCTCCCTCCTCCAGGTCCGGCCCGAGCTGCCCTCACTGCACAAACCCTTCTCACACCTGCGAGTGCAGCAGGAACCATCCACATCTGAGGGCGCAGCTCCTCACCCTGATGCAAAAGCAGATTGTTCTGGGGTGTTTACCCATATTGGGATCAAAGGCAGCCTCACACTGTGGTGTGTTACATCACAGCAGTGCTCACATGGCTCTTTCTATACCATAAAATCTGCTGGAGATCTTCCAAGTGCTTTCCTGAGCTTTGTGCCCAGCCCAGCCCACCAGTCCCTTTCGCTGTGTGGCCTCAGTCACTCAGGAGTTACAGCTGTCCTTCCTTAAAAACACAGCCCAGCCACCCAACTCGGAAACTTCCCTGTGTCTCTGGAGTTTGCACTTCACAGAAGCCACCGTGCCCAGCAGCACGCCCAGCCTGCTCCTCGTGCTGCTCCGGAGCTGTTCCTGCCCTTCTGAGGGGAGGGCTGTGCTCTGCTGGGAGGTGGAAGGCGAAGAACAAACATCTTTCATCTGCAACAAACAAATGGGAGTGTGCACAGGAGCCCTGGCGGAATTGTTTAGCAGCTTGTGTTCAGTGGGATGATAAATTCACCTCAGAATCCCTTCATGTTGGGAGGGTGATGTTTTCCTGCGCTCGCCACCCAGGGTGAGGCAGGAGCGTCCTTGGGGGGGTGGCAGGGCCGGGCCGTGGCAGCCCCAGCCCCGGGGCTCAGGCACAGCCCGGGGCAGTGTCAGGAGCTGAATCACCCCCTCTGCTCCGCCAGAGCAGCCCCACAGCCCCGCAGCCCCTTTGATGTCTCCTGGCCGTAATGAGAATTTGTGGGACACCTCTGTGCACCAGCCCAGGCTCCCTCATTCCACAGGATTTTATTGGCTTCGCTTCTAAAAACAGTTCCTCTTCTCCTTCCCTTCTCCATGACTGTGTCTGTGTGTCCTGCCCCATTTGTTCACCACAGGACTCTCGGGGGGCTCCCAGTGTGTCCGTGAGCCAGACGGAGGAGTCAGGAAGAAGAAAAGAAGACAAGGTCGTTGGCATGGAAACTGAGGAAAGAGAGGAAAACAAGGAACACTTGCAGGAAGAAAACAGGAGGTTTATCTGTAATTGAGAAATGCTGTGAATGCTTCCCCAAAACAGTGATTGTACCAATGAACACATGGGGCTGATTTGTTTTAACCAATGAAGGCAGAGAACTTTTGGGGAGGGATGTACAAACGGGGGTGCATGGGCACAGCAAGAAAAGCCTTTTTGGGGTCTGTCTTGGGTTGGTTTTTGTGTGGGGGTTTTCTGGGGTGTTTTTTTTCAGGGGGTGGTTTGAGAGTTTTTTTAAGATTTTTAAATTTTTTTTTTTTTTTCTCCTAAAGAAAAATTAAATTTATTATAAAACATGTTGAAATAGCAATAACTCAGCTGACTTTTTGCTCTGCTGTTCCAGGCAGAACCAAATTCAATTGCATGCACTCAAGAAAGCCAAAACAAAATTACAAAAGTCTTATGTTGCTGGACTAAAATCGCTTTCTCTTGATAATTTCTGGTTTCCATCTGATGGGATGGGTTTCTTCAGTTGCAGTTTCATCTTCTTTGTATATTTTTATGGTTTTATCAGCTTCAGCTGTTAGCAATCTGCTTTCTGACTGGTCAAAAACACAAGCAAATATTCCCGATTCACTGTCCAAAGAACCCGGCTGCACAGCTGCATGAACTCTCTGGAAATTGTACCCAGTTCCCCAGTCCCAAAGGTGCACAGTTCCATTATCAGCTCCTGAGACCAGAACACCCCTGGAATTTACAGCCAGTGCGTTCACAACAGCATCGTGACCAGAGAGGTTCTGAATGAAGCTTCCATCTGGGAATTTCCATTGCTTAATATTATCTGGAGAACCAGATGCAAACGTGTAGTGTCTCGGATGCAGCACTACTGCTCTCACAGATTTCTTGTGGTTTGTTAAAGTAACACGAGTTTTCCCTGCCACCACGTCCCAGAGCTGTATGGTACTGTCATGACTGCCTGTGATAATTTGTGGTTCTGCAGCTTGGCACTTCACAGTTGCTACTGCATTTGTGTGTCCTGACAGGGTGTGCACGCTGGCTTTTGTCCTTACATCCCAGACTCGTGCTGTGGAGTCTCTGCTGCATGTCACCAGCACGTCTATTGCTGGGTGCAAGTCTAAGCCATAGACAGCACTGAGATGACCATGGTAATGTCTGATGACCTTATTGTATTCAAGATCCCAGCATTTCACATGTTTGTCTTCTCCACAAGAGAAGAGGTAGGGACTTCTGGCACTTACTGTCACCCCTCGTACACTGCTGATGTGTCCCGTCAAAGACAATTTCAATTTGCCACTAGCAAGGTCCCAGATCTTTATGGTTCTGTCAGCAGAGCCAGTAGCAAACCACTGATTCCCTGGTTCTACTGCAATGCACCTCACCCAGCCCAGGTGACCGCTGATAACTCTGTACAGTTTCCAAGGTGGATGCCACTGAGGTTTGGGCACGGTTGGAGCCTTGTTTGGCATTAACGCAGAATTTTTGTTCCCACCAGCTTCCACCATAGCCACAGACGCCCCAGGAGGTTGTGAATGCCTGTGAATGTCACCCACACCAGCAGCTGTCCGGTTTGCACCCAGCCAGGCCTGGGAAGCAGGAGGTGCTGCAGCTGGGGGCTGTGCTGGAGGTTCCCTGCGCATCCTCTGCGCCTTAGAACGAGCTGCCAACGCCACAGCAGGCCCAGACGGGTGTGCGTGTGCCCCACTCACCAAACACTCAGCTGCTCGTCCCTGGTTTGCAGCATGCTGTTTGTGTCCGTGGGGGTCCCCGGGGTCGGCGCCTCCTTTGTCCCTCAGGCTCTCTCTGAGAGCAGCCACGTGCAGCTCCGAGCCGTACTCCGAGCGCAGCTTCACTGCCATTCTCACCTTGTGGCTTTCTTCATCCACCGGGATGGGCTTGGCATTATCAGCCACGAACATGTCGTGGGTTCTCTTCAAACACCTGAGGACAAGTGTGTGCACAGAGTGCTTTGGGACTCCCTCTGCCATGGCACCACCAAAATCCCCCTGCTGCAGCCGCTACGGAGACACCTCCTGCTCCTTCCCTGCGCCCAGCCCACCTTTGTGGCACACCTTGGCTCTCCTCTCCTCCCAAGATTATTTGCAGCAATTAATTTTAAGTTCTTAACTAAGTCCTATAACCTTGAATTTTATCTGCAGTAGTCCTTTAAAGTTTAGAAAAAACAAAACAAAACAAAAAAAAAATTACCGCGCAAATAGACAAAGAATCCAACGTGGCACGCTGTGGGTCAGGGTGTTGGTGGCAGTCCCACTCAATGGTGGCTGCAGCCCTCCTGGAGTGGGAGATGTGGTTCTCTTGAAGCCGTGGTCCTGTAGAAGGCTGTGGGTTTCCTCTGAAGGTCCAGTGGAGACAGACGGGCCTGGTCTTCCTCTGAGAATCCAGTGGAAAGGCTGACTGCAGTGTTCTAAATCTCAGGTTTTATTCAAGAAGGAATGTCTGGCTCTTCTCCCTGTGTGGAGCTTCTCCCAATGGGATGCTGGAATTTTATCAGCCCTGCAGGGAGACTCAATGGCCCATTAGCAGGAGATCTGTCCCAGGAAGGAGGATGGGTCCTGGAAGAGATAAAGAAACGGCCCCAGCTGGCTTTAACGGCTGGGCCATTGACAGAGAACATCCCCTGGAGTTATGAGGGATGGGTCCTGGGAGAGACAAAGAACACTGCTCAGCCCGATTCTAATAGATGGTGATAGAATGCAGACTTCTGATTACGTCTTGCATTGCAATCTAAGGCAGTTAAATATTACTTTTCTACACTGTAAGATAGATAATTGTTTTCTTTTAAAATATAAGTCCAGCTAAAAGAGCTGTGATGAAACACTGATAAACGCCTGTTTGTGGATAAAGAAGATACAGTGTGTTCACCTGTGACTTTGTTGAAGATTCCCTCGCTCGTTACAATCTCTGCTCTTTTATCTTCCTTAGATAACACAGAAGAGTCAGTGATGATTCTACATTTTTGGCTGTTATTGATTGTAAGTCGTTTTAATGTTTCCCTTTGTTTCATTTAACTGTCATAGGTACATGACTGTTTAGAAAGGTGTTAACTTCCTAAGACAGTTACCACTGATATATTGATTACATTATATGAATTTACTGGTTTTATAATGGTCATTGTTCATGAGATGTTACTACTGTATTTATAGCCAGCTTTTTAAATGCTTTAACATATCTTTGTGTAATTATTTAAAAGACACATGATGTTAAGATGTAGTAAAGACACACTTCTGATATTTCCTACAAACATGAGCTTTGTGAATGAAGAATTTGCTTTCTGTATGAAGAAAATGGACTCTCGGCTGATTTATTCCAACAA
>VYXF01011514.1:435673-447117 GCA_013397295.1 Polioptila caerulea
CACTGGAGAAGTCGGGTCCTCCCCAGCCCGTGGACAGCGGTGCCAGCCGCACTGGCAGCCGTGAGCCGGGGCTCAGCGAGCCCCAACTCACCAGGAAGGACACGGGGGTATCCAAGGGAGGGGAGAGTGAGAAGAAAGAGGTGCCCAGCAGCCCCCCCAGCACCAATGGGGGCTCTCCCAGCACTGCAGTCACCGCCCCGGACAGCAACCCTGCCACACAGCCCCGCAGCGTCATGACAATCAGGAACGAGCTGGAGGCTGTGCTGTCCCTGAAAAAAGAGGGGAAACCTGCCCCGGGGCTCAGCAGCCAGAAGCAGGGTGTGGAGAATGGCATCAGCACCCCACAGGTGAGGAAGAGCCCCCCTGACCTGAGGAAGAGTCCCCCTGACACGAGTGACTCAGTGGTGCCAAAACCGGTCCCCAGCCCGCTCCCAACCCCACCGGCTGCTGTGGAGAAGGATGACACAGATCACGAGGACCATCCTGCTCCTGCTGCTGGCAAGGTCGCAGAGGACATCAGCCCTGCTCCTGGGTCCCTCAACAGCAGCAGGAGTCCCCCAGACCCACCTGAGGGACTGGCAGAGGAGCCCCCTGCTCCCACCCCCTCCTCACCCCCTGTGTCCCCTGCACAGAGCCCGGCACCACAGCCCAGCTCGGCCGTCTTCCAGTACAAAGTGCACCGGGCTGGGGCCAGCCCAGCCGAGCTGCCCTGTGCCCCGGGCTCAGCCGAACTCCCTCGCCCCGGGAGCTCGGACAGGAGCCCCCCGGCCATCCCGGGAGCGGGACAGGAGGAGGTGCTGATCCACCCCGTGACGGGGGAGCGCGTGGAGCGCGGCTCGCCCATGGCCCTGCTGCTGGCAGCCCGGCAGCGTGCCCAGCGGGGCCGCCAGGCCACGGACGGGGCGGCCGCGCTGAGGGCGAAGCCACCCCTGAGGCTCAGCAGTGCCTCGTCAGACACCACCTCCACCAGTTTCTTCCGCCACGAGTCCAAGCCCTACTCCTTCACTGTGGTGCCTCGGCCGTCTGCGGCCAGCCCAGCGGGGTCTGGCTGGAACAAACCCCCCTCCTTCTCCAGCTCCTCGGAGCAGGGCCGGGACGTGCGGGCGGCGGGCGAGGCGCAGCCCCCCGGGCCCCGGCGAGCCGCAGCCTCCAGCCTGGTCAGGGGCCTGCTGGACTCGGGGCAGCCGAGCCAGCCCGGCCCAGCCCACCACAGAGTGCCCAGGGAGGAGGAGAACGGGGACACGGTGCTGGACTTTGGGATTATCCCCCCACCCCCCGAATTCAGCAACGAGGCGGACGAGGGGCCCCTCCCGAGTCGGGAGGAGAACCGCAAGTGCCCCAGTGTCCCTGACAGCAGTCGGGGCTCGGGCGAGCCACGCTATTTCAGGTGGTCCGGCTACAGCCGCAGCTACGGGGGCAACCAGGAGCCAGCAGCTTCGCTGCCCTTGGAGAAGAGCTGGAGGAACGGTGACTTCACACCCCAGCACTCAGATTTCAGCAGCTCCACGAGTTTCCCCAGCCACGGCCCCAACCCACGCCCGCTTATCAAGAAGCGCCTGTACATGTCCGAGCCCGACAGCTCCTACCCCCGGGCAGCCGCAGCCCCCCGGGCCTCGGGCACCCTCTCCTCCTACGGCCCCGGGGGGTTCAGCTCCACGGCCGGGGAGGGCTCTCGCCGCCTGGGCTCTGCCCACAGGAACGGCCCCTCGAGCGCCCAGGGCAGGCGGGCGTCCACGGACGCCTCTGGGAAACCCGCGGCGTACGGCGGCACCGGGGCTGACGCCAAGTACAAGGGGCAGAACGGGGACTTCTCGCCCACCAGCGTGCTGACAGCCAGCAGGTACGTGCCCCCTGAGCCCTTCCTGTCCTCAGTGTCCCTTGGAACTGACCCCAGAGCAGCACTGGGGCTCCAGAGGAGCCGCTGCCCCTTGGCTGGTGCTCGCTGCTGGCTCCTGCTGCTGTCCCAGTCCAAGGGCAGTGATGGTCCCATGGCTCCTCCCTGGTGCCAGCTGTGACCCCAGTGCCCCTCTCCCTCCCCTCCCCACCTCCCTGTGAGGGGTCACAAAGCCATAAAACACATCCCTGTGGTACTGACTGGGCGCCAGGGCTTTGGGTGATCCCCCTCTGTTCTCCCTGCAGGCCTGCCCACGGCCCCCCGCCGTACGGGGCACCCTCCAACACCTTCACGGTCAGGCCCGGGACGCGCCAGCCCATCTCCTACACCTACCAGAGCCACCGGTAGGCAAGGGCCAAGAACGCGCCCGGGTCGGTCCTTTCCTTCTCTACGGGCACCAGGGACGGTCCCAACCCAGCCTGAAAATGCACTTGCTTGAAACTGCTGACGGAGGAGGTGGGGACCGAGCCTGAGACCTGGACTTTTCTCAAAAGACTGACATGGAGAGTTGTTACTGCGGAGGGCAAGCCGCTGCCTTGTTACATGAGCAAACGTGGTTTCCCTTTTTCCCATTTTCCCTCCTGGATTATTTTCAGAATTGCAGCCTGCTAGGTCATCTAGGAAAACCAAAGAGCATCCTCAGCTCTCTTGAAAAAGCATCACCACTGGAAAGATTGATTTCAGTTGGTTTTTTAATTGGTTTTACTCCAGCATGTTTGGGAGCAGGGAGAAACCAACTGAGAGATGCGCACAATGGAAGCAAAGCAATGTATAGCTAAATGTCAGGGATTAAAACAAGAACGTGAGGCCAGTGGGATAGGAGGAGAGTTTAGGATGCCTAGATCCTGACCCTTTCTGTCCTTCAAGAGTTTGGAGCAAATCAATTCTGCCTTAAGCCCAGCTCTGGGCAGTCAGGGCCTGTCCCCTTCCCCAGGAGCAGCTTTGGGAGCAGGGGCCTTGCTTTGCTGTGCCTTTTGGTCACTGTCACTGTTTCTGTTGGTAATTATTCCTCGTGGAAGGAGGCTGTGAGGCCTGCCTGGCTGTCTGTAAAGCACTTTGGAGGACATGGAGCCATCCTTTTCCCTGGGCTGGTGGGTGCCAGCGACTCTCCCAGGTGCTGTGCTGCTGCTGCTGCTCTCCCCGAGGGGTCTCCTGCCACTTTCACACCTGGGTGACCCCCAGAGTGTCCTTATCAGCGACTGAGACTTGGCTTCCACGAGCCTGATCTGGGGCCTGAGAAGCCAAATTTCAGTGGGGCTGTGTTTATCCTGGTGGGGTGTCTGCAGGGACAGCCCAGAGGGAGCTGGCTGCTGGTTTTCCCTCAGTGCTTTTCCAGGTGCTGGATGTGCAGACCTGTCCCTGTGGGCAGCTGGTGCTGCCTGTGCAGGGCTGGGAGCTGTGAGGAGCCTGACAGAGGGTTCCAGCCCCCAGAGTGAGCAGTGGGGTCTCACAGCTGACCTGAGTTGGGAATAGCCAACTTCCTGAGACGACAGAGAATCTTCCTCCTAGGTAAACCTGCTGAAAATCACTGTAAGATAACTGTAAAAACTTGTAGAGAATATTTTCTAATCACTGACAAACTAAAAGCACTTTGAGACATGAGTCTGTTTTTATGGAAAGCACTTTCTATTTTCAATGCTATAAATACTGCTGGTTCCACTCCACACCTGGCACACACCTGGACGTGGCCTGCAAGCAGATCTTGCTCTGCAGTTCAGCTCAAAATCAGGGATAAATTTTCCTTCACAGTGGAATTCTCAAAAGTTATCTTGATATTCAATTCATGTCATTGACAGTCTGTATTTTGTGTTATTTCCAGCTTTACCTAATAATTTAACAGCCCTTTCAGATATTGCAGCAGCTTTAAAGTATTCTGAACTTTACTTGGCTGTGAATAAAATGAAAATGCAAACACAATAATCAGTCTAATAGCTAATTCAAAGGGTATTTTTATGCCAGTAAGTCTCAGTGACTTGGAAGATTTCCACTGCTCACCCCTGCCAATAGTGAAATAATAGGCTTTAGATATCTGGGTGTTGGTGTTAAAAAAATATTTATGGAGAAAAGTGACTATGGAGTAACTATAAGGACATTTAAGTGTGCCAAGTGTCTTGTGGAATAGCACCTGCCCCAAAACATGGAATTTTCTCATTCCTCTGTAGAAGGAAATCTGTGATCCTCCTTGAGGGCCTTCAGGGTCATGTTTTGGTGTTGGATGAAGTTTCACCACTGTAACTTGAAAGCAAACAAAGAAGTCTTTTTGCTAACATTGCAACTTAATGTTTGTTTTTTTTTCTTCCTGGTACTTTTTTTTTTTCCCCAAAATAATAAGCTATAATTACAAATGAGCTCTGAAAAGCAATTTTAAGACTGGGTGGGCAATTTCAGCTTTTGATATTGATTTTGCCCAGAAGTGGGGATGGCAAGGGTGTGTTTGCAATTTTCCACCTTAAGAATTCTTCCAAACTGGAATCTCCCCAACACAAGTTTGTTTTTGTTTTTGTTTTTTTTTTTTCTTTTTAGAGAAAAATGTGACACTCCTATGTTGGCACTTGCTTTAAATGTCACATTTACTACTTCACCCAGACACACAATTCACGTGTAGTTGAAATATGGTCTTAGACACCGTGCAGTGCCTCATTTCTAGCAGACGTTGTTTTAATTTAGTATTAGAAGTGTGATAAGTCAGCTTTATAAAATAGCCATTCTCCATTCAAGAACACCATTCTGGGACTGCAAGGGGGACTGAGCTGTCACTAAATGAGGCTGGACTCTGCTCCCAGGGGTAGGACTGGTTAGCACGCAGGTTTTCAGCAGTGCAACACCTCTATTCTTCCAACACTTTGGACTATCCCTGCTTCTTTTGAATGCATTCAGCAAATTCTGGTATTTCAGTAACAACTCGCCATTGATTCTGGGGCCATTGTGACAAAGGAACCACTGTCAGAGCTGTTGGCAGCCAAAGCACTCGGGGACAGTCAGAGCTCTCAGGAGTGAGGACTGCAGGGCTGGGGAAGAGCCCCCCTCTTCCTGGGGCAGGTAACTCTGTCAGGTACTGGATAAACTGTCCTCAGATTCCTGCTCCTCCCAGCTCTTTCACTGTAGAAATTTAGTGATAGAGTAAGAAACAAAACTCAGGGGAGCAAAGCACCCCTGCCTCAGCCCAGTGCTGGGAGCAACCCTGAAGCCTGAGAGCAGATTTATTCTCACTTCACCCTCTCTGATGCAGTGTGGTAATTCGTGATAAAACCTAAATTATCCCCTGCAGCTGCCTCTTCCTCACAAGTTCCTGCTAGGGGAGTGTAACAGAGGGGAGTGTGCTGCCCCAGCCCCTGTAAAGTATTGAACAAAGTCTCTTATTTATGAGTGCCATTGAACACCAACCTTCTTGCATTAAACATTTCTGGATGTTTTATTACATGTGCTGTCTGACTTCTTTTTTAGTGTTGCTCACATGGTCTGTCTGCTGTGGGATTCAGAAGTTTGCACGCCCTTGAAAGGATGGGAAAACGTAGCTCAGCAAAGTTTGAATTTCAGCTTGCCAAGGGCTTGGTCCCGTTTCTCTGAGCAGCTGATCCAAAGCCTGTGGCCAGCTCAGTGTTTTCAAAGGCCAGTCAAGGCAGGAAGGGGCAGCCGAGCCCTTGAGCTCTGTCACACACCCAGCTGGTTGGGCAGGCTGGCAGAGGAGCAGCTGCTATAAATAGTGCTGGGGTTGGGGACGAAACCTCACACCTGTGACAAGTCCTGACTCGAACGTGCCCAGCGCTGCACGCACGGCCTGAGCAAGGCAAGCAGCAGCAGAAAAGGCCTGGCAGAGCAGCTGCTCCCCTGCACTCGGAATCAAACTGAGCTGCATTCCCAGCTCCTTCATCCAGCTCGGGCTGCAGGAGCAGGCTCTGTGTGGGGGAGGCAAAGGCTGCCATGTGAGCCTTGAAGCTTTCGCTGGAGCCACCGAGGATGTACCCAAGTGTCCCCAAACCTGGACAGAGTGTGGTGCAGGACAGCTGGGCAGGACACAGGCCCCACAGAGTTCCCTCCATTCCCTGGCAGGGAGCTGCAAAGCCAGCAAGGACTGATGAGGGGTTGCTGGTGTTCCTGCCACGCTGCCCACGTGTGAATTCACTGCAGCCTTGCCAGCACTGGGACAACAACTCTGAGCCAAGCTGCACCCCAGGAGTGACCCCTGAACTGCTGCTCTTCTGTGCTTGAGAGTGAAAACCCCCAAGTGCAATGCCAGAAACCCCAAAGCAGGTACTCCTGAAGGCAACGTGCAGAGCTGGGGCCGTGCTGCCTTCCCTCGGCAAGGGCAGCTGCTGCCATCCTGTGGCACCACAAACACCTGCCAGATGCCGAAGCTTTCAGGGTTGTTCAGTCTTTAATTGTAAAAAAGAGTTTGTATTTCCCCAATGACCTGCTCTCCTTACAGGCTTCACCATCCACCATGATCTCTTGCCATGGACTGTTGTGTTTTCCTCAGGTGTGGCAATATGAGGAGCCTGATGTGGTTTAATGTCTGACATTTGAACTTTTCAGTTCAGAGCTTTGGAAAGAAAAACTTCCTGAAAAGCAGCAGGACCCAGAGCCTGCCTTGCACCAATGCTGAAGAACTGTGGTACCTTGGCATTGAACAGGAATACGGTGAAGATTTATTTAAGAACAGTTTTAATATCAGGGACTGAAATCACAACTTGAACTGTGTGGATGATCTCAGCTGGCTCTTTAGTGCTACAGAAGTGGCCCAGTAAAACTCAAACCCAGTCACAAATGAAAACCATCCTCCAAGACACCTTTTTCAGAACCAGCACAAGACCTGTTGCAGTACAGCATCACAGGTCCCCAGCAGGGGACTTTGTGGCTCAGGGGGTATTTCTGAGGAAATGTGTCAGTTTTTATCATTTACCATTTCTTGTCATACACTGCTCTAGAACAGCAAGTTGCTGGGAACACCTGTATGACATGGGAATTTAAAAAGCAGCAAGTGAGGTTTACAAAGAGTGTGAGAAAAGTACAGAGCCTGGGAAAGCTTAGTCTGCCTAAAAATTAATTGTGGGCTTTGCACAACTAAACCTACGTGTATGCAGAGAGAAAAACTGGAAGCAGTGTACATTTAAGTGCTGCTATCATGCTAAAGAACTGGGGGTAACATTCATTTCAAAGGTATTTTTGTTTCACCAGTCAGGACTTGCTTAATTCTGTCTAGGAAATACTAGGCCAGACCAAGCCATACCTAGAGCAGCAGCAATGCATGCAGAGCAGTGATTTTCTCCAGGTAAACATGTTGCAGGGAAACAGCTGAGCTAGAAATGTATGTGTTATTTGACAAAAACACCTCTACAGGTTCTGTGGAATCTGGTCTGGGGGTAGGGGAATGTCCTGTCCCCTCAGTGCCAGCACAAGAAGTCACTTGTCACAAGTGTGTGGATCTGGGTTATCACTAAGCAGAGCCTGGTACAGGAGCAAGCAAATGACAACTGAAGTCCTCAGTCCAGTTTTTCCCCACATAAACCTTTTGTTCACAGTTCCTATCCTTGAAGTTGCCTTCAGCACAGAGGAGATGACCCGTGGTGTCAAAGAGCACAGCACCTGCTCCCTCCTGGCAGTGCCCAGAGCTGCCCTGGGGCCCAGCACCATCCCAGGGTGTGCAACTGCAGGGCTCCAGCTGGGATCCTCCTTTACATCCTGACACCAACCACTGCTGCTTCACACCAGTGCACAACCAGTGCTCACCAGAGGCTCCACACTGCTACTGAGGCTGAATCCTCTCCCCCCGTGCTGCACTGAGGGCAGCACTGGAACCCTTCCAGCCCTTGAATCCCAACAGGTCTTTTCATTCCACCTGATTTACAGAGCAAAGAACTTTGCTCAAGGGTGAGGCTCTCACATCTACCCAACAAGAGGCGTGTTGCTAACCTCCCCCAAAAGCATCTATGAATTCCATGGGTAGTCTGGAGAACTGAGGAAAGAATCAAGTCTTTTTGACTTTATTTTTCATTACACCTAATTCCCTGTCTCTCCAAGTCTCCTCTGTGCCTGAAGTCAATTTTTTTTTCTGAGTAAACCCAAGTCTTTTATTACAGGAGAAGCCATTCCTGAGGAGAGGGTAAAGCTTGGTTTGTAACTAACTCATGCCTAATTCAAAATTACTACAGGAACCTTCTTAGCCACAAGCTTTGAGGCAGACAACAGACCCCACTCCAGCTCACACACCTGCGACTTCAGCAGAATCAAAGTGATGCCAGCAAGGAACTTGGACCACGAGTTTATAAAACTATTCTTTTACACAGTTGATTCCAGAAGCTTCACCAGCTGGTAGGGGGACAGTGTGATGTAAAACCTGATGATCCCATCCAACTGTAGTGAGCAAGGCATCATCTGAAGGAGACCAGGACAAGCCTTTTACAAAGTCTCGATGGGAACGGTTTCTGAACCTGGAAAACACCAACACTCCATTAGCCATCATTAGAGAGTCACTGGGTTTGTGCCATCCCTAACTGCTGCTTTGTCAGGATGATGCTCCTCTATTTAGAAATGTTTTCACCTCCAGGTTGCCCAGAGCAGCTGTGGCTGCCCCAGCCCTGGAGGTGTCCAGGGCTGCCTGGGGCTTGGAGCACCCTGGGATAGTGGAAGGTGTCCTGCCCATGGCAGGGGTGGAATGAATGATCTTTAAGGTCCCTTCCACCCCAAACCATCCTGTGTATTAATAATTAACTGGAGAAGACAAGAAGACAACAGCAGTGAGTACATTCTGTCTGTACTTACACCTCTGAGAGGTCTGAGTCAAGAACAGCAACTGAACAGTCTTCACTGATGGAAGCCAGTAAGGGTGAACTAGAGAGAGATGAGAGCACAGTCAGAACAAGCAAATACAAGGATTTTTAGGGATAAACTTGTGAACAGCAGCATTCTTAGTGATCCTGACACAGGTACAGCGATTAACTCACAAAAATGTTTTCATCAGCATTTGGTAGGGTGCCAGTACACTGACAGGGAATATTCTATTAGAGTCTGAAAGCAAGTGATCCTTCTTTAATCAGAGGTGACTGCAATTAGAAAAATCCCCACAGTGTGTGGGTCAGTAATTCTGGAACTGCAGAATTCCTGTCGTGGACATTCACACCAATTAGAAGTGTGACATTGCTTGGTCTATTCTGTTCTCTGCTACAATCCCCTTGACAAGAGGACCAAAACTGGCACTCTCACAGGTTTAACTCAAAAACAACTAAGGCTTTTAAGGGGATGCAGTCCCCTGCTCTGAGCCAGAACCATTCAATACCTGTGTGCAGAGAAAGCAAAGCCTGTGATGCCTCGGGTGTGCACAGCAGCGCTGAGGGCAGAGTCAGGATTCTTTGTGTCCACCAGTGCAACTGTTCCACTTTCATCACCTGGGAGAGAGGGGCACTGAAGTTAGCAGAAAAAACTGCCCCGTGAAAATAACCACCTTGACTTGCCTGGTGAGAGTGCAGATCCTTACCCAAGACGAAGATGTCACTTTTCTGTGGATGCCACATGACTGAGGTAGGGAGGTAACTACAGGCACTGCAAACTGCCAGGGAACAAACTGGGTGAGCATGGAAGAGGCAGCACAAAGATATTCCTCATCTATCTCATTTAGCACTGCTACTGCACCAAGAAAAGTGCTTTAAGCTTATTGTACTCCTGTGACAGTGTTAGACCTCCTTAGGTTTTAACAGGCACATCACTGGATTTGGAGTTAGAAGTCAGGCATAAAATAATTTATTTCTTCCAACACAAACTCATGCAGAAGCAGTGACTGCACACAGAGACATACCAATTCGGGTAGCTGGTTTGGGGCATCTGGTGTCCCAGAGTAAAATTCTGTTGTCCTATAAATCCAAAAGGAATGAGAAGAATTTTACAATTTCTTTGTGGCATAAATTCAGATTCACTGCTGACTCACAGGCAAAACGACCCTGCCTTTTCCTCTGGGTTAAAAGGATGCTGTCATTAAGTGCAGCCTTCAGTCATCCCCAGGACAGAACTAGGAGCTCCCAAAACTTGACATAAACCTGTAGGAATCAGCTTGGTAAACTTACATAAATTATAAATTTATCAGACTAGAACACTGCAATAACACAGGTAGGCAGGTTGCAACACAAGAGGTGGTTTCTAACTGCATTAAACTGTAAACACCTAAAGTTAAATCTTGTTTAAATGGGGTAGATTTAGACAATAGAGTGAGCTTTACCTCAGCACAGGACAGGAACACAGTGTCCTTACCAGGACAGGAAGCCACACATGTCACTGCATCGGAGTGAGCTACCAAAAGCACAAAAGGATAAAGAACCTCAAAGATTGTATCCAACCTTCCCACATATTCCCAAGGACCTCTGGAGGCACAGCAGTTTAACAGCTATGCCCAGACACAGGAAAACTTCTGCTCAGTAACCCAACTGCTTCCTACCAAAGTGATGAGCTGCCCAATCCAACCATGGCCACAAGTCCTCGGGACAGCCCTGAGCTTGAGGGAGCCAGACAAGGGTCGGGGGAAAGGGTCAAAGTGGGATGTAAAGCGGATTACAAAAAAGACCGAGAGGGGTGGGTCGGCACTCACCTCTGTAGGAGTGCAGCACCGTTTGCTCCGGGATGTCCCAGACCTTCACGCTATGGACAAGAGTGAGCAGTGAGCACCCAGCACAGCCCAGGCACAGGCTGGGGACACTCACTAGAAATCCCTACACTCACCAGAAATCCTTACACTCACTAGAAACCCCTACACTCACCAGAAATCCTTACACTCACCAGAAATCCCTACACTCACCAGAAATCCCTTCACTCACCAGAAATCCCTACACTCACCAGAAATCCTTACACTCAGCAGAAATCCCTTCACTCACCAGAAATCCCTGCCCCCGCTGACAGCCTGGGTGCTGCCAGCCAGGACAGACACCGACGTGACGATGTCATCGTGCTCGTATTTACAGAACTTGTTCACGATGAGGCTCTCGCTCTCCTCCAGCTCCCACAGCTCCACGGCACCTGGGCGATGCAGGAACACTCACCTCAGGACAGGGACACCCACCTGCGGGACGGGAGGGGTCTGCGGGGACGGACACGCCCCGGTGCGGGATGCGGGACATGCCCACGGCTTACCCGAGTCGGAGGCCACCAGGATGCCCCTGTCAGCCAGCCAGCACAGGTCGGCGACCCCCGCCTCGGTCTGCACGCCGGCGGTGCAGAAGCCCTCGCTGGGGGCGCGCCCCGGCTCCGCGACCCCCCACAGCGAGCCGGTCCAGCAGCGCCCGTTCAGCCCGGAGGCGCCCAGCAGCAGGGCCCCGTCTGCGGGAGAAACACGAGGGGAGGCACGGGGAGAGGCGCGGGGAGCCCCGGGGAGCGCCCGAGGGTCCCGGGCCCCGCCGCGCCCGCCGCGCCGCTACCTGCGCGGTAGTGCGCGCGCTCCAGGTGCCGCTCCATGCAGGCGGGCGCGTTGGGCGGGATGTTCCACTCGGCGGCGGCCTCGGCCGCGAGGTCCCCGTCCACCGAGGCCGCGGGCGCCGCGGAGTGCGGCGGGGCGGGCGGCGGGGCCGCCTGG
>VYXF01011514.1:447329-470649 GCA_013397295.1 Polioptila caerulea
GCCCCCGTCGCGCTAAGGGCGCTGCCGCCGCCCGTCGCCGTGGGGTGAGTACCGGGGGAGCCCCGCGGGCACCGGCCGGGATTTGGGCTTGGACAGAGTTATTCTGGTGTTTTGTCTCTAATTTTCCTCATTCACGTTGTGGGAGTGCGGAATAGGGAGGGTGGGAAGGAGCTGCTGGAGGTTATCTAGTCCCACCCACTTCCTGAGAGGAGGTGTGTCCGTAAATGGCTCCTTCTTCCAATGGAGGAATAGTTTGGGTCGGAGAGGACCCTAAAGCTCCTCCAGGTCCAGCGCCGGCCGTGGACAGGGGCACCTTCCAGCAGAGCGGGTCCCGCCCGGCCTTGGACACTGCCAGGGATGCGGCAGCCAAACTTCTCTGGGCACCCTGTGCCCGCGCCTCACCAGAAACCTGCTTATTTAATTGGAAACGTGCTTGAACCTCATCTAAGGGTGGTTTGGGGGACTGTTTCTGTCTCTTTCTTTAATAAGAATTGTAATTGAAATGTTCTCCTTGTTCCCAGAGTGTTGCACACCACAAGACCACTGCACACAACCCAGCAGAGTTTGGCTCCGGTGCCACCTCTGCCTGAGAAGGGAGGAGAAGTTCGTCATGGTTTGATACCTGAGGAGTTTTTCCAGTTTCTCTACCCTAAAACAGGAGTTACAGGTTAATATATATACTATTACCATTTTTAGCTATGCTTATGTGGTTCTCTTCACCAGTTCTGGCTGCTGAAAAGGTAAAATGTTACTGAAAATGAGTATTTTGCATGTGCAGGTTGTGAAGAACAAACCAGTGCAGGACTCTGGCTCTAAAGTTAGGCATGTGATGGTTGAAAGAATGAGCTTTCCCATAAGCTTGATTTTATAGAAAGATATAGTTCTCTCTTGGTCCTTTAAACATTGAAACAGGGAATTCTGCATGTTTCTGAATGAGCAGAAGCAGCAGGTCCCACGTCAGGTGCAAGCTGCTCCCACTTCCAGTGAGATTCCCTGTGGCACCTTTCCCAGGTGGAATTGTGGCTGCTTTTTGCCCTGGTAACATAGGACACTTCTTCCTGACCTTGTGAGCCTTTAAAGCAGCTCCCTCTGGGATCCTTGAGTTTGTTGAGCCTCGTTATCCTTTATACAAGTAACGCTGCTTTATTTCTTCTGTAGGGCCCTACATGTTGGGCACTGGCCTCCTGCTCTACCTTCTTTCCAAGGAGATCTACGTGATTAACCACGAGACAGCTGCAGCTGCCTGCATACTGACAGTCATCGTTTATGGTGTCAAGAAGTTTGGGGCTGATGTCGCAGCTTTTGCTGACAAACTTAACGAGGTAATGAGGAAACTGCACTTTGGCTCCGCTGTCCTTAGTGAGGAATGGTTTTGTTAAAGTACAAATGGCTTCAGACTGGCTGGGCTAGGTGGGGTGTTGGGCAGGAATTGTTCCCTGTGAGGGTGGGCAGGCCCCGGATCCCCGGCAGTGCCCAAGGCCGGGTTGGATGGGGCTTGGAGCGCCCTGGGACAGGGGAAGGTGTCCCTGCCCAGGGCAGGCGTGGCACTGGACGGGATTTAAGTTCCCTTCCAGCCCAAACCAGTCTGGGATTCCATGACTGATTGTGAGCCCCCATTCTGCTCTGTGGCCGTGACCTCAGCCCTGGCCAGGGCAGTTCACACAGGCATTTCTCACGGCTTTGTGCAACGTTTCAGGATTAATTGCAGAGCACTCGGTTTCCTTGCACCCAGCTCTGGTTCTGAAGCGTGGAGTTGTTTCCTTCTGGCAGGAGAAGGTGGCTGCAGCTCAGGCCGTGAAGGACGAGTGTGTGCAGATGCTGCAGAAGGCCATCGAGGAGGAGAAGAAGGAGCAGTGGAGGGTGGAAGGCCGCGGGTTCCTGTTCGACGCCAAGCGGGTGAGGGGCAGCGCTGCTGAGCCCGGGGCAGCCTGCCCTGCCAGGCACCCCTGCCACAGAGCGTGTCCTGCCCAGCACCAACCTCTTGTGTCCTGCTGTGTGTGCAGAACAACATTGCCATGCTGCTGGAAGCCAACTACCGCGAGCGCTTGCTGATGGTGTACAACGAGGTGAAGAAGAGGCTGGACTACCAGGTGGCCATGCAGAACCTGAAGCGGCAGAAGGAGCAGGACCACATGATCCAGTGGGTGGAGAAGAACGTTGTTCAGAGCATCACACCTCAGCAGGTACTTGCTGGGTGTTGCCTGCTTTGTGTTTCAGCCTGCACAAGGCTTTGCTGTTCAGGGATCCTGGCTCACGAGGTGGTGGGTGACCTTGGCCAGGGGTGGGACTGGATGAGCTTTGAGGTCCCTTCCAACCCAGACCTTCTGGGATTCCATGAGTCTGTGCTTTATTGCATGTGAATCTCTGACTCTTTGAGCTATAATGGCATCCCTCTCAATCAGTAACCTATAGGTGTAAAAAGGTTTATCTGAAATGCACTTAAATGTCTGTTTTGCTTGCTGAAACATCTCCTGAAGGCTGTTTCCTGTCTCTTGCAGCAGAAGGAGAGCATTGCCAAGTGCATCATGGACCTGAAGGCGCTGTCCAAGAGCGCCCACGCAGCCGTGTGAGCAGCCTGAGCCCACTGACATGTCCCAATACCTCCTGTTGGAAACTGTACGACTCTAAAATATCATTAAACAGACAAAAAAACCCCTCTGCTGTCTTTCACTAGCAACAATCCCTGCCTGTTTGTGTTTGAAGTCCCGGGATGGTCACACCAACCCCTGCAGCTGGTTTATGGTGGGGGATGAGTTGAAACCACAGTGTGTGAAATCCCGTTGGATTCCCTGGTTGGTCATGAACACTTCCAAAGATATAGAACTTCACAGAGAGAAATCCTGGTGCTGAAACTGATCCCCGTGTTAGAATCCTGAGTGATAGCAGCCCCAGACACCTGCTGTCCTTGTACCTGTGTCTAAAATCAGGATGATTTGTGCTCCCATTCGCCTGACCCCGTGCTTGGAGGGGCTCTGAGTGAATGTTCTTGCTCTCTAAAGGAGCTGGAAAACCTCTTTCACCATAAAGCCACAGTGTTGAAAGGGTTTGAGTTGTGGGGAGTGATTGGGCAGGAAGTGTGTCAAAAGCTCCTGAAAAACTGACCCTCAGCTGACTGTCAGTACTGAGTTTAAAACGGAAATGGGTGAGTTTATTCCAGAGGTTTTCTGGACTTTCATAAGTCTCTTCGTTTTGTTTTTATAGGAGGCTTTTCCCTGAAGGGATTTGTTAAAAATCCCAGCAAAGCACACAGAGGAATGAGCTCTGCTGTGTGTGCTGAGGTGGGATTGATGGGGTCCATAAAGCCAGGTGGGCACACTGGGGGGTGCCTGCAGTCCCATTCCAGTGGGGTTAGGAACAGCTTTCCTGCACTCAGTACCTCTGTTCACCAAAAGGCTGTTCTTCAGAGGCAAGAACCTTCCCTCCAGCCCACCTAAGCTGAAGCTGCCTTAGGTTTTTTTTAGATTAACAGTTCCAGAGAATGCAGGTGTCTTTCACAGTTTCCTGTTTTCTGTCAATTTAAATAAAAAAGTGAAGTTGCCTAACTTCCACAATTGTGCAAACCCCCTTCTGATTGGCATTTGAGCTTTTACTGGTGTGACAGATTCTTCTCACAAAGCAGGCAGCAGGACTGGTGTGCTGACACGTGGGGAGCTACCCAGCAGGCTTCCATGGTGGGAGGTAAGATGGAGCTGTTCCATTTCTTGTTACTTTTATCACTGCAAACACTGTGAGGTTTGCTGTGGGGAACTGGGGGGCTCCATGGTTTGACTCCTGGAATGTGGCAGCCATGGGATGCAGTAGGAAAGGTGGGCAGCAGCAGAGAGCAGGGTGTGTATTTTCATGTAATATTTCCACATTATTCACAATCCTCAGTTTGCAAAGCATGGGGTGGGAAATGCCAGTGTAGGGATTTTGTAGTAGAATATCTTCAAGAATCCCTGAGATTCTGTACCCAAATATGAGAGGTTACTGTTCCTGTTTTGGTGGGAAAAGTCAAATTAACTTAAAAAAAAATGTCAAGGGAGGAACTTTTCAGAGCTGCTACTGATTATGAAAACGTTCATGGGGTTTTAGCTGCTGCAAAAATAATGCTGTAGGTGCTCTTTAGTGATTAAATATCCTCCATTTTCTGGGTGGAGAAGGTGCTGTGCCCGTCAGGGAGCACTGAACTCATGTGATCAGGAACAAGACACTGGGAAGGGGCTGATGCTGAGAACTGCCAGGATTGAGTGGCTTTGTGCCACTTTTACAAGATTTCCAAGAAATGCATAAAAACTAAATCAAGTCTTTTGAGTTAGAAGAGGATGACAGGTTTGTTTTGCTTATGTGCATATGTATATAAACATAACTCTTTCTCCTTTCTTTCAGCTTCTCTTCCTGTCAGTTAATGCTCTGAGAGAATGGGAGGCTCTTCCTCAAAGCCAACTACAGGTATTTTGTTTTTTAAGGAATTTCCCTAGCTGCAGTGTTGCTGACAGGGGGTGTGCTGGCCCAGGGGCTGCTGTGGGGAGGCTCAGCACTGGGGGTGTTTGGGGAAGAGCTGCATGGCTGCCAGAGGCTGCCTGGCACAGTCATCATCTCAACAGCAGAATTTTCCTGTCTGGTGGTTCCACTTTCAGACAGACCATACAGACACAGCCCCCCATGTGATTCTAGTTGCTTGTAGTACTACTGGAGAAATTTGCATGTTTTAAAATGAGGTTGTGATTATTTCTTTTCTATTACAGTTGCACCAGGACCCATTTCCACTACTACCACTGTCCCCAGAACTGTCCCTACCACCATCCACACCTCCACAGTTGGTTTCAAAGCTGCAGAAGTCAGATGCTGGATTAATAAGTAAATGCTGCGCCTTTATTTCCTGATTTCAAAAGCAGAGTTCCTTGAGACTGCAGCCACCTTCTGCAAGGGAAGGGTTTTATATCACATATTTAACATCTTGGGGAGTTGAAATTTGGTTATAATTTCCTGGTCTGTGCACTGGATGGGTGATTCCTAGAGATGCTCAGTGCAGATATACACATATTAATCTCTTGGGGCTAGGGATAAATATTCCACTCCATAAAGTTTGGTGAATTTGAGCACTGCTGATGCTTCAATCCCTCTGTTGAAACTGGGGATTCTGACAGGATTTTCTGTGTATCACCAGCCATGAAATACTGTACATGTCACTGGCCTTCATCTCTGGCATCCTCCTGACTGTCCTGGTTTTTGCAATCATCTCCCTCATCAGGAAAAGTGAGTGACACAGTCGAGAGCATAACAGCAGAGTGATGGTGACTCTGAAGTTACTCAGAAAGTGGCTCAGACAATGTCTGCCTTGGATAACTCAGTGTTGATGAACAGCCCATGGCAGTAACTCCTCACGAATCATCCCAGCAGTGTTTTCAGGAAAGAATTAACTTTGCCACTGATGAGTTGAGGGGGGTTTTGTTGGTTGTGGGCTTTTGTCATCCTAATCCTGGCTGCACTGAATTCCTCAGTCCCTCTCATCCTGGCCACTCCCAGCAGGTGGGCAGGGAGTGGGCAGCCCAAACTGGCACTTTGCTGTGCAGGGCTGTGACAGAGGTTACACATCTCCTGTCTGTCACCCCTCTGCAGCCTCCCTTGCATTGCTGTCTCCAAACATGGTGCAAACAGCTGAGGCTGGGATCCCTTTCCTTCCTAGATAAAAGATCACACCAAAATTTACAAGGGGAACCTTTCTCCCAGATGGCAACTGAGGAATCCTTTAGGAACACCCAGGTACCTATCACAACTGTCATTTCTAATGCTTAATGCAGATACTTCACATTTTTGACAGTGAGGTAAATATTAATTTGGGGTGGGAGGGAGAAGAGTCACCTTTGAGACTTGATTGTTACTCAGCAGTTCTTCTGACAAGGAACTTCAGGGGGTCTGGGGCTTAACCACTGACTAGGCAGGTCAGGAGAAATCTTTTTTAAGCTGCTGAATTTCTGCAGGTTTCCTCTGTGGTATGAATTCTTTGGAAGCCTCTAAAGGAGACTTGACCCTGAGCTCTGTGGGATGAACCAGCATTTACCAATGACCCCCATGCAGGCTGCTTATGGGATGGGGTGTTGAGGACAAGTTAGAAGTGGGAAATTCCTGCTGGCCTGCAGTGTTTGTGCACTCTCTAATGCCTGTGGCTTCTCTCCCATCCCCAGAATGAAGTGACCTACAGCACTCTGGTCTTCCAGCAGGGAGGGACACCACTGCTTGTGTGAAGTTCCAAATGAAATAAAAATGTTCCCACTTTTTGGACATCAAAAGCCACGAGGATGTCACGCCAGGGCCTGCCCTGGGAATGCCCCCATGCCCTCTGTAACACAGCTCTTTTTGTAGCCATGACGGGAAATTGTCTCCTGTTCCCGACTGGCTGCCAGCAGCTGTGGGCAAATGGAGAGTTTCTGTACAGGATTTCCTCCTCTGTAGAAATCTCCCTGCCCTTGTAAAGTTTCCGTTTGTGAGAACTACCAGAGAGAATTGAGAAATGAAAATGTTTCTCTGCATCTATCCATGTCTGTGCCCCTTGTTTTTTGTGTTTCCCTTTTCTGTCACCAACTCTAACATTTTCCATTTTTTTTTTTTTTATTGCCGAGTGCTCTGCTCAGTTATCTTCTGTTATTGAAGTGATGATAATGAAAAGTTTGTGTGCAGATCTCTGTCCCATAAAAGAAATGCACAGTCACAGTGTGACAGCCAAAATCTCTGGCCATGTTCCTTCCCGTGTATGACCCGCAGCGTTCCCCGCACGGTGTGGGAGCCGTTCCCCGTTTTACCGGGGCCGGTTTACCGGGGGTGGCTGTGTCCGCGGCCGGGGCTGCCGCGGAGCGGGGCTGGAGGAGCCGCCTGATGGCAGCACCAAGCCGGGGATGGCCCTGCCCGAGCTCCGGGGGCTGCTGCGCTGCCTCCCAGCGCGGCCACCGAGCGGGGCTCCCGCTGTGCCAGCCCCGCCGGGCCGTCCTGCATCGTCCTCATCCTCATCCTCATCCTCATCCTCATCCTCCTCCTCTTCCTCCTCCTCCTCCTCCCAGCAGCTGCTGGGACCTCGGGGACCACTGAAAAGAGCTCTGAAATTTGATGTTGTGGGTTTGGCCGCAGACTGCTGCGGGTGCCACAGACCGTGACAGGCTCAGCAGAACAACCTGTGGTTTTTGTTTTGCTGTTCTCTGCTCTCACCTCGGTCCTGGCAGTTCCTATTTAATACAGCAAACGGGGGGAGCGTCTCCCTCCCTCACTCGAAGG
Source organism: Polioptila caerulea (assembly GCA_013397295.1). Lineage (NCBI taxonomy): Eukaryota > Metazoa > Chordata > Aves > Passeriformes > Certhiidae > Polioptila > Polioptila caerulea. The sequence continues at coordinate 454,578 of VYXF01011514.1, forward strand.
TGAGCTGTGGGCTGGGGTCCCTCGGGAGCCAGGGTCAGCTTGCTGGCACTGCTCTGCTTTGCTCTCAGCCCTCTCTGTTCTTCCTCCACATCCCTGGGCCTCATTCCCTTGCAGTTTGCCGGGCACCCTGCCAGAACTCGGTGCAGTGCTGCTCCCTCTTCCCTCGAGTTATCCCAAACACATCAGCAAAGTTCCCCTGCATCATTCTAACAAATGACTTGCTGCTCTTTAGGTGGGACCTTTTTTTCTGCTGAAAGCATTTGGGTGCATCAATGCTCACAGGAGAACCTGCAGTGAGTTCTGATATTCCTGTGCAGTGGCTTCCTCTCTCATTTATTGGCAGGGCTGGGCTGTGTGAGTGGGCAGAGCTTTGGCCTGGGACAAGGGTTACTCAGATGAGAAATGAGATGCCTGATCTCAGCTAGGGGAGCAGATGCCAACACTCTCTAAGATAAGGAACAGAATGATGCACTCCCTTTTCTGCTTTTTCTGCTATTCTAGACCACTTTTATTATTCAAAGATGGAGGAAAAAGAAGAGCCTGGCCTTTAACAACCTGTTTTCAGTTTGACCCATGTTCCCTAAATATGGGCTGTGTCAGCTGTGGTGTAACAATTGCTGCAACTTCTGCGCCATCCCAGGCAGGACTTTGACTGAAACTGGGCAGGTTTTTTGATAGTCATGGGAGGACTCAGCAGGCCAAATTAATGTAAAATCTGTCTAGTATTTATTATTACCTGTGAAAATGTGACAGCACTGGCTGAAGCACAAGCTGACCAGACTCAGTTTACTCTGAATGGACACACAAGACAAATGGTGAGAGAAGAGTCAGTGAGCTTGTGAGCTACTGGATTATGAACACCATAAAGAACACATCCTGTTTTTCAATCAACTCCACCAATCCTTATGTTAAAAAAAAAAAAACAAAACCCCCAACCAGACAAAATTTCCATCTTCTGTGTTTAGAAATTATATTACATGAAGATGTATATATGCACATAGATATTCACATAGAATGTGAATTTAGAGCAGTTTCAGCTCTGCTGGTTGCTGCAGTCTTCCAAGGGTTTCTTAGCAAGGGCAGGTGCTTTATCAATGCTCTGGTACCCACTGGCAGGTGCAGCCTTTATTTGTGACTGTGGGTCTGTTGTTTGCTCTGTAAGAGCTGGGTCTGGGGTTTTGCACAGGATATAGGTCCTTAAAATTAAAACGTACGTGGTTTTGAACTTCTTTATCTTGTAGGCATAGACAATGGGGTTCATGGCAGAATTGGCATGGGATAAGAGGATTGCCAAGTACATCAAATAGGGGGGGATCTGAGACTCGGGGTAGAAATAGGAAATGCAGTTTATGATGCACAGAGGCAGCCAGGAGATGGCAAACAGGAAGAGAACAAGTGCCAGAGACTTGGCTGCCTTGAACTCCTGGCCATAGAAAGCCCGAGCCCCTCTCACACTGGTCCCTTGGCTGAGCTTGGTGTGGATGATGTAGAAGATCTCGGCATACAGAGCACACATGATGAGCAGGGGCACGAGGGTGCACGTGAAGAAGCAGAAATACACCATGTAGTCCATCCTCATCACGAAGATGAACCGGCACCTGGGGGGGCTGGAGCTCCTGGAGTCTGCCTTGTTCCAGCCAAACATGGGGACGAGCCCTGCCAGCAGGGACAGGAACCAGCACAGCCCCAGGGCCCACCAAACTCTCCTCTCTGTGGTGATTATTTTATATCTGTAGGGGAAGAAATGCCAGGTCATGTTAAAGAGAGGATGTACTCGCCTGTTCAGGGACTGCAGGATCATTGCTGGAAAATGAAGCATTAACTTTTGTTTGTGGGGAAACCAAATTTTACTTTGAGACAAGCCCCAACTCTTCATTTGTAACAGTTGCTTTGCAGCATCAGTAAGAACTGTGCTTAAGTTCCCTTGTTTAAAATTGGATCTTTCATCTCTTTTATTTCTTGTTTCATTATGATCTTAGTTCTCCTCTTGCCAGGATATTGCTTTGCTGCTGTTGGAAGTCCTATCTGATTTCTTGGCTTCCTTGGGTGAACCTTCCCCTTTTATTTGGTTTATGCCATTTGTAGGACTAAAATTCATTCTTCAGCTTCATAGATCCTTTCCCATTATAAAATATAATTTCTTGGATGCTTGAGGTTATGCTTTGCTTTTCCAGCTTGTGTACTTTTCATTGAAAGGTAAACAGTGAGCAACTTCAGTTCACTGTTAATAAGTTTGTTACTACTTTTGTATTTTCAGTAAATACTATTGAAAAGACAAGCTCAGAGACCTAAAAAAACCCCTGTAACACACTCAGCATCCTGTGCAATGAACCAAAGTGCTGAATCTGCCCACAGACACATCCTGCGACCAAATTCTGATCAGTGATAACACCTGAGAACACCGAGCTGTTCCTGAGCACCCCCGGGCCTCTGGAAAGCTCCTCTCAGGTGGGCTTTGAGGCACAAGCATCCACTTCAAGCAGTGAAAGGTCAGAAGGGAGGACAGAGAAGCTGCGCAGAGGAGCCCGGGGCGGGGCAGCCTCACCTGGTGGGCAGCTTGACTCGCAGGTACCTGTCGATGGCGATGGCCAGCAGGGACAGGATGGAGGCGTTGGTGAACACCACCAGCAGGCAGCACATGAACAGGCAGCCGTAGGCGGGCACGGCGATGCCCAGGCTCACCACGATGGCCAGGGGCATGACCAGGAGCCCCACGGCGATGTCGGCCAGTGCCAGGGAGGCGATGAAATAGAGCGTGGTGTTCTGGAGCTCCGCCTTCAGCCTCACCGCCCAGAGCACCAGGATGTTTCCCAGCGTGGCAAACAGAGCCACCAGGCACTCGGTGCCGATGTAAATCCCGTCCAGGCTGCTCAGGGCCAGGCTGCTGTTCGGCATCCTGAGCTGCTGCAGGAGGAAATGCGGGCATCGATGGCCACGTGCAGGATCTTCAGTGTCCACTGCTCGCTTGTTCTGAGATTCTCCAGCATCCGAACCTCTGTGCTATTTCACATCCTCAGCACTCGGGCCCCAAATCAGCTGCAGATATCCCAGCATCCAGGACCCGTTCCCCTCTCTCCACCTCTCCTGAAGCTCACTGCATCCCTTCAGCAGCCTCGAGTCAGCGACGTGCCTTGGGAAACTGTTTAGAAGGGAAAATGTGGAAAAGCTTCCACAGTCCTTCTTACCAGCAGCTTATAAAGAAATAGTTTTAAAGGTTCCTCTTTCAAGCCGTTTTAGAAGTACAAAAATGTCAACAGCAGTCGGTTGCAAGACTGCCACTTATCAGTCCAGTTAATCTCTCCAGTCACTGTCACAACCGAGGCAGCTCAGGGGTGTTGAAGGGAGCTGCGTTTAAAAACGAAAGGTTCCTGGGTGAAGGTAAAGGACAGGGAGAGGTCACTCTGCCATTGCCAGCATGGGGAAAACAGACTGGATTTGGGGAAAAATTAATTCCCGATCAAATCAGAGCAGGATAACGGGAAGGGAAATCAAGTTGTGAAGGCAGAGGGCGAGTGCTGGAGCAGAGGCTCCACCCTGTGAGAGCGCCCTGGCCCGGCTGGGCCGGGCAGCTGGAGCTGGAGCCCCTGTGCGAGGGGCGTTTGCAGCAGCCCCCAGATTTAACAGCTCTGGATCTGCCCATCCCTTTTCCTGCAAAGGCAGGTGCTTTTCCGTGGGGACACTGTGTCCGAAGGCGATGCCACTGAGCCCAGCTGGGGCCGAATCCAGGGGTTCCGCCCAGTACCCCCTGTTCCCACCAGGTTCCTGCCGGGGCAGGCTCAAGGTGCTCTGGTACCATCCAGGTGCTTCCTCAGCAGGCAGCATCTGTTTCCTGTCCTAAACATGACAGAGCCAGGCTGCCGTGACTGCCCTGTCACCAGAGGAGGATGAGCCGGTGCCCTTCTGCTGCCCCTGGCCCACATGAGCACGGCTTTTCCCCAGCCCTGGGGTGCTGGCGGTGCTGCAGCCCTTCTCGGGCCCTGCATCCTCACTGCGGGGACACTCGGCCCTTCTCCCGCTGCCCTCCTTCAGCCCCGAACGTGGCCCGGAGGTTTTTACAGCTCGCCAAGCGATGAACGCTCCCTGCGCGGGGCAGCCGGGGCCGGGGCGAGCCCGGGGCGAGCGGGGCTGGCAGGGAGCAGCTGAAGGCTGCGGGGCAGATCAGGGTTCCAAGGTTATTTCTGATGCCGTTATGGAGCTGAGGAGGCAGAGCCCCCGGAGAAGGCGGCTCCGGGGCAGGTCGGGATCCGAGCGGGGCAGCAGAGCCCGGCGATGTCGCAGGGAGATGGGGTTAAAGGCTTTGGGATGCCGGTCCCCGAGCACTTGATGGTTTTGCCATTTAAAGGCTGTACTCGGCCTGCTCGTTTCTTGGATGGCTCCAGCGAAAGGCTTCCAGCTATTCCCGCGGGATCCTCCTACATCCTGGTGAGATAAGGATCAGGAAGGGAAGGTCTCTGCAATCTCAGCTGCGGCTTTGAGCACAGATTCCCTTTTCACTTTGGGGGTGGAGGGGAGGAGAACAAATTTGCTAGAAAAAAATTATTTCTAAGTGACACACAGAAAAACAAAAATATCCCACAACAATGATCTTATGGTGTGAGTCAACAACAGCCACGTCTGCCTTTGTTCTGGTGGGGCTGTAAAACACCCGCAGGGAGGACAGAGCAGCCTCCTCGCAGGCCCTGCCGGGCATCCCGGGGGGGCTCGGGGGTCCCGGCTGTCCCCACTGCCAGGCTGGCCCGGCCAGACACCCTCCTTGCTTTGGGACATCAGAGTCCCCTCTTTCCTTAGATCCCAGCAGCTCCTGCTCCTGTGCCAGGAGGTGTAGAGGAGTTTTTTTCTGGGTTTCAAAATTTAATGTTTACTTTATAAGAAAAAAACCCAAGCAACTGATAAACCAAGCAGTGGCAAGTTCTGTCCTGGCTCTTCTCTGCCTTGGAAGGAAGTGAAAGCAAGGCAGGGAGAGGATGTGAATATGGAGCAGAATCACATCTGGTGTGACAGAGTGATCGTGGGCTGATGAATTATGAGCCAGAATGAGAGGCTGGAGCCTGGTGTGGGGGACACTGAGTGTCCTGTCACTGTGCCTCAGTTTGCTCATGGGGGTTAATCTGGGAGATGGGATGGGCTGGACAGGAGCAGGACCTTTTGGGTTTCCCTCTGAAACTCCCCACTTGTTTCTTCACCTGCCCCTGCAATGGGGGCACAGTGATGTTGGAAAACCACTGCTGGTATTTCTCACAGACACAAAAACCTGAAGAAACTCCTCCTCTGGCACACACACAGCTGTGCTGAGAGGCAAAGTTCGCTGTCCTTAGAATGCAGGGTTGGTTCCAAAGATGATTTCAACTGCTGTCAAGAGCAAATTGTCAGAGGAGAATCAGATCTGGAAAGCTCTTCTTCCCTTCCACATGGCATTCCCGGAGCCTGAGCTGAGCTCGGAGTCTCCTGTGGCTGTGGATTTCCAACCCCCGAAGCCCAGGAGTGAGCTGGGTGTTTGCTGGTCCTGCCGAACTCGTTGGGCACTGCAGGGCAGTGTGGGAGGAGCTGGGGCTGTCAAACCAGTATGGCCCAGTGGCTTTGCTGGGCAGACGGGTGGGATGCAGCAGCCAGAGCTTGGAAACTGCTCCTGCCTGTCCCCCTGGAATTCAGCTACACACAGGGCACGAGCACAGGACAGGGGTTCGGATAAATTCTGGTTTTCTGTACTTTTAAAGTTAATTCCATTATAACTGGAGTTTCTCGCAGTTTTCTTAGGGTGTGGCTGTGGAGTGGGTGCAGCTGCAGCGGGGGCAGAGCAGCTGGCACAGGGTTCGTTCGATGCCAGCCCCATTCCTGTGCAGGGGAACGATCTCTGCCAGCCCGTGGGAGCAGCCATGCCCGGGTTATCCAGTTCTTCCTGCCCCGGACTGCTCCTGCCCCCAGCACCCGGGGCTGGCATGAGGAGTCACACCGGCTGCCTGGGCAAGTGCAGCCTCTCAGATATTTCATTCCCAGAGCTGCTTTCCCAGCTTGGTGCAGAGCAGAGGCAGCACCCAGCAGTCTGCAGAGCCACCTCCTGCGTGTGAGGAGAGGAAATCACCTCGGTTTGTGTCTCCCAGCCTCCCTGCCCTCCCTGCCAGGCCCTGGGAGCTGACAGCAGATCCGGGGTCCCACTGGAGACTCCTCTGCACGGCACAGAACTTTCCATCCTCGCTCTTCATTAGACACTGTTTTAAAATTCCATGAAAACGGCATACAATAAATCCTGGGGAGATGAAAGGGAGGTTTGAGCTGGCAGGAGGTTCTTTAGAGAGGCTCTATTTACACAAATTGTCTGGCTGACAGGAGAGAAACTGTTTTGACATTTTATAAACTCTTCCACTGATAATTTTGCATCTCAGTACAGCAAGGCTGGGGGAGGCAGGACGGGGTGAAACAACAAAGCCAAGGCCCTGAGCTCCCTTCCCAGCTCTTATTTTTGAACACCAGCCAACTGTTTAACGGCAAAGCACTGCAAAAGCAGCCTTTCTTTGAAAAGAAAGGGAGGAAAGTGCCATTTTCTCACTGATGAGCATCCTCAGGAGGGGACAAGTCACCTGGCACAGGCTGCCACTGCCACTGCCCTGCCTGTCCCCGGGCCTTGAGAACAGAGTGTAAAACCCATTTAGCAACTTCTCCAAATCTGTTTGTCCCCAACAGGGGTTGAGTGGACACTGTCAGAAATGTGTGGCTCTATCCACTACAATAAATACATGTGCTTGACACGGAGTCACTGAGTTACTCTGAATTTTGAGTGTTTAGTGACATCTCAGGCTACAAATACCCCAGATTAAATGAATATTACCAAGGTATTTCCTAAGATTCCTAAGATTTTGGGTTATCCTGTGCAAGGCCAGATGATGACTGATGATCCTTGTGAGTCCCTCCCAGCTCAGGATATTCTGTGATCCTATGAATATCTTGCTGTAATTTATTTATGAGTCATGACTCACTCTCTGACTGGCATTCGTGGGCTCATTCATCATAGTCAGCATGACTGGGGGGGGGAAGGTCTATATTTCCTCTGGATATCTTTTAAGTGCTTTTTTCCTGCCTTTATTTCCCTAATCAAACCGAGATCTTATTTATAGTGCTGCCGTTTCTGTCTGGGTAAGCCCAGAGTGGCCCCAATGGCTTAACAGGATTTATTTACTCCAGCTTTACCCGGGTGTAATGAACAGAGGGATTTGGTCCTGTGGCTGCACTAATCCTCTCGGAGGTGGGAGCAGAGGCTTTCCCCTGAGGAGCAGCAATTCCAAAGGAACAAATGAAAGCCCTTGGGCAGGGGAAGGAGCTGAGGGCTCCAAAGCAGAGGGGAATGGTCCCAACGCACAGATCCCAGCCAGGCCTCCAGAGCTGCCTGGTGCCTCTGGCTCGGGCTCTGCAGGGGCGTTCAGTGATGGTTGCAGGGCCTTGGAGGCTCAGTCCCAACCTCACCCCAGACACAGAACCAAGGGCAGCCTCACTCAAAGGTGCCGGCCAGGAAGGAAAGCCTCTTTGGGCCTCTCTTGGATCAAAGATGGGCTGAAAACAAACCATTTTCCAGGGAAGTGGTCCTGAGGGGAGCCTGGAGTGTCTCCAGGAGCTCAGCTCCACCAACAGGAAGATGAGCTGGAGGCGGCCGGGCTCTGGGGGCCGGCACGGTCCAGGTTTGCCAGGGAAGCTCTGTAGGAAGGAAGCACTGTTTATACCTTTTTATTTTTAATGTATGTATATTTGGATCCAACCTTTTCCATGATGCCATGGATGGCAGAAATCAAGGCCTCTTTTGTTCTCCAATTAACTCAGAGATGCTTTCTTGTTCCTGAGTGAAAAAAAGGAATTTATTTTTCCTTACAACAAAACACACAGAGAACTCTCATTGCTGTAGAAAACTGTTTTGTCAATGACACTTATTGCCAGGATTGCTGCCCTGCTTTGGGGGTCAATAAAGTATTCTTAAATACCTGCTGCAAACTTGGAAACCTCACAGTGATGCACCTGGAGTTTGCCCCTAAGATTTGTGTGAAGGAATCACCACACTGTGGGAGGGAATTGAAGCAGGGCGTGTTCCCAGGTAAATAAGGGCAGCAGGACCCGTCCCTGGTGTGAGAGCAGATTTAGCGCTGCCCTTGTGCAGCCCCTCGAGGTGCTGGGCTGCCTCGGGGCCGGCACAAACCCTGCGGGTTTTGCCGGAAAAGCAGCACGGGAAAGGCACGTCTGGGAGGACGGGGAGATAAAACGTGATTGTTTCCATCTCCTCAGCTCCTGTCACTTCCACTCCGATCCAAACACGTGGGGGATGAAACTGCTGAGCTGGGTTTGCTGGTTTGGCAGCCGGGAAATGCAAACTGCGCTGGCTCAAGGGGCTGGGGCGGGGAGAGCCGGGACCAGCACGGTGGGACCCGTGTGAGCCGGGCACGGGCATGGGCACGGGCAGGGCACGGAGTGACCCATCCCCAGCAGCCAGCCCCCGAGAACCCCCCGTGTGTCCTGGCAGAGGCGCCTGGAAGGTCTCGGAGGGTGCAGAGCGCCCCGGGGCTCCCGGCCAGCCCAGCCAGGAGGGGCTGGAGCCCGTGCCCAGGTGCCCAGGGATGGAGCGGGGGGCAGAGAGCGAGAGCCGAGAGCTGCCGGGCCGGGACCGGAGCCACCGGGACAGCCCCAGGGTCGGGACCGGAGCCACCGGGACAGCCCCAGGGTCGGGACAGGAGCCACCGGGACAGCCCCAGGGTCGGGACCGGAGCCACCGGGACGGCCCCAGGGTCGGGACCGGAGCCACCGGGACAGCCCCAGGGTCGGGACCGGAGCCACCGGGACAGCCCGTCAGGCTGGAATGCGGCTCCTCACCACAACACACAGCCCAGGCAGTAAAACAAGCGATTAAATGCTCTGATACCTCTGCGGTTTCTGTAACTCTGGAAAGACAAGTGGAGATTTCTGTCATTAAGGTAACCTTAAGAGCCAGCCCTCATCGCACCAGGAGCTCACCTCCCATCCTGGTTTATCGAACCTGGGACACTTTTATCGTTCCTGGGACACTTCTGTCTGTTCAGGGTAAAAGTGAGATCTGGCAGATAAATACCCTCATGGCTGGCAGGTTTGTTCCTTGAGAAAACAGCCCGGGAGCTCCCTGCCAGCCTCCCAGCCAGCTCCTCCGGGGCTCTGCCTGCAGGGCCAGGGCTCAGCCCCGCATCCAGCCCGGTCCCACGGCTGCAGGCGGTTCCGACCCCGGCGCTTTGTGCCCACCCTGCTCGGGTCACTGCGGGGCTGAGCGCTGTGCTGTCAGCGGTTCCGCTTTTTTCCCAATCCCTGGCACAAGTGCCGAGATAATTTCAGTCCGTGAGTCACAATCTTCCCTGTCCGGGCCGGCTGCTCCCGGCAAACCCATCTGCTGGATTTCTCACATCAGATGCGACTGTTTTCTCTTTGCTCACTTCCACTGCTACACTCGGGCTGGGAGATGAGCTGTTTTCAAATGCATCTGCTGTTATTTATGCAAACACTTTCCTTCCAAAGGGCAACACAGGGAAGTGTTGGGAGCCGAAGCACGCCCAAATGCTCCGAGGATGTCACTGGGATTTTCACTGGGAGCACAGAGGAGATCCCTGTGTGCTGCCGAGGCGTCCCAGGGTGACCTGCCCGGGCTCCACAGAGGGAGACAGGGCAGGGTGGGAGGGACGAGGGCCATCCCGGCCTTTCTCAGGCAGTTTCCAGTCAAAGTTTGAGTCACAGCAGGAGTGGAAGTGACTCATGATCCGCTAAGGAGGTGACAGCTGACTGCAGAGCTGGATCCAGGCTGTGACACTCAGCTGCTGCCCAGAAGGACCCAGGGTGACAGCACTGGGAGGGGAATCCGGCACCGGCTGGGAGGAGGCACAGGTGCCTCGTGTTCCCTCCTGTTCAGCACTTGCTTTACTTTATTCAGCCTTCCCGAAGGAAAATGCCTGCTCTTCCCGAGAGAGGCTCAAAGGCAGGGTTATTCGCTCGTGTTCAGGAAGCAATCAGAAAACAAAGAGTGCTGTCAAAAGTCTGAGTGTAACTGTAATCATAATTCCAGTGGAGCAGCTATTAAAGGGAGCTGAGGAGCTGCCTCCCCTGACACAGCTGCTTTAGGAGAAGCTCCTGCCAACCCCTGGAAGCAGCAGGGGTGAAGGTGCTGGGGGGTCTCCAGGCTGTGGCACGACTGAGTCCTCTCAGGACAGCAGAGCAGCAGTAACTGGAAAGGAACAGCTCTTCCCCAGGTACAGGTGAGTTCATTATTACCTCGCTGATGTCTTTACAAACCCTGTCCTGCAGCCCCGTGCCTGCTGGCCTGGGGCTGGGCTGAGGGCACCAGGGCGGTCTGATCCCTGGGTGCTGGCCCTGACCCTGAATGGAACCAGTGACCAACTGGGACAGGGCAGGGACAGGGCATGAAGGAACTCCCTGGATCTGACAGGGCTCCCAGAAGCTGACAGACAAATACCTGGATTGTTACTTTTACCTGCTAATCCAAAATTGCCCCTCGGCTACGAGTCATTGTGTGCCTCTGTTTAAAGAAAACAAGGGTTTAAACCCCGTGAAAGGAAACAAGGGAAGGAGCTTACTGAATTAGATATTCTCTCATTTCAGTGTACATGACATTTAATTTCAAGGCAGTGTTTATCTCATTGTGTGAGCTCCACCAAACCTCCAGTCAAAGGATGTCTGTGACTTCCTCTGGTAGTTACATTTTAACTTTTGTTTTATCTTTGTTTTTTTCTTTCTTTTCCCCCAACTTCCGGATTTTACAAAATAGAAATAGGAAAATGGCAGCAGCAGCTGCCCTAGAAATGGGTGAAGGCAGCTGGAGAAGGAGGAAGAGGTTTGGTACCCAGAGATGGAGGAGGCAGCGCCCGGCCAGGGGGTGAGCTGGCTGCACAGGAAGGAGTTGGGTAATACAAAATGTGTGGTTGCAGCTGCCTTTGAGCAGAGAGCACAGTTTGTCAGCTCAAAGAATTGCACTTGTTACTGCTCATGTTGAGCTCTGCTGTCCCAGTTTTTCCTGTCTGACACTGGGCCTCTCCTGGCTGTGGCTGTGCAGGGGCTGGGGAGCTCCAGTCCCTCTGCTTTGGCTTTTTCTTGTGCAAATCCAGCAGCTTTGTCCAAAACACATTGCAAACTGTGCCTGGGGTTAGTGAGGGCAGAATCAGGCCCCGGGCTGAGTTCTGGGGGTCTCTGTGGAGGTGCCACCCACCCCTACCCAGGGGATTTGTGAAGCATCCTACAAACATCTCAGCACGGGGAGCTGCTGGGACCACCTCCCATTGTGTGTCCCAGCTTCTGAAAGACAAATTCACCTCTCCCATGCAGAACCAGCCCCAGCAAGCTGCTGGGAGCAGCTCTGTGCCACGGCCAGGCTGGCTGTGCAGTGGGAGCAGCACAGGTAAGGCATTGCTGGGGAGACACTCAAACACAGCTCCAGCTCCTGTGAGCAAAGCCAGCAGAGGTGCCCAGGCTGCTGACCCTGCTCATCAGCAGTCCATTCCTCCACAGGCTCCTCTGGCAGGAAATCCCAGGCTGACAGAGCCTTGGACAAAGAAATTCTTGCTTGCAGAAAGCAGAGAGTGAGAGCAGCCCATTGTGGTGTTCGACTGGAACATGGGAATCCCTGGGCATGGCAGCTGGCAGTTCCCGGCCGTAGCTGAGCACGGGAAGTGGGATTTGTGCTTCCTTCCCCAGTGAGTTTCACAGCCTCTGATGGTATTTATAAAACCCTTGAACCAGAAACCCCAATCAGTCTCTGCCTTTCTCCTGACTGCAGAACTGCAGATACCAGACTGACTCTGGGCTTTTCTGGTGTGCTCACAAGGTAGGGAAATGTTTGGGAAGCTGCATGAGAAGCCTCCATCCCATGTCCCTGTCAGAGTGACAGTCACAAAGGAGGAAAGGCCAGGCTTGCTGGTGTTTTTGGTAGAGGGAGCCTTGTTCCCATCTCCTCATCCTTTCTGCAGGCCCTGTGCTCACATCCTTAGGGCTCAAACCCGGAAAACACCCCCGTGTTTGCTCTGGGATCCAGCCTTTCCTGTGATTTCAAGAGACTTAAAGGCCACTGGATGAGCTGGGGGAGGAGCAGGGCCCCGGCTCTGCTGCCCCAGGGCTGCAGTGCACGAAAAGCCAGTCCAGGCTTTCCCTTTGGAACCTGCTGGAGCTTTGGCAGAGCCCTGCCTTGGGATCAGCCATCCCTCCCCAGATTCCAGAGCTCCCTGCTCATCTGCCTCATGACCCGGGAGCTTCAGCCAGGCAGCCAGTGGGCACGGAGCAAACCGGGGCTGCAGGGATGGGTTTGCAGGGAATCTCTGCTCTGGGAACCGGCTCAGGGCTCGGAGCCCCAGCCCCTGTGGAGCTCGGGAGGCTGGGATGGGTTAAACGATCCTTTCTGGTCGGATCCCTGGCAAGGACAGTGTGGGAGGTGAGCAGTGAGCTCGGTGACCCTCAGCCTGCTGGCAGCCGTGTGGGTGCTCACTGTTAATTACATCATTAAGTCATTATTCATAATGATACACTGAGATCTCATCTGTTAAGAAAATATTATGCTTGCACTTCAGAGGCTTGTGTTGAGGTCTTTGGAATGAGCCTTTTTTCTCGATTCTTTCCTGACTAGAGTCTAAGGAATGATTATTGGAATTTTAGAGAGCACCAGCTCCTTTCTTGAGCAGTTTAAGTTCAGACAGGACAGGAGCAGGATGCAGTCAGCACCTTTACCTCTGACAGCCAGAGCTAGAGGATAATGTGTTATTAGCCTGCACGGTGTCAAACCCACTTTCATTTACTCTCCAGCCCTCTGATTCTATCAGCCAGGAATCCAAGGTCATTATGCAATCACAAATTGTTTCTGAATTTCATTAAATCAGCAAATGGGCCTTAGCTACGTATTTACATCAGCTGAACTTGTGATAATTTTTCCAATTGGGCAATTATTATTTTGGGATCCTGAGGGATCCTGCTTCATATTAATTTGCCCACAGAAGACTCAGTGCAATCTCTGCAACTCAGCAGCAAAAGCAGGTGAAAAATTGCAATCCTGTTGCAGGTTCTGGGCTAAATAAGTGTTTTCCTTTCAGTCTTTTACTGCTGCCATACAGCAGGAAAAGGGCAGAGAAATCTTGGTATAATTTAATGTGAAAGGATTTAGACTGCAGAGCTCGGGAAAGGAGTTATTGTGGCAACAATTGTATAAATAGATGGGCTGTGAAAAATGCCACCCTTTTTTAATAAAACTGCAGTGTGAAGGGTCACTGGGGTCCTTGGGCCGTGTCCAGGACGTTACAGGCTGTGTCCTGTGTGTGACAGGATGCAGAGAATCCATTCTCTGCCTCGTAGCCTTGTGTTGGTGCCGAGTTGGAGTGGAGCAGAAATCGCTGCTGTGGGGATGCCGGCAGCTCCCAGCCCTGCAGGTGTCGGTGCTGTCAGCCCCCCTGGGACAATGGGATTTGTTCGAGATGGGGAAATGCCCCCAGGGAGGGAGCAGGGCCCGGGATGTACCAGCCTGTTCACAGACTGGGGCTGCTGAGAGAGAGGAGGAGCAGCAGCACGGGGAGAAACTGCTCTGCCTGAGGGGCTGCCTCTGCCTGCTGAAGGAGGGCTGGGAGAAACAGAGACCCGGATTTATTCCCTGCTGGAGTCACCAGGAAAAGCACCTCTGATTCCAGCTGAACTTGGACCCGCTTCTCCTCTTGTAATCATCTCATAACCGGGCTCACATTCATCCAGATCTAATTTCACGGACTTGCAAAGTCTGACTCAGCAATAAATGTTATCAGCTTCCACTCAAACCTGCAGAAAATGGGGGGAAAAGTCAACCTTTGCAGAACACACATCAAACAGGAGCTCTGTTTGCTGAGTCAGGCCCTCAGTGTGCCTGGACCCTCATTGTTTTGAAACGTGGAAGATGGTCCACAAACCATGAAATAGATAAGTGTGTGATTCCTTAATAAAACAATAAAATAAAACTCTTCAGTGTTGATGGGGAAAAGCTGCAAATGTGTTGATATTTGGGGCAAAGTTTGTTCAAGCTTTAATTTTAAAGGAAGTTTGGGGTGAAGCCTCGCAGAATGCTCAGACATTTCCATGCACACTGAGCCTGTTAAAGGAATTGCATCCCTTTAAGTTTCAGCCCACAGGAATATGTTTCTGCACAGCTTTTAAAACAGAAGTTACTGCTGATATTTTGCCCCTGCCTGTTTTCCAGACACAGCCTCATGTTTTCAAACACTGAGTTAGTGACTTCCTAAGTTCACAGATTTCACGATAACATTTGTACTCTGAAGAAACGAGTTGCTCAACCCCGAGTGCTGAGCATCCTTCAAGGCAGATGCTTTTGCCCCTCTCGGCTGTCCCACTGCGACTGAGCCTCTCGCTGCTGAGGCTGCGAGTCATGCAGGGACAGAAAGTGTGGAAATCCTCTGCTGACACCGCCCTGCCTCCAGCGATTCAATCAAGCCGTGATTCACCCGCTGGCTCCCAGCACGGGGGTCCCCAGGGAAGGAGACACCTCTTAAGCCGTAAAAACAGGGATTTACAGATCAGTATCAGCAGCCACAAGTTGTACCTGGAAGCAAAACTCTGCGCTGTGTATTTATTTCTGCTGTGAGAGGGAGAACTGGAGCAGTTTCGAGTACAGAGGGTGAGTGGGGACTCTGAGCTCTGTGTCCTGGCTACTCACTGCGGGGTTTGGAGAAGTCATTTAATGTTTGTTTTCTCATCTGTACAGCCAGACAAGTAATATTTAGCATTTTTGTTGGCGTTCTGGATGGAAGGCAGCATGACTGCTAAAATGTTGTTGCTGTAGCCTCAGACCTCACCAGATCTGCGGGTGTCCCTGAATTTCTGCACGTGGTGATAGAGGAGCGTGGGGAGGCCCGTGGGTGCTGCCCCTGTCCCCGTGCTCTGCAGCCTCACCGGGAGCATCCCCAGGGACCCTGGCTGCAGTCCTCGTCCTGTCCCGGGTTATGGAAGGAGGTGACAGTGCTTGGAAACACGGGACATCCCTTCTGCATCTCACGGACAGCCGGGCATCGCAATCATGGAAGGGACTACAGCTCCTCCTGGGCTATTTAGACACTCTTAACGAGGAAAAAAAGCCCCTGAAATTTATTGGCTGTTGACATTAGCTTTTCTGGAGTGTGCAGTTTAGAGCTGAATTAGAGTTTAAGTTGGGGTTTAAGTTAGTTTAAGCTAATGAAGTGATCTCCCAGATCACGAGACCCTGCGCTGGACATCCGACCTGAGCCTCCCGGTGTGGCCGCTGTCACTTACAGACCCTCAGGGACAAAAACACCCTCGGGACATTTCTCTGCCCTTTCCTCTTCCCGCGTTTTGTCTGTTTCTTGCCAATTTCGTGCGTATTTCACTTCAGCGTTACAGTTCTTTATTTTCACGCTTTTCTAAAAAAACAAACAAATCCCTGCATGCTTTAAGGTGCTATGTTCCAAGAAAAGCTTTTCAGGGGGTGAAGGTGGTGTGGAGCTGGTCCCGAGCCCTGCGGTGTGGTGGTGCTTGGTGACTCTTGGTGACTCTTGGTGACTCTTGGTGACTCTTGGTGACTCTTGGTGACTCTGGTCCTGCCCGGTGTGACCGGTGCAGCATCATCTCCGTATGGAAGCACCCCCAGCCCAGCCACCCGCTCGGTCCCTGCTTTCTGTCCGCCCTTCCCATGGGGAAATTCCTGCTGCTGCCCACCCTGAGCCTGCCCTGAGGCCGTTCCCTCTGCTCCTGTCCCCGTGCCCTGGGATGAGATCCCAAATTCCCCCGGCTGTCCCCTCCTGGCAGGAGTTGTGCAGAGCCACAAGGTCCCCCCGGTCCCGCTTTTCTCCAGGCTGAGCCCCTTTCCAGCCGCTCCTGGGCTCCAGCCCCTTCCCAGCTCCGCTCCCTTCCCTGGACTCGCTCCGGCCGCCGCTCGAGGGGCCGAGCCCGGACACGGCACCGGAGCCGCGGCCCTGCCCGGTCCCGCTGGAAGCGCACCCCGGGCCCGGCTCGGAGCGGCCCCGCACCTGCCCCGGCCCTCCCGGAACTTTTGCCGGGCCCGGCCGTCCCCGCCCGCCCGTGGCTCCTCCCC
>VYXF01011514.1:473099-485561 GCA_013397295.1 Polioptila caerulea
CAGGGCTGTCCCAGCAGGGCTGTCACAGCAGGGCTGTCCTGGCAGGGCTGTCCCGGCAGGGCTGCCCCATCAGTGCTATCCCATCAGGGCTATCCCAGCAGGGCTGTCCCATCAGGGCTATCCCGGCAGGGCTGTCCCATCAGGACTGTCCCGGCAGGGCTGCCCCATCAGGGCTGTCCCGGCAGGGCAGCCCCATCAGTGCTATCCCATCAGGGCTGTCCCATCAGGGCTTTCCCGGCAGGGCTGTCCCATCAGGGCTGTCCCCTCAGGGCTGTCCCATCAGGGCTTTCCCGGCAGGGCTGTCCCATCAGGGCTGTCCCATCAGGGCTGTCCCAGCAGGGCTGTCCCAGCAGGGCTGTCCCAGCAGGGCTGTCACCCCCGGGCCGGGCACTGGCTGCCTTTGTGGGTGCTGCCTCTGGCAGGGCTGTTTTTGCTGCTTGGAGGGTAAGGAGCTTTGCTGGAGGTTTCGAGAGGCTCTCCTGCCAAACAGGCCCAATGACTCGCCCAGCAGAAGTCCAGGGACAGGTTAATGCTTTTATTTGGAGACTGCTGCTTGCACAGAGCGTCGGAACGGTTTGGATTTGAAACCAAAAGCTGCAAATCTACAGACACAGGTTACTGGTGATACATTCTGTGGCTGCTCGGCCAGTCTGAGGACTGTTCTTAAAAAAACTGAAAAGTAATTAAATGGCAGGAGTGTAGCATGTGGATGTACTTGAACATTAAAGTTTTAATTGTGTATTGAATCATCGTCCTGGGCATAAACAACTCCAAGCATTTGTTTGTACTTTATATTGCTGGGCTTTTTCTTGTGCCCTGCACGTGCACAGCGCTCGGTGGCACTTTGAACTTGTGCTCACTGTTTAGAGAACAGATTGCTTCTGTGCAGCTCTGCACACTTAAAAAATCCTCTTCAAGAGGACTCCTAATGCTCTGACAACAGGAACATGTTATCTGTTTTCCTAGAGAAAACAAAGTGAATCTTTTGAACATACATAAGTTCAAATCTTTAGGCTTTATATTTGAAGTGTTTTTTATGTGTAGCTGTTTGAAGTTCAGAATTATCCTTGATCCTGTGTTACTTTCAACCTTGCCAAAATCAGCTCAGCTGGCTCTGGCTGTGGATCCTGATCAAAACTTCTGGGTTTTAGGGTAATATGGGAGATTTCCTATTTTATCACTTTCTTTTAATTTCTGATGAGCCACATTAATGTTGAACATCAGTCACTTATAACTTTGTGTATTTAATTCTGCAGGTGCAGATTCAAGAGAGGCACGACTTTTAAAACTTGGTCAAGTCCTAGAGTGGTGTTTGGATTTTTTTGCCTTGATTTGAGGGGAGATGTTGGGTTATTTTTCGAAGATGAAGTAGTGAGGATAGTGGTTAAAAGTATAGCCTCAATTCCTTCCACGTTGAGCTCTGAAGTAGTTCGTGATTTTCTTTTACTCTTTTATTTAATAGTTAATTAGAAATTAAACAGAATTTTAATGGAAGCGTCTTCTTAAAAGGGTGCTTCCAAATCCCAGGGTTACATTTTCCTGTAGGCTTTTGTGTTTGCACTTTAGGAAAGGTGCTGCTGCTGGAAACATGACCCCTAATGGCAGAGATAAGTAAGGATGTCCCAAAGTTTTCTGAACCAACTGTTCACCTTGCTGAGCTCTCTTGCCTGGTCCAGCCTGTCCTGCTCAGGTGTTAAAACGTGTGTGAGATGTAAATAGTCCCTCTCCATCCTTCCCGTGGGCTCCCTGCAGGTCCTGGAAGGAAGGAGCAAGCTCAGGACGTCTCAGTTGGTGGAGATGGTGAAGCAGAGATTGGGGATGTGCAGGTGAGGTGATGCCAGGGCTCCCTGAGCAGGGTCAGGCCCCGGAGGGAGCCCAGCTTTGGTGGGTGGGAGTTTCCCAGAGGGGTTGGCTCCTGCAGTTCCGAGCAGCAGTGGGTCACTCACCCTCTGTGAGGAGAGGGGGGCAAGGCAGGGGCTGAACCCCCTGGCTCTCCCGTTGTTGGAGCTTTATTTTGGGCACTCTGGGAAGCAAGAACCCAGTGGGAACCCAACTGCTGCAGTTCCGTGTCTCCAGCACGAACAGTAGGGTGAAAAAACCTTCTGTTGATGGAGTGAGCACCTGTTGGACTGTTGGTTACACCAGGAGAGGATTACAGTAGGGGTGAAGATCCACTGAACTGTGCCAGTACCAGTGCTGGTGGAGGGAAAGAGCTGGGGAGAGAACCAGAAACTGCAGTTCCTGACAAGCCTGAGCCAGGGCAGTGCCCTTCAGTCCTGTGCTGCAGCAGGGGCGATGTGGTGGCTCTGCTTGGCTGTAACAGCTGGGAGGAATGTGACCTGGGGCTTGTTCTTCCTGCCAGAATTACACCAAGTAGGTGACACTTGGTCTCTGCCCTCAGAGGTACCAGGCTGCTGTTTGCAAGGACCAGCCTGCATTTGTGAGAGTTCCATCGAGCTGCCTTCTTGAGGGTCTCTGCTGGTTGTTTTTCAGCTGGCTGTGCTTGTTGCTGGTGGCTGTTGACATCCTCTGTGAGCTGGTTTGACGTGTCTGACTGAAACCCTTCAGAGCTAAGTGGCTCATTATTAGAAGCTTCCTGTTATTTCCTGTGATAGCGTGATTTTGTTAATTAATGCCTGTTTTCTGAGCTCCCCTCTGAAGAAGGAGGGACCCAGTGACAGCAGAGCATCAGTCAGGACACACCTGGGCCTGCTCAGCTCTTGGTACCTGGCTTTTACACTGGAGCACTTTGTGCTGCACCTCTGGTGCCGTTTCACTCCCAGGTTTGCTATGAAACAAGTTTTGATCTGCAGAGGGACAGGAACTGGTTACGGGGAGGTCACTTCTTCCCTGGCAAATACTGCAATAATTAGGCTGTGTAGAGTAATCCATTTAACAATATTAAAATGAGGAGGCTGTGGGAAGAAGGGTGGTGCTCAAGGAGCAGCCACTGAGCGTCACCTTGCTGGTCAGAAATGCTGGGCTTGAGCTGAAACTGCATTCGTGGCTGTGGGGAGCTCCTTTGGGTGTGTGGGAGGGAATGGGACAGCAGAGCCCATCCCTCAGTTTGGGGTCTCTGAGTTCTGCACTGGCAGGCTGCGCTCCAGCCCTCATGGCAGGCAGCACACCTGTGTGAAGGTGAGTGCAGCACACCTGTGTGAAGGTGAGCGCAGCACACCTGTGTGAAGGTGAGGGCAGCACACCTGTGTGAAGGTGAGGAGGAGTTTCTGTTTCTCAGTGGCAGCAGAGCCCAGGGCAGGGCTGGGGCTCCCTCTCACCGTGGCAGCTGCTGGGGCAGTTGGGTGGCTCTGCTGAGCCCGACGTGGCCACATGAAGAGGGGTTGGGATGTTTGGGTGTTGTGGTGTTGTGGTGTGTGCTTCAGTCCCTGCTGCCAGTGCTCTGGCAGGCAGTGGGAGTTGGGAAAGACCTGCTGTACCTGACCAGGCACTGCCTCACTGCAGCTGCTTGACCTGAACCCAGGTAAAGGCACAGATTGGATTTTGTTTTGCTCGAGAAATCCAGATGCTGACCAAGGCAGGCTTGGTGTGCTTTGAAAACTACAGGTTGCTTTCTTTTGGTGAACAAAGGCATCAGTCTGAGGGGAAAGTCTGACCCTGCAGAGGGTTTTTATACCGGGGAAGAAGCAGGGAACAGGACAAACACCCAAAAAGGAATCTCCAGGGCTGCTCACAGCTCGTGGCTGCAGGTGGTTGTCTCGGCTGTTTCACCTGTTTCACTTTAACTCAGCATGTGGGGAGCCAGGCAGGGGCAGTGCTGGTGAGCAGGTGGCCTGAGCACTGTGGTTTGCTGTTTATTTTGAATATTGGTAAGATGGAGAATACTTAAATCCATCTGGGGTACTGAAGCAAGAGGTCTGGATGTGCCCACAGCAGTGTTGGGGCTGAGACAAATCTTTGTTCATCACTTCAGTGAGGCAAAATCTGCTCAATGTAATGAGCAGGATGAGCATTTGTGTGATAGGTGATTGTTGCTGTGTGAAAACTCTGCTTTTTGGGAATGCACTGCAACTGGGAGCATGTTTGTCAATGGGCTGTGTTGCATAACTGCTGCTTGCTGGAGCATTGCAGGAACACAGACACTTGCACTTCACTTGTCAGTGACTGCAGAGTCAAGGCTGGCTGGAATGTTTTGGGGTTTTTTTTTCAGTCGAAATATTTGTTGGATTCAATGATGTTGTGTTCTGCAGTGTTCTAATACTGAAAAAATGTGAACTTGTCATGTTTGAAGCAGGGTGTTGCGTGTGAGCTCAGGGCAGCGCAGTCTGCTCGGGCTGGGGCTGCCTCTGTAAGGGAGGCTGCTGCAGGTTTTTGTCCAAGGGGAGAATCTGTGTGGAATCAGGCATTTCTCACATTTTTACCTGCAAATAGACCCTTAATCTGGAGAGCACAGAGGGTGGGAGGAGCACTTCAGCTGGATGTGTTGGTTGCAGTGCCTTTTATGTTGTATTTTTATGTAATATTCTTTTCTCTCATGCAAGTAAACTTGAAGTTGTAGGGAGGGGCAGATGAGGAGAGGAAAGCTTTCATTACAGACAGCTGACATGCAGAATAATATCTTTTTATATGCCACTGACCACGTGATAGTTAAAAGTAACTCATAGTTCACTGGGTAAGGCTATTTCTGGCGCAATTCTCCTGTTTTTGTGTAACAGTCTCATTCCAGCACATCTTGCTTTACCCTGAGATTTGGTGTGTTTGTTAGTCCTGTGCTGAGTAACACGTACTGGCTGCCAGGCCTGAAGAACAGAAATCTTGCTGGATTTATGAAGTAAATATGGGTGAAGATAAAATAAATTTAGCCAATTGTTGCTTTCTGCTTTAGATTATAACACTAATTGTAGCTGAAAATAACATTAAGATTAAAGATACAGACTGAAGTGGTTCCAGACAGCCTTTCTCATGAAATATTTATGCTTTTAGGGCTTTTAACTCATCAGATCACTTGTGAAGTTGTGGTGGTTACAATATTATTATGGCTTTGCCTTGTTTTGTGAATACACTGCATTGGCATATTGATCACTGGAATGCAGTCCAAGCTTTTTCAGGAATCCCATTTGAAACGATCCCACGGATGCTGTAACACTCCAGGGCACTTTCCTCGGTGCTGTGGTTCTGAGAAAGTGGGTGCTGTCCTTTCTCCTGTGACTGCAGCCCTTGGCAGCCTCTGTTCATGAGCTGTTTGCCCAAACCTTGCCATAAAAACGTCGAGTGCAAATCCATTCAGCACCAGAGCAAACCTGAGCATGGCAGAGGAGAGGAGCTGTGCCTGCTGGGACCTTCCTTGTCCTTTCCTCGCCCGGTTCACATCCACTGCATCTCTACGGGCAGAAGTTGGGATAGATTTAGGAACTTTTTCAATAAAACCGGTGCTGGTAGTACTGTGCTGAGGGCTAGCGTTGGGCTGGTGCTGGTTTTGCAGATTTACTCCAGAAAAAACAGATGAGTGGGAGTGTTAGCTTTGGTGGGACGGTGTGCTCACCACAGGGAAGGCCCAGAAATTGTGGGAGAAGGCAATCACCCCTCCAATGAAGTGTGCTGTGTTCTCAGCTCCTGCTCCCAGTGCCTGGCCCCAGGCCACGTGTTTGACACTTTTACACACTAATGTGGCAGAGGTGATTTTTCCCCTTTTACCCTACACCTTACCATTTCCAAGGTGCATCCCAAGAATATTTGCTGCTGTTTGAATGGTGTTGGGGCGCAGGGGAAGGCCTGGCTGTGTCCTCCCTTCCGTGTGAGACAAACCCAGCCCCTCTCCTGCCAGCAGGGCTCCAGCTGCCCTGGCCCTGGGCTTGCTGCTGTTTAAAGGCAGCTCTATAATTGTCTATTTTGGTTGTAATCAAGCCTGACCTATAAATACTGGAATGGGTCGTATAAAACTGATTTAACTATCAGCGCTGTTTCCTTTAATGTCACCTTTTATTCACGATAAAGGAAATTCCAGGATGAATTGTCAAAGGAGTTTTGCCCTTTTAAGCAGGTTCAGGAGGATTAAAACCCTTCAGAGAAGCCCTGGTGCAGAGGCCAGCTCGGCAGTGGCTTGGGTAAAACCCCGCTGGTCTCAAAGCTCTCGCTCTGGCACTGAAGTGTTAATAACTGGTTGAATATTCCTTCAGTTAAAACCTTCACACAGTAGAAAGTTTCATTTTCACTGTAGAAGAAAATTCAGTTTCCACCCCCTCTCTGCCCCAAGGTTCCAGGAAGCAGCATTAAGGGGCTGAGCTAAATACTGAAGGATTAAGCACCACATTAAATAACTTAATTTCTTTACGAAACGAAACTGTTACTTTCCCCTCTGTTTGAAGTTAATTCTGTGCACTTACTGCTATTCAGGTTCCTATCAAGCCTTAAAATCTGCCGTGAAAAGCGGTCAGGAGGTGCAGCCCAGCTTGGCAGTGCTGGGACATCCGCTGGGAGCCCTCATTACGCGGCTGCTCGTTGCTCTAGGGGGTTTATTTAAACTGATAAACAAATGTAGTATTAATAAGTGGCCATATGGTCAGTGGGGCTTTTCCTTCTGGAGGTGGTTGTTAGAAGAGGCGTGTAAGGAGCGGCGGTTGCGTGGGAACGGCGCGGGTTTGGTTCCCTGTGGCTGCCACACAGCAGGCAGGGCAAATCCCAGGGCAAATCCCTGGGCAAATCCCAGGGCAAATCCCTGGGCTGCACGAGCAGAGCTGCCCCCAGCACGGGCTGTGTGCTCAGGGCCAGCGGCCAAACACACACGGGTTGTTACCTGGGCCAGGTGGGTTTAAAGAATCCCAGTGTTTCTGGAATTGGTGAGTGCGCCCGCTCTCCGACGAGCTGGGGTGTGCCCTTGTTGAGAGGGGCATCAGTTACAGGATTTATCACTGGTGGGTGTAAATGGAATTGTGGAATGGTTTGGGTTGGAGGGGCCTTAAGGCTAATCCAGTGTCACCTCCATGGGCAGGGACACCTTCCCCTGTCCCAGGGTGCTCCAGCCTGGCCTTGGGCACTGCCAGGGATGGGGCAGCCACAGCCTCTCCACCCTTTGAGTAAAGACTTGCTTCCCAATACCTAATCTTAACCAGTATCAGTTTGAAACACTTGGGAAGAGCAATTTAAACCTCTCCAATTTTATTGGGAAGTTTCAAAGAGCCCTTAGTGGCCTGGTGGCTTCATCTCTCCATTAACTTTTTTACATTAGGGACCAAGGAAGCTCGAACTGGCTTCGTGACCAATGTCTGCTCACTACTACTGCAGAAATGAAACAATTAAAGTGCAAGCTGAAATTTCAGTGGCAATCTATCTACCTCATGTCACTTATTTACTCTTAATTATATAAACCAGGAAGAATAGTGGTGAACGTTGCCAAGCTACTATCAGCACAACAAATTATTCCTACCAAGGAGAATGGAGTTGGTCTTTTTGCTATGATTGAGCCTCCTCAGGTCTGTCTGGAATTTAATCTGTTTTATAAAAGGTCAGGATATTTTCTCCACTAGAGGAAATGGAGAGGAAGGAAAAACTTTATAGGGCTTGAAAATCAGTGGCAAGTTGTGGAGGTGATAGCAGCAAATGGAGGAAGTCCCTGGAACGGCTGCTGTGCCTAATGGCAATGGCCTTTAATGCTTACATGTTTGGCTGATGAGGAAAGGGGAAAGGAAGTATTTTTTTCATTTTTTTTCTTCCAAAAAAAAGCTGTGGAGAACTCCTCTGAATGGCATAAAGCCCTGTGCTGAGCTACTCCAGTGGGGCTGGGAAAGGAGAAATGGTGAATGGGGCCGAGGTGTTTCGTGGTGTTGGTACCTGTGACCTCACACCTGGAACCGTTTGACAGGAGGGGTTCTTTGGGACTGGGCACAGCGTGATTTGGCCAGGCTGTGCTCAGCTGAAGGGGCCGTGTCCCAGGCCGTGTCCTGGGCTGTGTCCTGGGCTGTGTCCCATGTCCCAGGCTGTGTCCCATGTCCCAGGCCGTGTCCCAGGCCCTGTCCCAGGCCCTGTCCCAGGCCGTGTCCCAGGCTGTGTCCCAGGCTGTGTCCCATGTCCCAGGCCGTGTCCTGCTCCCTGCTCAGTCTCGTTGGGGTGAATTTGCAGAGTGCCGCAGTCCGGCCGGAGGGGAGGCTGCCAACTCCAGCCCCTGACGTCGAGCTTTGTTCTAATTTGGGGATGCAGTGTGTGTTGGTCTTTGAGTTGTGCTGCTGGCTTCCTTTCCCCTGCCTTTGTCTGGCTGGCACATGTCCCTAGCAACTTGCTGCAAGTGCAGACCAATAGGACAAAAAATAAATTAGCCATTTCAGCATGGCAGGCTTTAGCTGCCCAGAGCCCTTGTTCCTTGCCCAGAGAGCTTCTATAGCAAAGCACTTTCCAATGAATGATTGGGCAGTCACTTCCATAGAAGTTAGCATCACGTTGTTTGAAATTGCGGGTTCAGCGTGAAGCTGATTGCACCAAAGCTTGCAGGATCAGTCCCAGAGTGTTTGTGCCCAAAATGACTGTTTCCAGTGACAGAATTATTGCTGTTTTCCAAGGAGTTTGTTTCTCTGCCTTGTTTGTGTGGGCTGCAGTTAATTTGCTGGAAGCTGCAGCTCTGCAGTCGGAAGGGCTCTGTTGCTGGAGGACTTTACCCCTCGCCCAGGCTTTTATGGCCTTGGCCCTGGCTCAGGAGCCTCCCAGGCACCACAGAGGACGTAGGGTGGTGCAGAAAGTGGGGCTTGGGGTGTGGCTTTGAGCAGCACACAGCTGGCCCAGGAGTTTTTGGGAATGGGTGCAAGATTTGAAGGCTCCTCTCTTGCCTTTTCTGGTGGAACTCTGCAGGTGACACCTCTGGCCAGTGTTGTTCTCCTGTGCTCTCACAAACCTGTTTGCTTATTTGGCTTGTCACCAGCTGTATTTTCTGTGTGTGCTTCTTGCTGCGTCTTTTTGGGGTTATTCATTACCTGAAAAACAAAACATTTAGGCTTGGGCTACTGCTGATTTGGACAAGGGACAGCGAGTGTGTTCCAGCACAGTGGGGTCGTGGCTCATCCTCCAGCAGGCTTGTGCATAGCTAATGACACATTTGCTGCCTTGATTGGTGTTTGATTTGATGCTGAAAGCAGTCAGTGGAAATGATAATGATTCTGGTGTTCAAATTACAAAACTCAGGCTGAGATTTCTGGCACAAATGATAAAATGTTACCTCTTATGTAATGTTAATATTTAAAACACTCTGGAGTCAGATGGTGCAGTGATAATGAGTAAGGGAAGAAATGCAGAGTCTGTGAACGGAAGTTTGTCAAACTGTACTTTTGAAGTCGCACTGAGGTCCTGCTTTCTGCTTAGTCTGGTCTTTTTTAGTCTTTTGTTTTTCTCTTCCCTCTCATTTTTCTGTTGTTGGTGGCCTCAGGAAAGGTGGGGGAGGTTTTCCCTGTACCCTAAAGCCAGGGAGTTGGCCTGCCTTGGAGAAGGGGCTCATTTTGTGAACAAGGGGCAGTGATTTTTATGAATTAAACAGACTCCTTGCTAACTAACAGGGTAATCTCTGACAGTGTTTGCCTTGCTGCTGTTTAGGGGTGGGATTTGCTAAGGAACCGTGGGATTTGCAGCCACCCCCCTTTGTTTGGGATGCACATCCCTGTTCCCAGCACGGCTCCTGTAACCATTGTCACTGCTGGCAGCTCTGGTGAGCACTGGGGAGGTGTTTCCTGTGCTTCCTTCTTCTTGGAGTCATTGAATCTCTCCGGTGAGGGGGCAGGTGCTGAGTGGGGCTGTCCCTGGGCAGAGCCGGGGGTGGTGGCTGGGCTGCCCCAAGCCAAGGGACATCCCCAGCCCCGTGTTCCCAGCCTTTGCTGCTGCCTCGTTCTCTCGGTTTGTTTGGATTCTTCTTGGTGCTGTGGGGGGAATCTCTCCGCTCACGTGTGGCTTTGGTCGCTGTAAATCTTCCCCTTGCAGAAGTGCAGGCTTTGGGTTTGTTTTGCCAACACGGCTCTGAGTGATGGAGGGGTTTTGGTGGAGTGTTGAGCAATGTTTAGCTGACACTTTTAAAAAGAGAAAATCCACCCCTTTCCGTGGCCTAGTTTATAGTAACTGAAAAAAACTGGCACGGAGAACATTTACAAGTTGAAAATTAAACAGATTTGTTTATAGTAGCCACGATTCAGTATTTAACTGCCAGGATAAAAATAACCAGGACGTGTGGCTGCAACATCCCAGGAATCTGCCTCTCATTTGGGACATGGGGAGGGCATGGCCACAGGAGTGGCACAGCCAGCCTGGAGTGGAGGTGCTGGAGTTCAGAGACATCTGTGCTTCCCTCCCAGACGTGCACAGTGCTGACACCACTTTTCCCTCGGGAATGTTCAACATTCCCATTTCCACTGGTGAAAATCAGGGAAAGGGAGGTGTGAGTGATGAGCAAGCGAGGAGTAACTCCCTTTTTTCTCCCTTGAAGCCAGGGGAGTGGTCCTTGCTCCCTGCCTCTCACCTCTTGGCCAGGGATACCTTCCCCTATCCCAGTGCATCTTCCTGGGGAAGAGCAGAGAGCAAACCCCAGCTCCCAGTGCCTGGGTGTGGAAGCTGCACCTCGAGAGGCCACCTCCCACTGCCTGTGGGAACTGATGCTGTGGTTTCTGTGCTGCTCCTTTCCGTGCCTCACTTCTTCCTGTTCCTTTTCTCTCACCCTCCTTTAGGCTCGGGCTGTGCCTTTGGGTGCAAGTGCAGCCAGAGCCACTGAGCCTGCAGTGCTGGAGCTGGCACTGGCAGCACCTCCACGAAAAATCCCAGAATGGTTTGGGCTGCAAGGGACCCCAAAGCCCCTCCAGTGCCACCCCTGCCATGGCAGGGACCCCTCCCACTGTCCCAGGGTGCTCCAAGCCCTGTCCAACCTGGCCTTGGGCACTGCCAGGGATCCAGGGGCAGCCACAGCTCCTCACCCTCACAGGGAAGGATTTCAGGGAAGATCCCAGCTAACCTCTAGACTCACTTTCTCTTATACTTGGAAAAATATTTGACAAGGATTAGAAGAGCTTCTGTTATCTGTTGTGAAACAATTTTGATTTCTGTGACTCCAAGGTGACTCCAGAGCTGCAAAAAAGAAACATTTTCAAAAAACTAGCACACTGGGTTTTCAGTTAAACTTCCTATGATTCCAGAGGAACAATTGATTCTTTCTTTATCCCTTGAAAAGAAAGGATGAAGTGCTGAACCTTTAAAAGACAGGACCCTTTGCCTGTCAGAGCAGTGGGGTGCAGCCAATGCTGTGATTCCTGTCTGAAGTGTCAGTGCTGCTGCTGTTCCGTGTTACTGAACAAAGGACTGGGATACTGGAAATGTTAGAGCTTCTGAAACTGCTGGACCAGGAGCCAGTGGGTTCCTGGGGCAGGGGGATGGTGCTGCTGGGAGTTGTTCTGCTCTCCCAGGCTGTCCCAGAATCCCAGAATGGTTTGGGTTGGGAGGGACCTTTAGCTCATCTCGTCCCAGCCCCTGCCACAAACCTGATGGATTCCCTAAAACAATCGTGATGGGAGCAGGGAAGGGATGGATTTCCCCTGTAACATCATCAGGACTTTGGGCTGCTCTAAGTCTCTGTCCCGTGTTTCTGGCAGTACTTTCTCTGCTAAGTTTTCATCTTCTAAAATAAATTGTGAACTTGCTGCAATCTCAAACATGGTTGGTTTGTCTTTTGTAAGTGAAGTCTCCCTTGGACTATTCCAGGGAGGAGAAGTCCACAGGAACAGGGTGGTTTGCCTTAAGCACTACAGAGATGCTTGGCAAATGCTGACACTTGAAAAGTGATTCACTCTTTTTTTTAATTCTTCTTCTTTCCAGTTCCTTGTGGGGAGCCTGGAAGAACCTTCAGTAGAGCTGCTAACACTGATGAGAGATCTTTTATGCCAAGGTAAGAGTTTTTAGTGTTCTCATTGTATTTTAAATGAAATTTCTGTAGTCACTGGTGTGGGTAATTGATAAATGAAGTTATTGCACTCACTCTTTCAGTGCTGTGTTAGTTTATTGTGGTTCATGCTTCTCTCCCCACTGCCCAGAGGATAAACTTCTTGATGAGCTGCTGAAACTTTTGTAACAGAAGCAGCTCATTTTTGCATCAGGTTTCTGTCCTGAAGGGCCTCAGGCCCGG
The DNA here is from genome assembly GCA_013397295.1 of Polioptila caerulea. Classification (NCBI taxonomy): domain Eukaryota; kingdom Metazoa; phylum Chordata; class Aves; order Passeriformes; family Certhiidae; genus Polioptila; species Polioptila caerulea. The sequence goes on from VYXF01011514.1 coordinate 485,191, forward strand.
TCCCCACCACCTCCCCCAGCCCCTGCCCCGCTTCTTCCGCTGCCTGGGAAATCCCCTCAGAGATTTTTTGCTTCTTCCTGCCCTGGTTCAGCCCCTGGGGTGCAGGAGGGTCAGGATGACTCCTGCAGTCTGGAGAGTGCACGAGGCTTGGCTGAACCAAGGTGAGTGGGAGCCACATTTCAGTCAGAGCTTCAGCTGTGTTTGCACACAGGGATGCTCTGCCTGCACTGCCTTGGGATATTCACTCAAATATCCTGCAGCTTCTTTCACCTCTCCATCTGGTCCCAGGGCAGAGCCCTTCACTTTTCTGTCAGGAAGGGGCTGAGCAGCTTGGGGCTGCTGCTGTGGAGGGATGGGGGATGGACGGATGG